>OY968832.1:9845262-10448515 GCA_963695495.1 Hololepta plana | reverse complement strand
AATGAAAATTGTACATAATATAAAACGAAATGGATTAAACGAATTGATTTAATAAGAGTCTCATTACAATTTCAAATTAAGTTGCTGTACAGTAAGACTAATTAGTAGATTATCATTTTATTAATGTTAATAATTGTGGTGCATAAAATATGTTTAAGATAGAAAGTTTAGCAAATGATTTATTAAACCGCAATAAAGTTGTATTTATTATTAGATAATAAATCGATAGATAATAGAGGCTTTAGATAGATTTAGAATGTTATATTGTTAAGTTAAAGCAACGAGATACGATAAAATTTTATTATAATAATGATAATAATCGGTTGCACCACATTCAGCAGCAAGTTTTCTTGTTTCTTCGGTTAGAATGTTTAATATTTCATACGGCAACGTACATACAGTCTTATAAATATTAATTTTACATTACCATACAAACTTCTTTTTAAATTTGTTATTAACTTAATTCATTTATCAAAGCTTTCATTATTAATATATCATGGACTATAGAATAATAAATATACATACACTTAGTTTAGATAATTGCGTGATTGGTAAAATATTTCTTCTTATCATTTATACACGATTATCATTCTTCTCTTTTATATAAACACTTAAGCTATTCAACAAATTCACTTAGATTCAAAAATAAGACTAGAAGCGAGCACAATTAAAAGTTGTCCTGCAAGTTTTGTAACAATTTTTACAAAAAGGAAAACACTTTGGATGGATTTCGAAATGTTCCACGTAAGTTTCCATATTCCAAAATGCAATTATTTTTTACTTCTTGATAACATTATTAAATAAAAATTAATTAATCAAAATCAACATCCAAATGGAAGACTTTTTCTCACATCTAAAAGTAAAATTAAAAGCGCGAAAGTAAGAGTAAAACATTCTGCACATGTATTTCGTATATCAAGAAATAACTTCTTTTCATGTTGAAATATAATCTAAAATTCAAGGGTACGGGAATGTCTTCGTATCACTAATTAACAATAAATCCATCGTATAAAATCCCAGTCTGTCATCAACATCGATCAGTCATTTGATAACATTCTTCATCATCAATTAATTTAAATCTCAAATTATTTATTACCAACATTTGTATTCCTTAATTAAGTCAATTTAAATCTTAGTATTAATAACGTGATTATTGTTAGTTTTACATGCGTTCATATTCGTGTATTGTGGCGCATCGTTAATCGGTGACGGTCGATTAGAGTTTTTCCGGAACTTGATCGGGCTCTCGTAGTTTTCAACGCTTTGCGGCTCCTCATTTAGTTCGATCGAATCCAAACGGTTCGCGTTCTCCGGCGTGTTAATAATCTTCTCCGATTCACCGCATTTCATGTATTCTTGAGTATTTTGCAACAGGTTTAGTACGTTGATCGGATCTTTGATGAGGGCATTTGGTTCTTCTTCTTCTTCTTCTTGCTGCTGTTGTTGTTCTTGATCTTCACCCACTAGTGACAAAATGAAAAAGTTAAATCAAGGCAATTAATATTCGTAATTAAAATTACCATCGTTTTCGTTGGTACAAAAGTAGCTTCTATTATGGATCACGTTTGGCGTTAAATCCAAATACTCAACGCCGTCGCTTAACATTTTCTCCCATTTCATGGCCAATTCGCTGAACGTCGGTCGTTGCTCGGAATCCGCGTGCCAACAGTTTCTCATTACTTTATAGCTGAAATCCGAAGCAAAGCGTTTTATAAAGTCAACTAAATTGTATCACGTTCAATCTTACAGTGCCGCCGAACAGTTTTCCGGCCGTTCCATACGGTAACCGGACTTTAATAGCGGAAACAAGTTTTGTACCGGCACGCCCGGATACGGTGTCGCACCTAACGTTACCAATTCCCATACCAATATACCGAAACTCCACACGTCCGACTTGGTCGTGTAAATGTGATGCGATAGCGATTCCGGTGCCATCCATTTTACAGGCACTAAAACCGAGATTAAGACGAGACAATTCAATTGAACGAAGAACGAATGACCTTTAAACGGCGAATTGTGTCGGTAAAATGGGTTCGTATCATTTTAAAGCTGACGTGCCGTTTTAAAGACTCACCTCGACCTTTGCTTCGTTTAAAATAAGCGTCGCCCTCGTAAATGTCCCTGGTCAAGCCGAAATCCGATATTTTGCAAATCTTCTCGTTCGCCAATAAGACGTTCCGCGCGGCCAAATCTCTGTGCACCAACTGAAAAACGTATTTTTTTTTTGTGATTAGAACGATCATTCTGAGAGATTTACACGTGTGCGAATAAACCATTTACATCCGCGTTTAATTAACTTTAAAAACGTTGTTGCTTTTGCTTTTTTAATGTTAAGTTCATTTAATGGCAATCTCACGGCATTCCGAGTTAATTAATCATCCCGCACATGACGAAGGGGAGTCTAAAAAATTAAATAAGAGAGATAAAAAAGTTACGTGTTGAGGTTGAGGTTTGGTTTATTGTTGGTGCTGTTGTACAAAAGGAAACAAGTCCAAACCCCTCAACAACAAAAAAAGAGCGAAGAAGACTTTATTTACACGCGATTCTAGCTGGAAATCTATTTATTTATTCCGTTGTCTAACTCTTAATGACGATAAATTTGAACGTGTCACATTTTAATGGTACCTAACGTTTCGTTAACACGTGTACTTTGTTTAATATCACCCGGTCGTTTACGGCACTGTTTTCTACGTTCACCCTCCGTTTCCTTTTATAAAAACACATTGTATCTGGCTTACGTAGGTTTACGCTTGACCGCACAAACGATTTATATCGGTAAAAGAAATGCCCGGCGCATCCACCAAAAAGCGTTTGCAAACGATCCAACTCACTTTCATGTCGGTCAAATACGACATGCCGTTGCATATTTGCCATGCGAAGGATAGAATGTCTTTGGGCGTTATGTGACAGATCGGTTCGTCGTAGTTTTCGTTCGAGCACGTTACGGTACCATCCAATCGACCCGTCGACGGTAATTGACTCTCCGACTTCAGGTGTCTGCTCCGCCTCAGATAGCTCCTAACCGCCGTGGAAATTGTCGATGAAAAAGAAAGAAAAGCGGTTCAAGGCAATCGTATTCGAATACGTTAACGGACTAGTTACCTTAAAGAGCCGAACTGTGCGAATTCGATGATTAAATAAACGGGGCCGCCAGGTAACGTTGATACGCCTAATAAACGTATGACGTTCGGATGCGAGACGCCTTTCAATAGCTCGTACTCGGATAACAAATCGGCCAATTCAGTTTCTCTCGCGTCTTCTTTCAGCGTCTTAACGGCAACGGTGGTGTGACCTGAGCAAATATTACAAGGTGATGGTAATAATGATGATCGTGATAATGGAAGTGGAAGGTGCAATGATAATGCAATTCCACGCGAATGAAATAATTTCGAATCGATGCCGTGCAAAAATAACGACGAGTTTCCGGAATCAATAGAATTGGGTTAATATTTATTTAGGTTTTATTGAGAGAGAGCATTAGTATTTGCGCGATCGGGCAAATGAGAATGAGATAAACGAAAATCAATTCTGAGAAAGCACTAAACCGCTAACCGAATTACTTTCGTTGCAAAATAAAACTTTGTCAGACCGAGCAAAACGATAAAAGCGAAAGCGAGAGCACGTTATTTACCTTGATGTCCGGCGATATCTTTCGCCCTAGCTCGAAGCACACGGCCGAATTCGCCCTCGCCCAACGTTTGCTCGATAACGAGCTGATGCCTCGGGAACTCCCATTTCGGATCGGGCTACCGTCGTCGCACACACAAACGTATAAGATTACCATTTCTAATTATCAAACTCGACAGTAACGAGATGAACGGATAAATAGAACACCATACGCGGAGCTTTTCGACAAATATTCATCGTCATCCCGTTAAAGTTTTCGGAGAGCGCAATGTGCGATTCGATTACAAATTAACGAACTTCTACAAGAATCTCTTACGTTATACTTGCGATTAAGTGTCGTCAGCGATGTTGTCATGTCGAAATTGACGTGGATCGTGTCGCAAATCAAGTTCCTGTCGGTGTAATCGGAGAGCGGCGCGGCGAGATCGTGACTCTCGTCGGAATATTTGCCCCTAGACGTCTTATGCACGCGATCGAATCGCCAACAAATTACGACGCCGGCGATGGCGCATAGCAAAAATAGTGCACCGGACGCGATGCCCAGCATACATTTGGTGCCGCAATTAACTACCGAATCAACACCTAATTAGTAGATAGACTACTCAAGAAACTTGCTACGTGTTGTTATTTGATTGACTCACCTGTGCGACGGTTCGGTTGGGAAACGATCGTGTTGTTTGCGAGTGTTAGTGTCGTGCTTGTGTGTGTATTGTTCGCGGTGGGTTTCAATATTGTCGCCGTGGTTGTGGTGGTTTTCGATTTGTTACGGTTTCTGTTGGGACTTTTCGGTTTATCGCATTTACATTGTAACGTATCGTCGCACGAGCAAACGCCGAAACCATCGCCGATTCCGACGCCCGTCTTCTTGTTGAACTGCGTCGGGAATACCATTCGATCTTAAGGAGAAACAATGAAGAAGGGAGTGCGAATTGAGCATGTTTTCTGGTTCTTTGGGTTTGCTTTTTTATGAAAATATTTACCGCTGCAATCCTGCGGGCAAATGTAATAGTGGAGACGTTCTAACGAATCGCAAATCTTATCCGGGCACGTTTTCGTGTCCGGCGTGCACGTCGAATAAATTGTCGATTTCTCGCCGGGATTTGCCTCGCCGCGCCACATACACTTATCCGATTTTCCGTTGACTCTTGAGATATGAGGGAAAAAATATGGAATTAGACGACGGTGATCGATTTCCAGGGGAGAGATTTGAACAAGTCCCCAACATAATTTACTTTTCAAATGATAAAAAAAGGTTTTGTGAATTATTCACCTTTGGCTGTGATGTACTAATTTACATTTAACTTGCAAGCTGGATTATATTAGGTTGGTGCATAATTATCCGCCGTTTTTGAAAGATAATTTTTAGGCAGCTCACAACACAAAAGTTTATCGTAAACACAATCAACTTTTTCATAAAGGCGCAAATTATCATCCATTTCAATTACAGCCTCCGATTTTCTAGCTTGATGGCCAATTCCACCTGTAGAAAAGAGCTAAAAATTTGCAACTATGAATGCCCTTACATCGGTCACCAAGTAATCAAAATATTCACACAAACCACCATATAAATCGCTCGTTGAAAAATTCGTAAAGTGTATTTTGATTCCTTGATAACCGATGCAAGGGCATGCATAGATGCAAATTTTTAGCTCTTTTCTACACGTGGAATTGGCCATCTAGCAAACAAATGGCAGGCTGCAATTAAATGGATTATAATTTGGACTTCTATTAAAAAGTTAATGGTGTTTACGATAAATTTTTGTGTTGCGAACAGCTCAAAAAATAACTTTCAATAACGGGGGATAATTAAGCACCGACCTAACAGTTTCAAATTTTCAAATCCAATTTTTTTTTAAATATAGCCTTAGGCAAATTTATTTCTCTTGATTAAAAAATACATGTTGGTGTCCTTGTAGTTTTGATTAAGTACACAAGTCGGCATTATCACGATTAAACGTAATTAAAATCAAATTATTAGCGAGACGATCAATCATCATTTTGCGTAATTAATTAACGGCAGCTAAATTAAAATTAATTATCGAACAATTTGCAAAATGTTTGCCGATGACAAAGTTTCCATTATAATTGCGTTAGTTGATTGCGAGTGGGCCAAACGTTTGCCAGTTAATTTAATTAATAATTCCGATTAATTAATTGCAATCGCTGCCGATATCTGCGTGTGTTATTTGCAATTTTGATTACCTCACGCTATACGACGTGGATCCGCCGATGCCCGTGCCACAGCTCTTAACGCATTCGCGCATTTTGTCGTATTGGGCGCACAGCATTATCTCGTTCATGTCCTTCGTCTCGTTGTAACAATCCGATTCGTAATCCATTTCCACGTTTACGACGATCTCGTCCGTTTCGATTTTACCTTTATTCGACCACTGCACGTGTAATCTGAAAGGAATCGAAAACGTGTCTCTCTGCGACAATTCTTGAGAAATGTATTTTTAAAATGGCAAGATATTATTGATGATCTATGTCGCTTTGCGGTTGTCCGGTTTCTGAAGCGTTCGCATCGGAAGGATTTTGTTCGTTTCGAATGGCGATGTAATAGCAATGAATAATGAATGTAATGTAACGTAATTTAATAAAAAATCGTTGTTTTTTTCCAAGAACCCTCTGCGTTTTATCGTCGAGAATATAACAATAAACGTTTATTTGCGACGGGATGGAAAAGTAATAAATGGCAAGAGAATAATAATAATAAACCGTTTATTATCGGGGTTTAATTAAAAAGAAAAACTGAATACGCAAACGATGGAATAGAGGGTGGACGCGGATAAAAAGTTGATTAAGTTTACTAAAACTTTTATTATTGTTATTAGATCATACCTGCAGTAAACAGGTGTTATTATGATTAAGACGAGCGATGGGGAAAGACAAACTTACTTGTTCAATACCGGAGCTTTTCTCAGTAAAGCGTTGTCGTTGACATAAACGATTCCTTCGCTTTCGGTGATGGCAAAGGCGCCGTTATTTATCGACTCCTTGGCGAACCGGAAATTCTTCAGATGTTTGATACTCTTCATCGACGGTTGCGTTATCCTCGCGAACTTCAGCGCGGTGCTAATATAACCGAACCGTTATTAATAGCGATCGTAAAATTAACACGATAAATTTCGTTTCATTGCTCTATTTTTTTCTTAACAAATTCAGCGAAATAATACGTGCAATAAAATGACAGTAATAAAATTGCTTAATTAATGCACGTACCTTAACACGTAGACTTCCGGCTCCGGATAGAGCAATAACGATTTTTCTTCCGGCGATACGGTCAAAGCTAATGGACTTCCAATGTGCGGCATATGAATGTAAATCGGTACGTTTACCTAAATGAAATTGTGATTTTTTAAAAAAGGCCAATACATATTATGTACGTGTGCAAAATTTATGTAATTAAGCTAATGACTTAGTGAACGACAGATATTAATTATTTAAAATTTTCAAACAAGTTGGCGTTGTATAATTGTTCTTCAAAAGGCCGTCTGTCGTTTTAGGATAAGAAGAAGCGTTCGGTTATTTTCAGCGTGGGCGTTTAATTGTGAAAACGAATACTTCGGGAAAATGGGAAAACTGAAGTGGACGAGTTACTTTTAATCTTAAACGTTCCCACAATAACGAAGTTGTCGTAGATTAATCGATCTGATGATGACGGTCGTTCTTTATTTACGAAGAATTTTCAGTAAAATTGAAATTCTTAATTTGTTCTTGCCGTCTAGTTAAAATAATCACGTACGAAACTGCATGGAGAATGTTAAGCTACCATGCAATAGTTTAGTAAAAAATTAAATTCGCATACGGTTTTTAGAGTCGTTTGAAAAAATCTGGATGTGCTGTTAACACCCTCGTTAATGTAGAACAGTTTCATTATTAAACCGTTTCTAGGATTTTCATTTAAATTAAATTAAAGGGGAAAGTGTGTTTGGAGCTTTCTTTTTTTTTGCGTGAATTCAAGCAATTAAAACTACTAAGTATATTAAATTTCAGGAAAAGAGAAGGTGAATTAAAATAATTTCGTTTTTACCAACTTACCACACTTTCATTTCCTCCAACGTACGTTGTATCGTTAATTTGTAAAGTAATCTGATACGTCGCGTTCTCCATGTGCATGTCCCTTGTAAAGTTCACTCCTAAATTTTGTAAGAGGACAGAAAAAACAAAAGCGGAATATAAATTACTATAGATTAGATTATTAATGCGAAACATTTTAAAAATTTTCTTCGTAGTCTTCAGCGTCACTTAATTATCATCGCAAATTATTTAAACTTTAATCTCGTACGCCTAAATGGTATTCGGTATACGGGACCATCCGCAAAAGAATTTAATTAAAGAACGAAAATTAAATAAATTCTTACGATGATTAATTTAATTGCACTCGCAATTATTCGTTTATTTCATTTTTTCGATTTGCCATACCAAACATTTCCGTGCGATTCCCAAGAATAAAATTTAAATAAATGTAGAAATTTTTCCGTAGAACTTGAAACTATTTTCATTATTTGCATGTTGTTACGGATTATATTAAGCCTAAAGTAAACACGTTCCGCAGGTATTACCGTAAGTGGGGATTTCTTCACAAAATAATCCTTTTGTTGTTCAGTTTTACACGTATAGGACGAGCAAAAAAAAATATTTTTTTTTAATCTGCACAAAGAAACTTATAATATGGTGTGTCACACAAATATAAGACATTTTTGTGCATTTTTTGTGGCTCAATTTGAACCGAATAAATATTATTCGATTGAGAATGACAAAATACCATTTCAATGTTCCTTTAGAAAAAAGTTTAAAAAATCATTGCAAATAATTGAAATTTCACTGACACAGAATTATAAGATCATTTGGGAGAATCAACTTAAACCATTTTAAAACATTTGAAGAATCTTTGAGAATGAATTTTTTCTAACATGTCAGGTCATTAATCAGGATTTTGATCAAAATGTCGCGTTTCAGTTCTTATCTGACATCGAAAACAGTATGGACTTAGTCAACGATACGTTGCAACGGCGATAAACGGTTTCAAAACCGTCCTGCAACATTTATTGAAAAGTCCTGATAAGTATGAAACAATCAAACGTCTTGGACGTCTTTCCATCATTTTCGATTTCCAACTCCATCACCCATGAATTTGTTGCCACACATCTGTAAGTCATTAAACGCTTCGAAGGGCAATAAACAATTGGGGTAATGTAGAGTCCACCGTTATGAACTAAAGTTCACCAAAATATATTAATTTCGCTTTGCGAATTTATGCAGAATCTTATTTTAAAGTTAATTAGAAATAATGAATCCTCCATTAATTATTAAACCTTTTTTCTAAAGTGATCTTACGTGTTAGTGAAATTTCAATGCAACGATTTTTAAATCATTATAATGAATTATTGAAATCGCTTTAATTGGATGCATTTTGTGATTCTGAATCCAATAATATCGGTTCGGTTCAGATTGAGCCACGGAAAGGAAAATGTTATACACAAAAATATGGTGGTCTTTCTGTAAAAATTAAAGTTCCAATATAATTCTGTACTCACTGCAATGTATAACGGTTTGCGGTTCGTCGTTGCGATTCTCTAAAAACGTTTCGCAGTCGTGTTTCAATAAATTGAGAGGATCATCAATTATACGAATCTCGTAATTATTCACTTCCGGCGAATCGCGATCGATTAACAGTATTTGTTTCTTGTGCTCTAACACGTCGCCCTATAACAAAACAATTATATAATCATCATCAAAGATATCAGCGAGGATTCGCAAATACTCCATAGGAATTAATTAATTCCTATAAATCAGGGGCGGAACGAGACAAAAACAAAGTTATACAACGATAACAACGAAGAAAGGAAAATTTAATTTAGTTTTCCACGCCAACGACACCCATGCCTCTTGAGATAATATTTATGTTACATTTGTCCGGTATCAAGCTTTCTCCTTCCATCCCTTTTTTGCTGTACTGCTGTAGTTCAACTCTGAATGTTTATTCTCAAAGGTTGTTCTCCATTAACTCTTTTTCTTTCGTGTTGCTCTAAAAGGTTTGTTATGAATGAAATAATAAAAAGCCGCTAACGAGGAAAGAGTTTGGTTAATAATTGATTAACATTAAATGTTAATCATTATAATAAACAGCGGTTTTCCCGTGAAATTTAATTAATCAAACGATTGATACTGAAAAGTTTACTATTGAAATTAAATCTCATTACCAACCGTAAATAAACGTTGGTATCGCTTCCTGTTTGGAATTTATATTAATAAAATTCCGTTCTATTCAATGATATTGTTATTCCCCAGCACGAAAATCCTACGCCCTTTGATAATTAATATCGTATGATGGACGTACCTAACGTATACTTAGAATTAGGATTTCAATGGGATCCAATTTCTAATCTATGGGCTTAATCCAAAAATTGTATTTTTAATTAATACCTTCCAAATAATACAATTTACTCTTTAGTCTTGGTTTAAGGCTAGATTACAGCGTGAAAGCAAACCGGAAGTACCAGAGATATGATTCGACATTCTATGATACGGTGGCATTAGATCCTCGGGGTGTAATTAATTAAGATGGCGCACAACGACGCTAGATTTGGAAGGTTTATGGTATATTCTGCTAGAATTGAAACGGCTAAATTGACTTAGTATTTAACATTTGCATACGTTCACGTTCGTGTTTTAGATACTTTCGTTAATCATGGCCTTAATTAAAAACGTGACTTTAATCAACACCAATTAATTTGAAAGTAGCTTAACAACAAAGATATCGATAAAAGTACAAAAGATTTTACTAGATCATTAAGCTAATCTGATTTCAAACTACCTGAGGAAGACAATTATCTCTTTGCTTTTCAGTTAACGCACAAATGAAGCTTAATTTTGGCCATGAAGCGGTGACGCGAATAGAATAATTTGCATGCCCATCTCGTTATAACACGAAGATAATCCTCTACCTCGAATTATTCAGTTTAACACACGATATTAAACCAGTGATTAGGATTGGCCCACGTTTCGCATTAAAATTATGTTAATCGCATCATCATTTAATAGAGGTAGATGACTGTTAAGTGAATACAAAGAACAAATAATTTGGCTATTGCTAAAAGTGTAGGTTGATATTAAAAAAAAAAGAAGATTTAAAGTGGAAAACGTGACCGAAATGTGGCCCTCTTTTGTAATCATAACGGAAAAATTATAATACATCACGCAGAGAGTGAAATTAAAAAGGGAAAACGTCCATCAAACGAGCACGAAACGACGACAAAAAAAGTATGGAAGAAATGAATTTTTATTTATTTATATCTTTCGACTATAAGAAGTTAAATTAAAAATTTTGTATTCACGAATAAATAGCTTTCGTTGTGCAAAATCATACAAAAAAAATAATTTCGTTTGTAAGATGGGGGCGCAAGACAATGGTCGAATAAATAACTTTCCAGCTTGATTACATTTCCAGTGGAAATTACATACATCAATTCGATAGGATTATCAGATTGTCGGGACGTTCAATCAAAAAGGTTATTATTGAGAATTCAACATTTATTTGTGGAATATTAGAGGGGAAAAATTACGATACTAATTTAATTTTCCTCCGACACTATCTTGTTTCTGCAATTTTAACTTGATAATTGGCAAACCTAATTTGCTATCGACTCGTCAGTATTTGTTTAATGGAACAAGTAATTTAGAAGAAGCTGTCTGACGGCAATCGTGATAATATTTTCCAACTTCTCTCGAAATATGAGAAAATAAATACTACGGACCGTAAAATAAGTATGGGTTTTACAACACGAGTAAGTGAAATTGATGTAAGTGTACGTACAGAAAAAAAAAGTTTGTACATCTCATATTTTATACAGCAACCTACGCTCTAGAAAAAAAGAGTTACGAACGAATTTGAAATATTTTCCAACGTTGATACAACAATAAAAAAGAACCCTTTTTCCAGAATTTAAGAAAGGTGAAGGAAATTGAAAAATATAGTCTTTGACGAAGTTCAATTTTCTTAATTGGAAAAAAAGATTTTCATCAAGATTGATTTTTATTGTTAAATGGTCATTCACCAAAAGTTCCATTACTTCGTACTGAACGTCCAATCGGTAAAAATCTTCTTCACACATGAAGATATTCTGCAGTTGAGTGATGACATTGACAGGATATATGATGTTAATACAAAAGCGATATTTTGCATATATTACAGAAGATAATTTTGGTATGCTTAATACTAGATCCATCTTTAATTAACCCTTATGAAAATTGACGGCTCGCCGATATTAATCATCATCTAAAGCGATTCCGATGCTACAAACAATGAAACGTCCGTTAATTTTGATGAATTATTAAATAAGCCCAAAGATAGTCCCAAATATGTCCACGCTGACCATCTAAATGAACAAATTCAAATACAAACATTCAAACAAACTTCTATTAAAATAAAAATGAGCAAAAAAAGAGGATTTTTAATTTATGCTGAGCATGCACGTCGAATCGAAAGAAAGTTTATTCGTCAAAGGAGGAAACATAAAGATGACGAAGGCCATAAGAAAATAATTGGAAAGACGTAAAAAATCAATTCGTATTTTATTCGTTGCGAAATCGAATAATGGACGAGATTCGGAAATTTTTACAATCGTTGAATCATAAAATATACATAATCCAACATGAAACAGAATGTTTTAACGGTTCTTTATCGATCGATTTATTAACCTTTTATTCAAGTTTACTGTATAAGGAGCAAATTGTTTGTTATAATTCACTCTCAGTGTTAGACTTTTGAGGTTTGTTCTTGAGAGGGAATTGTGACAGAGATAAGATTGTGACGACCTCCAACGATTGGAAATTGATTAGAAGACAAAATTGGTAGATCGGTGACTGATATTGTGTGATATATGAAAGGAAGTTGAAGAAAATATGATGAAGGAAACTGAGGAACAAAGAAAACCAAATCGCGGGGATATAAGTTGAATGAAACCAAATAATTAATTTTTTTTTTGATTCACAAAAGTGCGCGTAAAATATTTTCAAATTGGCAAAGGATTATTTCAATATTACTCCCTGTTCCTAAAAGCAACGGCATTCTTTTATCCTCGTGTTGTTGCACTTCCCTATCGTCCATGCAATTTATCAACGTCCCTTTGTGACACTTTATTATTTTTTTAAATGTCCCATTGTCTCTTATTTATGCGACAATAATAAAGTACGTCCGTTTATGCCTTTAGAAAATTATTTTCCCTATTCACTGGTCCTCTCTGAAGACTTTTCCTACGTCTCATCATCGTTTGATGTGCATGCATTCATGAAATATTTACGCAAATATAAAAAACTTATGAATACTTTTAAAAAGCAGCGTCGATCGTTACAATTTCCTTCTAGCTATAATAATAAAAGGTCATTGATAAAATCCTCACATAATATTACACTTTACTATTATTCAATGCCTTGAAAAGAAAAATTCAATCTACTAAATAATTTTTTTCACAAACAAATATTCGCTGTAATGCGAATTTTATTATCTGAAACTGTTTGCTCGCAGCGAATTGATTTCCTCCCCCTCGCCCATGTTTAATGGGTTCTTGTAAATACCGAAGAAACAAGAAGAAGAATGTTGTAATAAAAAGTTTGTAGAATCTGTAGAAGAAACATTTAGCCACGAAGGAGGGATAAATTTTAAAGGTAAAACTTTACCGAAATCCGCACGATAAAAGCTTCAATTTGACGCGATATATATTGGACGTCGAATAGTTTTCGGCATATTTATGCAGGATAAAATAGATGAATCTTATTCCCGAGCGTTTCAATGTTACGCGCTTTAAAAAGCGATTATTTTGAAGCAGCACTTGAAGCCAAATAAAAAATGAACCGTTCATTTCGCTGGTCCGCATCTGTTATTACACTCGAATCAATTTATCCTTTGTGGCTTCGTATATTTACCCCGAAAAAGTCTATACAGGGTGTTAACAAAATATGTCACACACTTTAGTCTCACAAACATAGTCCAAGATAAGCAGAAATGTTTTAAAGGATATGGGTCCGGACCGTTTTGTAGCACATCTTCGGTTTTCCCCATTTTCATTTACAATCACTAAATTTTCATGTCTTGTCATTCATAGAGTTTGTAGTTTATATTAAATCGTCTGTGAAGTTTTTAAGACATTTTGCCGTGCCTCTTCACTTTGATTCTTAAAATATAATTATATAATATTATATATATTATAATATAATTAGCCGATATGAATTTCATTTATGATGGTTTTAATGGGAAATGCCAGAAAAGCCCTAGGTCTTTGTGATAAAGCCTTACCCCAATCCCCAGTTTCATTCCGTGTTCGTCATCTTAGAGAACATTTAAACAAGATTTTTAAAGGAAGTTGGGTAGGAAGAAGTGGATCTGGATCAAGATTTGCAAAATCGCCAGATTTAAACCTTCTAGATTTCCTTTTTTGGGAATATTTGAAAGGCGTAGTTTACGCTACACTTGCAAATGACCTCCAGGAACTGAAGTAACGAATATTAGCCAATTGATTGATTGCCAATGATATTCAAAACACTTCCAAGGTCCCTGGGGCCAAGATGTCGTGGCTGCCATCAACTGGAAGGATGCCACTTTGAACATTTTTTTGAGTCATTTTACCTTTTGTTTTTTGTTCATAGCTTGCATTGTTTGTACATAATTGTAAATAATATCAAAGTTGCATAATCGACTTCCCGATTCATAGTCATTAAGACTTTTCTGCTTATCTTGGACCATGTTATCACCCCTTAAAGTTTGTGACATCTTTCTTTAACGCCCTGTATGAAGGGCGAAATGGACAAATGTAACATTAAAATATTTGCAAATATCGTTACAATTAACCTACCTTATGCGCGTAATTACTGCTCAAATTGACGTGTACGGGTCCGGGATCTTGTAAAATAGGTAAATTGTCGTCCTCGTCCAAGATTCTGATCGGTAGCCTCCTGCTCAACTCCCGTTTCGTACCTTGCGGATCGATCAGCACGCAATTGACGGTGACGTTGGCGTATTCGCCGTTAAATTTACTACGTTTCCGTTCGTCCGATCGCAAAACGTCCCTATCCAGCGGCCCACGCGTACTCAACCGCCACGAATCGGACGTATTCGATGGCGGTACGAGTTTAAAGTACTTGCCACCTTAACCAAATGAAAACGTTGTTAAAAAGGTACGGAAAATTCGGCTTTTTTTCCTCCTTTGGTGAGGTCGTTTACCTTCGGCGAGCGTGTAATTTAATTGAAAGCCTTTACAAATTTCGTACAAATACGACGAAGTCAACGTTCCAATCAAACTGGCTGGTCTATTCTCGTACAATCTGTAAGTAACGTCATGCCAATAGCATAAATCTTGCGTGATAAGATCGCAATCTAGCGGTTCCAACTGGCCGAAATTAATGCGAAACAACGTACGATCCACGTTACCAAAAGCGTCTGTTACTGAAATTTCAGCAGATATCGTTGACGGAATTTGACCTTAAAAAGGAAAAACGATTATATCACGACAAAGGAAATCGATTAAATCCAGTGAAAATAAATTTTCGCAGTATATCACTCACTTGTTGTCGATAACATTATGTCGCCGTTTTGCGGATAGATTTGCAAATATTTCGCGTTTTCGTTATTCACCAACGCGTACCGCAAATTCACTTCGTTTGCTGCATCCCTCGAGATCGGTAGAGCGTTTAACTTTGCCAGCGCGTGATTCTTTGGTGGATACTTATCTTTATTGCCGGGTAAATTTAATTGAACGTCCGTCATCGTGAAGTAAACGCATTCCACTGAAATAAAGAAATTACGGAAGTAAGAAAAGAAACTACTCTTTCACTTTCTTCAAGGAAGCCTCCCCCGTATTTATTTTCTCTTTCTACCATTTCATCTGCAAAATCACGCTTTTATGCTAATTAGATAGTGCGAATTTTATAAGCGGAGGAGGGAGTGACGGTTTTTATTATTATAGCGTCTGCAATTCGGAATAGACGGTTCTTTTTGCTAGCGTTTTCTTTCCTTTTTAGGGAAAGTTTACCGACCTTGTTCAATTTAAACTATTCCAAAAAAAGTACCGCAAGAAAGATGATTGTTTTACAGTCCCTTATAATTGTGCGGTTTTTAAGTTATCACAAACCGCTGCCGCAGTCTGCGATGTTACTCCCCCCCTTATCTATCCCTTAAAGGAACGAGTCCTTAATGACTTTCTCCCAATTGTTCATCTACAATGTGCGGACGACATTTCAGTTTGCGGATTAAGTATTATTTCTCCCGGCAGCCATAATAATACGTAGTCGTACGTTTTCGAATGGATGACTGAATGAGAGTTTCTATCATTGAATGGAGTTTCTGGTAAACGATAATCCCTTTCTCTGTACTTATTTGCATACAATCGCTTTAATTAAGCTCGCTCTTATTATACGTTTATCGTCAATAAGAAACACTAAATAAAGTTATCAGCGATAACAGCGAATCTGGCTTATGGCTAACAAGAGCGAAAACAAACGAGAAAAATTCGTTTGCAAAACTAATATTTACTTGTTGTACGTGTTTCTTGCAAATATTTGCAGATGTACTGTTTGAATATTTTCGGTGCGACAGTCAAATAATCTCAATCAACAATCGTATCAATTGGACGTGCAGTACGTGGCTAAAGACGTGTTTACTATATTAACATTGTATCGGGTACGATTAAATAGTAAGGGGTAGTGTGTGAGAGTATAAAGGGTAATTGCAAATATTTGAGCGATTCGTGCCGTTTTAATGGCCTATAAATCGCGCTAGAATCGCACGAGTGCAAAGAAATCAAATTAACTTTCGCCTATAAGTATCAGAAGATTAGAAGTGATCAGCTGAAAGCTCTTGAGCTCCGTAAATCTAATTTTCTCATAATAAAGTCAGAAATAAAGGCACTTTCTTCGATTATTAAAAATCTCTTTGTGAGAGTGGAAAATTTGAATAACCCCGTACACTTTTTGTAATTTGATCGTTGTTGTATACGCAAAAGCGACCCTTGTTTGATTTACAAAATTAAACGTGATACTTTAATAGCCACATTTGAATTCATTCTTTTTTCTAACGACTTTATACCACCATAATCAAATTGTTGCCTTTATGGAACTTGCAAATAATGCAGTACGAAGTTTTATCGTTAATAAAACCGTCTATACTATAAAATTTACAAAAACAAAGAATAATCAAAATGCTGTTCATGTTATCACATTATTAGGCCAAAAATTTGCAAGGATTTTGTTTTGTGGTTTCCCTTTAACGAATTTTCAAATAACACCAAATAGTAATTATGGCAATGGATTTAATTACGCGTATATATAATTAAATAACAAAAAAGGCGCAAATGCGAATCGATTTCCTGCCGAACTGAAAAAAAAGCGAAATTTCCAATATATTTTTTTATTCAACGAGTGAAATCTGTATCGATTATTATTTTGTAATCTGTACAAAAGCCAAACCGGGATGCAGAATAAATAATGCCACATGAAGGACGGATTTCGCAATGATTCACGATGGCAGCAACAAATTTCGCAGAGAGAGGGAGAGCGAGAAAGGGAATTTTCGTACGATCCTGAAGCGAATCCGCATTTAGATGTTTCCTGCGAATAATCGCACGGATCTGTGCGAATTTCAACTCAATTGCAAAAGACATCACGTATCCTTACGATTCCATTTAATTAATAATATATTTCTGGATTAATCTACCAAGAATTAAATTTATGAAATTAATTACGAGACAGAAAAAATGATATAGCGCGATAGTGGTAAAGTGGAGCACATAATGTAGTTGAGCTAAATTTTCGCGCCATTTAACTCACATTCTTTCCATGAATTAATTCATACGATAATAAACTAAGGAAGATTTGCAACTCTTAACGAGGTCTTTTTTTTAATATCAGCACACGTATGCAAAATAATAGATTTCGGAGGAAAACTTTTAATTAATTAATTCGTTAATTAGTAAATAAACTGCAACTGAATGTGAAACAAGGAGCTGCTATCTAAACTTTATAGTCCATCATTTGACCTACATATAAAACGTTATTATCGTTTCTGCACGTGCATAAATATTTATGAAAAGGTGAACTTTTGCTAGTGCTACGTAATCGTATGCCACTGTTTTTCCATACTTCATTAATTATGTAGATGCGTTAATAATTATTGATTAATTGCAGGTAGCGCAAGAGCAGATATTTATAGTAGAAGAAAAGATTCCATTTTATTTATATTCTATTCCCTTTAGTTATTTATCATATTCTTCCTACCTATCGCAGACGTTTGATGAATAATGCGAATCGAAATCGATAAGAGATAATCTATCCACCCATACAAATACACTCACACACATATTTCAGTTTACCTATTGTTGTTGTAGGTCTGAGTGCCAAATAGAGAAAAAATCCGGTAGGAGAACAAAAAGCTTTTGGCGAAAGCTTATGTTAGAGAACGAAGAAAATTTATGGGAACTTCGCTGGAAAATGTTGGCATTATAATAATATATCAACGATTATCATCACTTGTTGACGATACGATCGTATACAAATGGCGTTTGAAAAATGTAGCAACTCGCACCAAATGATTAAATGTGTTACGTTTGTTTGTACATTTTATCGTGACATTTATGTTTCAATTTATTCCCGATAATTTTTTACTATGGAAAATGGTAATAACATTTAATCCATATAACTCTTAATTAAAAGTCAAGGTCGTTAACGTACGGTAAATATTTTGAAATAAAGGAAAACAGAAAAGGAAAACGTACGAAAAATTCAATTTTTCAGCACGCAAATTGTTTCTGCAAATGTTTAGTCTTACAAGGGTCGCACTGAAAGTGTAGCAAAAACCACCCTTTTTGGCTATTATTTGATGAAAATGACATCAAAAAAGCGTTAATAAAGTTGGAATCAGTTTTGCAATCAAATGCAAATTTTAGTTTGTGGGATGGAGGGAGATTTTCTAAGAAAGTGTTAAAGAAACCTAGAGAAATTTTCAATAAAATTTTAGCAATTTTCTTTTAGAAAATTTTCCTGCTATTTTTGTTGTTGCGGCCGTTGTTGTTGTTGTTGTTATTCTACAGAAAGCTTATTGTGGTGGGCTGTCAGAAAGTTTAACAACAATACCTTTTTCATACATATGTTAATGTATTCTTCGTATTTTGCTATGGTTTCCCATTTACCCATCCAAGTAGAGAAAAACTATTAATCGTTCCATGTGATGATAATAACATCAAAACAAAAACTGACTATGAATGCAATTATTTTGCGAAAATTAGCAAACGAAAATTTGTATTCATTTATTAAGCAATGAATTGATTATAAGTCTTTGCCATCATTAATTTTATTTTAAGCGCGATCGATTGAAAGTTTCCATGATATTTTGCAAGTCAAACCGCAAATAGTGCCAATGTGCAAAAAGCAATTGCTATGAAAAGTTGATATCAGTCCATACAGATTTCTCTCATTGTTTTACATATTATTCGTTGTTTTTTTTTTTTGAGGAAATCAAATAATATCGCTGACGCTTAATCTTTTGCATAAAAGTTTGCTGATAAATTGCGACAGTTATTAATTTAAGTGTAATAATAGATTTCGAATATAAAACCAGAAATGGAAAACGAAGGGAGTTGATTATGAGTAATTGCGTTGCTAAAAAAATGTTACGTTTAATTGTACCAATTTATCTCCCTTTGCAATAACACTTTTAGCATTTTTTCTCTCGTTGGTTGACAGTATTTATTGTTAGCAATAACCGAATTTCCATTACAAAATTTGAACGGATGTTCCGTCCATTATCTGGCACGTGGATTATAAGCAGTTTAGCGTTAGTAATAATGACGATAACAAAAAACTGTAACGAAATTCTTGGATATACCATTTCCAATAGGAAATGTGAATAGCTTTAATAGGATTAAATGTAGTAATATAAAAGTATCTTTTATGATTATTATCACGGATTATGATTGTTCATACAATTCTTTATTTGATATTAGAGCGAACGGATATTCTGAAACAATTTTTTTTGAAGTTTTACAAAATTAAAGAAAACTACTCAAATGCATTATTCTAATATGAAACTTTATATGAAAGAAGAAGGAAAACTTTTACACGTTCCCCAATGAGGGATCCTGTACATTATTTAACGGCTAGAGTATTGATTACATTTAAGGAACGTTATTACTTACTTTCCAGTTAAACTTTCTTTTCTCTTTTAGAAAACATTTTTACGCGGTCTTTAACGTTCCAGCTTTTGATAATTATTTAATCGAATATGTGGCAAAAAATTGTGATATAAATTACTATAAGAATAAAGGTAACATATTTTTGGCAAATTCCTAATTTAATTTAATTCGTTATTCTAAACGACACAAATATTTCTACGAAAACTAATTTCGATTAATTAATTAAAAATCGCACCATACAAAACCTACAGCAATGAATAAAGTTATCACGAATAGAAAGAAATCCCTGCAGCGAATTACATTTTTACATATCATTACATTACAATATTTAGAAATAGTTACGAATTAATTAGCATTAATCACCGACAAATGACATACATACGCTGTTATCCTTTGCCGCACTGTTACCAGATAATTAGTCATCGTACAATTTAAATAATGGTAATATCGTCCTTCTTCCAACTACTTTTTTTATTCCATTAATAAACGGCAACGTAATGCTAAATTTCATGTTTTAATTACTTTACCATTGCAAATTATTTTTATGGGTTTGGTTTAATGTAATAGGAACGATTTCAAAAGAAAACGCGAAAAAAAAATACGTCGAGGCCGAGGGTTAATTTGCGTTGGCGATATCGCGAAATCGAGTCCTCTTCCCCTAAAAAATATCACACCATCGCATCCATCGATGCGCGCAAAAAATGGGAGCTTCCATTACAAGCCATTTTATGAAAAGTAAATAAAATGCCGAACCGAATAAAGATATTCATTCCTTCACACGCAAGAATGAAAAAGAAAGAAATGTTGACTGATGTCAGTGATTAATCAACAAAAAAAAAGAGAGAGAGGAAGGTTTCGAATGAATTCGAATTCCTGCAAATTCTTTTTGGCAATGATCGATTTGCGTTCGACTTTTTGCCACATTTTACATCGTAAAATCACTGATTAGTTTGATCAAAATCGAATTGGTTTTGGGGCAGTTAAATTCAATCATTGCATGCATCTACTTAATCATTTCAACTTTTTTATTCGATCAAGATTTCATAAAAAAGTTGGTAGATGAATTAGCTAGCGATAGATTTTCGAAAATCCCGACTAACAACATAATTCTTCATTCGTCGTTGCCAACTTTTAATAAATCAAAACACTTCGCGCTCCATTAGTATTTATTAAGTAATGATTTGAATAAAAGTCCGGAATAGTACGGATCGAGCTTTTCATTTAAACGACACCACCCATCGGCAACGATATTCATGAAGTTGACGTGTTTAGAAGCAATTATATAATACGTACGTACGGATGGTGTGAAATAAATTCGTATAAAAGTGAATGACAACTAACGCATTTAATCATAATCAACAATGGAAAAGGAAGAAACAAACAAGGCCATCAAAATATTGGCGTATCGGCGGCACTAATCTAATCCGAAAAAAAATATATGAAATTGTTTGTTTGGGGGGACGAGAAGCTTAAAGTCATTTCCCCGTTTGTTTTCAACAAGTTCAATGTCAACCGTGGTGATGTTAATAAGGAAAATCGATATTTTTTTATCGCCAATGACATTATTAAAAGTTTTACGTTGGCGCTCTATTTATTGTTAAAATTACCACAACAATAATTATGATTAAAGACTTTTAAGTATACAGAAACCAGAAAGAAAAATTATATTATTATGCTGTTACTATTACCAGAAGAAGAAGTAGAAGAAGAAAGAGATAGAGGAGGAGGGCAATAAAGTAGAAGCAAAAAAAACACTCCCGATTCTTGAATTACTTTCCAAGTACTTAGACGATACGTAATAATGTCAACGTTTGAAGATTTACGTTTCTTCAACTTTTTCCCTCCACTTCTTCTGCACGGCCGACATAAATAAGCGATAAAATGGTGTGGTCTTTATTCCGCGACGATAAGAAAAGAGGGAGAGAGTAAAACGAGAGGGATTTGATTTATAGAAGTCGAAACCCCCGTTTCGATTCACCGATTGATTTTCATGTTAACAACTGCGTCCACTAAGCAAAAGACGTTAACAATTCGGTGACCCCCTAGAAGATATACATTACAAAGAGGAAATTGAATGCATTTGCAAAAGTCCGAGAACGAGCAAGCGAATTGGCTGATTGATTGTAATAATTTCGCTAAAGTAGATGAAACAGTTGAAACCGCAACGACTACGACGACGACGAAAAGCTCGATTACTTTAGATACAAATGCTGGAGCTTTTCAATGAAAATTGCAAATTCTACGTGTACAATAAAGAGAATCGTTTTAATACGAATGCCACGTACTATTCAAATATTTACCGTTGTAATACGACCGATGAATCTCTTTCTTTTCCGTTTTCCGTATAAGAAGAAGCGAAACAAAAGCTCATAAATAAATCCGTCGAAGACAACGACAACAGTATTCCGGGGGTAAAATGTATTAAATAATAACCGTTGTTCCTTTCAGCAAGCTGAATAGCATTTTCAATAGCAAACAGAATATTTTAAATAAAAGATTTATAAAAAGAAAAGAGGCGAGCAGTTCTCGTGAGAGATTTCATCAACTTTATGCCGCTTCTTGGAACAATGAAAATATTTTTCAAAATCAATATAGAGTTATGGGAAACTAATTAAAAGAGAAAGAAATTTAATGAAATATTTGCTTCATACCATGACTAAGCGAACCGCAACATTAATAAATAAAATTTAAAGGAAATTTGATTTTTTAATTTAAATTTTTAATTTAATATTTTTAAACAAAAGCTCAAGCGCCAAAGAAAATGATTTGCCGATTTTGCAATCTGCACGCAAAATCCGTCCAAATAAAAAGTTCCCATTGTTTTAAAACGTCGAGAAATTATCATACGAATGACATTTTGTAAAATAACAATAAAAACCGGGGGATTTTTAATGGGTGTGCAATCCAAATCGTATAAAGCGAACGTTTTCCTCTGCTTTCCTCCGTATACGCCGATGATGGGGAATAGGTTGAATCATCATCGCGTTTAGAGGAGACGGAATTCCGATATAGTCAGGCAGTTTGTCTGCAAATATTATCATTATTATGCAGTATATCTGTAATAATATCGTCTGCTCGATTCGCTGGTATCTTCTTTTTGCACATCCACAAGTGAGTCATTCGTCTCTCGGCTTTTATATGACAAAATCCATCATTTTAGCGAGATACCATTTCGCCCAAAGGAAAACATTATTCTCGACTTTGAAAACGGAAAACCGTGTTTCTTTCCATAGTCGCGTGCGTGAGAAGGCAAAAGGTGAAACATCGTTAGGTATTGTTAAATTATTGAAACGGCAAGATAAGGCCGATACGGTACATTTATATATTCGGAAAGGTCATGAAACGAAGCGATTCCAGGGCTATAAATGTAAATTAGGTAAAGAAAATACGGTTGGACCATCAATTTTCCCCTGCACTTAATACCACTTGAATTCGGTCTAACAGAAATACAGTAGAATCTCGTTATAGCGCTCTTGAATGGATCGGACCAAAAGTGCGTTATAAACGTTGAAATGTTGTTTGTCCCAATGTAGAATACATAATGAGGAAATTAAATACAATTATGATCCTTGCAAAATGTTATGTTCTCCTAAAAAAAGTTTAATCGTAGTTTGGTGAGATTGTGAAGTTAAAATTGCACTTTCCATAGCCTTTAATTGTTGACATATTTTCCATCGAAGCACCGTAGGACATAACACTGTAGATGAAGAAAATAAATTCATCAACGTATTTTACTTGTAGGAAAACTTGAATCATAACAGATAAGAAAATTTGCAATGGTTAGTACTTGCAGAATAAATTTTGCAAAGTCGGTTTGAAAATTCTTGAAAAATTGCCCTCTTTGTCAAAATAACCGTAGAAAAACTTGCGTGCGTTGCTATAAGCGGGAATTATGAGTGTTAAAAGCGAGAATATTTACATGTAAACGGACAAGTTGGATTCGGGACTGCGGCGAAAATGCGTAATATGCTGGATAGCACAATAAACGAGAGCGTAATAACGAGATTTCACTGTAATTATGTTATATTTTCGGCCAGCAACGTAACCGTTCGCAGCGAGTATTAAAATGGAATATTTATTATTAACTACAAATCGATCGCTATTACTAATGCAATTAATTTGTAGGTAATATTTTATTATAATAATCGAGAGATTATTACAAGACATATTAATTACGTGTCCCTCGACCTCTTCCTCTACGCCGCTGCCATCTTCATTTTAAAACGCTCCTAATTACAAGAACCGCTTAATCGTTCTCATCAATTAGCACGAGTGCCTTAATTACGTTACTTTATCCGAAGTATCAATATCCGTTCGATTTATTTTTGGTTACACACAGACATTCTTCAACTAGATTCTAGAAGAATAAACTAATTATCAGACGGATGCTACTATTTTCACTAATTACCATCGCACCATTTCTCGACCGACGAAGAGGCAAATTGTATGTGAAAAAGGTCACGATGAAAGTTTCACAATTAATTTGTTACTGAAAATATCATTCATATTCAACAATACGGAGACCAACGGAAGGTTAATTAAAAAGACAGTTAATTGGATAAAGTTTTAAAATAATGAGAATTAATTAATTAATTCATTCGAAATAGATTAATTTGTGTGCGTGGGATAAGTTTATAGGATAATAAAACGGTTAAATAGATTTGCCATCTAATAAAACTGTAACGCCACTGCCTGCCCACTTAATCAAATAGGAAAACGGTTAATTAGAAAAGTTGCATCGCACAGCACAATCGTGTTGCCATTATTCAGCGCCTCTTTTGTAATGTAATTTTGTAAAACGGTTAGCAGATAGTTTAATGCTAGTTATTAATAATGATTGCATTGGAATTGCGAATTTAATTGAAGATTGGCATCGTGTAACCACTTGATTAATTCCATTTAATCTTGAAATCATGTATTGCGTTCAAAATGAAATGCAACCGTTTTAATCCGACAATATCACAGACCTTTTGTTTTGATATTAATTAATATGCTTAAGCAGGTAATTAAATTGGTAATATTGTGCAAATTGCATTGTTGCGGAAAGTAGAATTGATCTCGAAGATAACAATGTCCCATAGTCGACGAGATCTTCAATTTCGATTGTGCATCTCAATCACAAGTACCTCATTTGTATTGCATGGAGGTTGTGCAATGCTTTTCTTTTCCTGCAAATATATTGCACATATACAAGCAAATTATTGGGGACGAACGCAAGGAAGTTTACTTAAACTCATCCTGTCACATCGTAATAACGAATATTTCATTAAAATTAATCGATAATTATCAATCCTTTAATATGTGCCCTCATGAATTATTCATAATTAATAAATTAAAACCCACTTTATCTGCATAATTCGATATTCAACAGGTTTTTATCTTAAATTTCGATTCGATAATTTGTTGTAGTAACTCAAAGAAACGAGAGGATTAAAATCGTAATTAAATGGAAATATGCACTTAATTAAATTATCAACCGGTATAAAAGGACAAATTTAAACGGAACGCATTTGAACTGACTGTTATTAAGACTTGTTTCCTACTTTCTTTTAAAATGACTTACAATTTATTTTAAAGTTCTTTCGACAAGCTTTAATTTTTAATTTATCTTCTGTTGGGTATATAATCCTTTAAAAGCTAAGAGGCGTGGGTTTAACTCGAAATAGTTAAGGCACCGAAGAACAAACGAGCCTCGTAAAACGGCTCGTCGTTTAAAATAGTTTTGTCGAAGTCTTCGCCTCGCCTCGTCTTTTTTTTTTCTTTTTACGGAGCCTTCCAACATACATCACGTTGGGTTAACATGTTTGCACAAACAATCATCTTGGCTAAACGGAAACTATTATTATCGACAGGTCGATTATGTACTGCCGGTAGAGGAAATTTAAAAAAATGCCGTGAAAAAGGAAAAATATGAAGAGTGGAAAGTGGTTGGGAAATTTCAGAAACTCTACAACCCACATCCTTATATACTTCACGAAAGTAAAAAACTAGAAACGTTGTTTCCTTGCTTTTACATTGTATTTTTTCTTTGGTATTCATCGTTTTACGACAAGACGTGAACAGTCGAGTGAATGAACAAGAAAAAAGTCAAAGCTTTATCAAAAGAAAAAAACTTGAAAGGAACAAGTCGGATTTATATGAGAAAATCACTTTTATGATGTTTTATTTGGTTTTTATATTCAGGTCCGTACTCTTCATCGAAACAGCTTCTTTGGCCATTTTCTTTTGTTATTGCAGTTGGAGAATTCAATTGATTGTAAATTTCACTCAGCAACAAGCAAGAGCTTTGGAAGCGGGAGCTTTTAAAAATGCAAAACGTACCCTCATGCATATAAAATATGAAAATAAAACGCTGGCATTTTGCTGAACCGCAAAGACTTTAAAGACGAGAATGAATTCATTAAACAGACGTGGTGATAATATTGGGAAATGCCGTTTTTCTCTTCCGGTTTTCTTATTTGGTTCGAGATTTATCGAATCCACTAATTTTCTCGCTTACGCTTTCGTTTATTATTCGCCTCCCAAAAAAATTAATTAAAGAGTATCCTACGCTTCCAAATAATTTTTTGAATTAATAAAAAAGATGCGCGATGATAACTGAATGGAAAACCTTTTAAAATGTGCCTCATAAATTGTATGAACATATTTTATGCAACTGTACGTGGTCCAAGGGATTTAGTTAATGGACGAAGCTTCTATTTGAAATTCATTTCTCTTCACTTACCTGTACTTAAAGCGTTAACAAATAAATAAACAAACAGCAACAACATGTTGTTCATCATCATTAACTGAACGGTTTTAATTTACGTACATTAGGACTTTGCTTAAAAAGTGGTATTTTTTGCAACTTTAACGCGAATTCTCATATTAAATCGCGAAAAAACGAAAGGGAACAGTTGTCGTCGCGCAGTTTTATCAATGGAATCGAGCGTCCGCACGGTACTGGAACCGTTGGTTATCTGAGCGTCGCAACGCCTACGTCTAACCAACCCCCCGTATATATAAAACTAGGTACGTGCTACTATAATTTTGATACGTCGTCGTCGATCTGCTCTTTCTGTCTCTCGCACACATTTTCCCGAGCTTTACCGACGGTTTTCCCATTTCATTTCCCTGCTTTTTTGTTATTATTATTAAATATTGCGTGCCGTAAGAACATTGTTGCTGCTCTGCTATCATTTGCTTCGGATATAAAATGCATGAAATTCTAAATAATGAGGTTTAAGTTGATATAAGAAAGCGAAATAAGGAAGGGAAGAAAGCTGAATCCTGAAAGCTGAAGACCCAGAGCGGCCGCTCGTCAATTGTTAGCTAAAGATTAAAAACCGTTCGAACGTGCGAAATTATACCTTCGTGTATTCGCATTTAATTGATCCCGATAATTACCGCCTTGTCTTGCCATCTTAATAAATAGCCCCGAGTTACCGCACGTGAAATAAATTATGATTGATTCCGCACGTTTCTTTCCCTAACCGCGCCACACTAAAGCATACAGTTGTTATTACGTTAATTTGCACTCGCGTTTCTTTTTTCCTCGCGCACTTTTTGCAAAATCGATATTATTCCATTACATAAAAAGAGAGTTTTTCCCCTTTTTTTCTTGGGGTTAGTACTATGACCTATTAAAAATTAAATGGAAATTATCAAGATCAAACTGCTCGTTTCGTCGTTGGAGGATTATTAATTAACATTACGCGAAAATGATTTATGTTGTATCTCAACAAACATCCTTTTTAATAAAGCTTCGATGCAAAAAAAGGGGATGTAAAAAGCGTTTTGAAACCGGACTTTTTAGAACGGCGAAACGGTTCGATTCTGTATAATCGCTATCTTTTCCTATTAATTGGAAAAACGAATAGCTTTTCCAACGAGTTCCAGCCGACGCATAAATCTCCTCCCATTTTCATCCGGAATAGTTCGAACGAAACTGAAAGTGTCGTTGCCCAATAGCCGTCGACGTACTTCGTGAAATTGCAATGGATAACAATAAAACTGTCTTCTAACGCTTCGAAACTCCTCTATACGTCTGTTTTGCATTCGGTTTTTCTGATGTTAGAATATATGGAATTTATTCCAAACCATTTGAATGCTATTCAACGACCACTTTTCCCCGTAGGAAACCGTACAAGTTTACAACATAAACACGAATAAACTAAATGGGAAGCGAAGGAAATGTGTCAATAGAGTAGACGTTACATTACACTCGTTTATAAACTGCATTCGATTATTTACCATTCACTTTAAAATCTGCGATTCATTATCAGCGATATCAATTTACAAACGGTTACTTTAGCTATGCTATTATGTGCAAAAATCGAATCGATATGTCATACAAAGTGCTAAAGAATTCATTGGATAGTGTTTTTAGTTGGGCGAAGAACAGTATCTGCATCAATTCAATCGACTGTGCAATCTAAAGTAAAATGCAAATCTTTGAATCATTATGAAAGGTGTCGATTTACAAATGATTACTTTAATGATGCGACATTTTCTGCAAATTGTTAAAGAATACGTATGGAAAGATTGTAGTTTTAGTTGGCCAAAGAACAATATCTTTATCAATTCAATTAATTGAACAATCTAAAGTTAAGTGAAAATCGATAGACATTCATCCATATAACGCTGATCTCTGATGTAATTCGAATAAAATGATTGTTTCTTGATTATGATGATGATGATGCTGACAACAAAACCGTTTGAATGACGATAAATAATTATACTTGCGTAAGACGGGAGATAAAACAGTTTCGATGTCAAACATTTGTTATCGATTAAACTAATTGCATGATATTTAATTGCAGCAAAAAAAAGTTAGATATACAAATTCAGTTAGTCTTTTTTATCGGTGGAAAGCTTCGTATAACAGAAATTCGAAACGCGGGCACTCCTCGTTTGCATTTAAAAAAGCTTCACAGCGTATGCAAAAGGCTTTATTAAGAATTTCAATTCCTCTTTCCCGTTTTTCCACACTCCCGAACCCTTTATTTCCCTACATTTTTTGGCCTTAAATATTTACCTTGCATTCCCTTTTTTTAAATTATTTATTTAACCTAAGTTGACCCCACGTATGTACGCAATACATTTTCTTTTCCTCCTTATTACAAATGACCCGTTAATTTATGTGTGCGCTCCTTTCATCATTATTATTAAAAAGATCTTAGTAATGTCATGCATTTAGAATGCTTAGCGGCACTGAAACTTGAAAGAATGGTAAATCCTCTTTCTTAATGTCCATGATATTACTGACTGACTATCATTATTGTGCTGAATGATGATGATAATAATGATCGTGCGGTTTATAAAATTATTCGAGAAATTTATTATGCGTTACGCGTGTACATTATTCTCTTCTACTTGTGTGTGTGTGTGTAATATGAGCATTTTGCCTTTTCCATATTAACAATTTTATTATCTAAGAAACTATGCGACCTATATAATAAAGGCATTAGTATCACGAAAGGGGGACGGAAGGCGGTTTGGAAAATATTTACATGTCACTGCGAACAGATCCATTTCCTTTATACGTACGTAAATGAGAATTTTATGCCGTTTTTAAATTCTTTTAATATCGCATTATTAAAATCCATCCGGCGCAAAAGCTCATAGTACAGCAATCAATTCCATAATTTACTGTTTAATAGAATGATCGATCGCCGGTCGTAAATTGATATAACGAAGGTGTTTTACGTTAAACTTCTTTCGCTTTAAACCTTTTCGCAAATCCACATTTTTTAAAAAGGATTTTCTTATTATATCGTGTTTAACAACAAAACTTTTATGGCACGAAACACGGCGGTTATAAAGCATTGTTATCGTGTCGAAAAGTTCTTTTCCAGAAATATTATTATATAATAAACTAGGAAAGGAAGGAATTAAATTAAATAAATTCTGCAGCAAGAAGGAAACCACCCACAGGTAGCGTTACCAGCGACGCACCCTTACGACCACCTCTACCTGAACCCCCACACATACTACCATTAGGATAACAAAGGGCCACTATTATTACCAAACGCATAAAATGCGGACCAAGAAGACCATCAACCAACGCAAAACTTATTCGTCATTAATTACTCATGTTTTCATTGTATTAGAAACAAAAAATCTATTAAACATTATCCAACATCAAGACCATCAACCAAGAAAGTCGCCATAATACGACGCCACCAGATGATGAGCAGGATGAAGGACCACGACGACGCCATCATCGGGACCATCCTGTACGACAAAGAAAACTGTATTTGATTACAAATGGGTTCATATTTTTTCTGTTTTTGCTCATTTCTTCATAAAATTACTCTCCTCGAAGTTGCCTATTGCATTTTATTGATACTGGAAGCAAATTGTCGTGATAAGGATAATCGACAGAAATTTATGGAATTATCAAGGAAAATTAGGGAAATGTGCGCACAAAGAATTATAAATAATTATTAATTAACCCTGTGTGTAGCTGCAAAAGAATTAAAATCGAACGCAAAAGCTTTGAGATACCTCAATTTAAAACTTGGCATTTTTATTAGTAATCTATAGAATCGAATAAAAAGTTTTTGTTATGCAAGAATAAAAAACTAAATCGCAAATTGTGAATCAAATAGAAATTAAAATGCTTAGAGCGTTTCAAAGCATATTCTTTCTTCATTTGAAAGGTTTATTTGTCTTTCAGCGAATCCGGGATGAAGATATTTTACCTAGTTATCCTTTATAGTCCTTGTTAAGTAATGTTGGTTGTCCACTTGCTGAAGACTAATGTTTACAAAACAATCTTTGGAGGTTATAAATTTGGCGCTATTCTATGGTCTGTTTAGTGCTTTCGATTTGGATTATTAAGACCTAACTTCTATCTTAATTAACAGTTAATTAAAACTAAAATATGTCCTTAACCAGGCGATTGTCCATGAATACCTCATTGAGGGAAGCGAGGATATTTGACGATGTGCGTATTATTCATAAATTATCATTTCGCATCTTGATTCCTGAATGTTTAATTAAATTCAATAGGATGATGCCAATGAATGTGACACAAAACCTGATATTAAAATTAAAGTGGAAACGAATATTAAAGAAGAGATTGATTATAATGAATATGATATAAAAGATATAAATATTAAACTAGAGAAGGATGTTGAAGATATTCACATTAAAAAGGAAGATGTTAAAACAAGTTTGATAAGTAGGAGTACAAAAAGAAGTGCAGAGGAGGATGAACATCAGGAACCAGACCACACACCACAAAAAAGAAGATATTTTCATATGGAAGAACCACAAGTGGTACCATTTAACAGGAAGTATTTGTTTGAAAATCCTTTAAGCTGCAGTAGTTTTAATGTGTGTATTGTAGTAGAAAGTTTCTGGATGTGGAAAAAGATCCAGTAATATTAAGGAGAAGGCAAAAGCAAATAGATTATGGCAAGAACACTATTGGTTATGATAACTATGTGATCCAAGTGCCAAGGTAATATGTATATGTAAAATACTATTCAACTTCTTGGAAGAAATTGGTTCTGAAATTGTTTATTTGGCTGGAAAGCATTGTGCAGAAACAAATATTTGTTCTGGATATTGGCATCTCTTCAGCAGCACATTTTTATTACATGTTCAAAACATAAATGCTTAGAAATTGTTTTGATTTTTAGGGATAAACGAACCAAAGATGATCCACAAACTCCAGACAAATATGCCAAGTATTCCAGAAGGGCCTGGGATGGGCTGATAAAACAGTGGCGTGTAAAATTACACAAGTATGATTGAACATAGTTGTTTATTATTTTATTTTTTAACATTCGATTTAGTTTTATGGAAGACAACCTTCCAAAAACTCAATTTTAATGATTGTTATCAATGATTGATATTCAATTTAAATCATTTTATTAATGTAATTCGAATTGGACATGTCTTATTGATTATTAACTAGATTTTGTATACAATTTAGTTAAAAAAAGGCACAATTTATATGTTTAATATATTTAAGTAGAAAGAAGAAAATATGTAAATTTGTTCTACGATATTAAAATTACGGCTTATTCGAATCGTTTCTGTAATTCCGCGATCGTTTGCCGATCTTACAGCAATTCAAGGCGAACAAGAAACACGTAACTACCAAACAGATGCAGTAGAACACGACAGACGCGATGATCGGATCGTTGTAATCGACGAATTGCTTTTGCGTTTGAAGATAACCGAAGTTCTGCAGAACGCTGGTACCGTTCGGTGGCGGACACGGTAATTGCACTATAATATCTTGATGTTGTACCTGAAAATATTTGGAAATTTGTGATCTCTTCCAAAGCCTTGCGGTTACGTTTGAGAACCTACTTGTTTATTGCGGCATAAAATTGTGGCGGAACTGCTAGCAATCGCTTCCGGTGCGTGTTCTCTACTCACTAGATACGGTAACAACCACGTGGACGGACTCACGTATTCCAACCACGACGTGTAAACGCTAATATCTTTAAAATGTATCGGATAACCGTTCGATAAGAACGTCGCCGTCAGTAGCAGCGACGATAGGATTATGGCGAAATTGGTAGACGACGGTATCAAGTAAATGATCGACGTTACGAATATTTGTGTACAGCTCAAATACAAAAGCATCGCACCTGAAATTAAATGGCTTTCAGTCGTATTACGAAGAAATGAATTCAAACTTACCTAAATATATGTAGAAACCGTTGTAATTGTTGGTGCTCTGCATGTAAAGGCCGCACATCGAGTAACTGGGCACCAAGTAAATGAGCCAGACGAAGAGCGATGGAAATAGATTGATAAACGACTGAAATGATCAATGATGAAGAATGCGAATTAATGTTACGAACCGATCGATACCTTCGCGATTATAAAAGTCGTTCTTCCGTAGAGATTATCATTGATGTCTCTCTCGACGGTTGCCTTATTGCGTCTAATATCCGATAGCGTCAGCGTTAGTAATACGGGCCATAAAGCTATACACATGACGCTGTAATGGTATCCTAATCTATCGTTCAGATTCAATTGCGAATCGCTATTGGGAATGTCCCAAAATATTGCACCGACGATTAACGATAAACTAACGGACAAAACTATTAAACTCAACCAATGGACGAAGGTGTTTGGCTGAGTATAAAACATGGCTTTTCTAAAAATTAAAAATCGTAATAATTCTGCTAGATGATAGAGTCAATTGATGAGTAGCTTACGTGAACAACACTAACGCTTGCGATATACAATTGGAATTCTTGACGGTCATCGGTAAAGCCGACGGCGGACCTGGATCGCTCATCGGTTGCTGTTTTTGCCTGAAAATTTCCGCCAATTGTTCGATCCTCTGTGATGATTCTAACATAGCTTCCGCAGATAGATCATCTAGCGTGACTAAATCGACTGCGAAGGAGAGACAAGCAAATTTCCCGTAAACATTTTCGTTATCGTCCGGATTTTAGTTTTCTTACGATAATAATCCGATGGATTCTTGAAGGAAGGACAAGGGTAATCAACCATTGCGAAATATGGCAGCATATCCTTGCGTTTACCGCTAAACATCGTTCGACCGGCCGATATCAGTAATATCCGCGAGAGCATCGTGAATATTTCGTACGTCGGCGGATGTAACGTTAAAATGACTATGCGACCTGCAAATGCGTTGTTCTTTTTAACGAACTCGAGTTAAACGATCGTTTACCTAAAGCGTGTCCGCTTCCGCCGTTTGCCCATTGTCTTAAATATTCGACCAGGAAGAACGTATCGAATATATCCATTCCTCTGGTCGGTTGATCCAACACCACGATGTCCGTGTCCAACAATAAATGACACGCAACGTTCAGTCTTCTCCTTTCGGATAACGTCATGTTCGACACTTTCGTATTTTTCACTTGCTCCAAACCGAGATCTTCAATCAATACGTTTATCTGTAACGCGAAATATAAATTAAAAGCACGTTTTGCGTGCGATCGAAATTTTTACTCTATCCATCGCGTCAATCTTCAAATGTTCCAATTTCCCAGTGGGCTTTTTGAGATCGTAATGGAAGCGTAACGTTTGTACGACGGTCATGTCTTTGCACAGATGCGGATCGCTTTGTACGTACGCGACGCGTCTTCGTAGATGATCCGCACGCACCGTTTGGCCGTTCAACACGATGTCGCCGACCGTTGTCGATCGTTTGCCGGCGATCGCATCTAATATTGCCGTACCTTCGTTTTCGGAGGTCGCCATCACGGCCATTATTTCGCCGCCCCTTATTTCGAACGACACGTCGTTAATTAGCAAATGTCGTTTGCTGGCGAACGAGAATTTCGACGATTTTGGCGGTAAGAGACCGATACTGGATACCTATGGACGAGAAGAATCGCAAAATGTTTAGCGCAGAAACGAGTGCGACATCGCGAAATCTCACTTGTAAATGCGGGTAAATGAATGTGGCGGAATGTTCGTCGTCGCGATTGATCATATAATCGCCGCGGATCACGGACGGTACGCCGCGGCCAACGCCACCGGCTCCCATCGATAAATGGCTTTCGGCCTTCGACATCGGTCGCGGCATGTGACTGCAAATTTAGACGGTATAAAAATAAATGCTGAAGTTCGATAAGAATTCTTACGCGTGATCGACGAAATCGTGATGATGCCCGAACTCGGCGACGCTGTTCCGTCGCGGATCTCGCAGATGCGGCGGCACGTTGTGATACGGTTTGGCGGCGTATTCGGCCGCCAATAAGTTCGCTTCGGACACGCTCTTGTTCCGGTTCCAATTATTGCTCGATGTCGTCGCTCGTATACCGCCCTGTTGTAAAGCCGCCAACGGTACGCCAGGTGCATTCGGCTAAAACAGTTAGTGATAAAGGCAGGAAATTGATCATTATTAGGTGTACAACTTTGCTTCCGCCGTTTTCTTTTTCGAAATTCGAGGCGTTATTATAGGAAACTGGTTAGACCTTTACGATTGAAAGTATTGTCCATCGGTAGCCAATGCTTTCTTCAATATTTGGCGCAGCGTACGAATCCCGTGTTGGAAAAACTGGTCATCTTTTGTTGCGATCCACAAATTGATCCAATTTTTTACTTCTTTACAAGACTAGAAGAGCTGGTCAGCCAGACCGTGTGTCATTGATCGGAACAAGTGATAGTCGGAGGGAGCAACGTCTGGAGAATCCAGAGGGTCGGACTTCCCATTCCAACGTTTCCAAGCATGTTTGGACCACTTTAGCAACATGAGGTCGAGCATTGTCATGCTGCAAAAGCACTTTAGAGTGTATCTCGTCAGCCGATTTTAACAGCTGATAATACACTACACCGAGCTGGTTCGACCAAAAACAGAGCATAACTTTGGAGCCGTGAATATTCGCTTTGGCCATCGACATGGAAGTATGACCGGGATATCCCCATGATTTTCTGCACTTGGGGTTCTTGTAATCGATCCATTTTTCATCGCCAGTCACAATACGATGCAGAAATCCCTTCCCTCATTGGGTTTTAAGCAACTGTTCACAAGCAAACAAACGCCGTTCAACATCTCTCGATTTCAACTTGTACGGCACCCAAAATCGTTGCTTCCGAATCATTCCCAAGTCTTGGGGGCGCTTTGAAATTGCATCGAGTCACTCCCCATGATCGTGCCAATGCTTCTTGACTTTGAGAGAGAGAGAATCATGCTTCATCAATTAATGCCTCCAATTCGGCATATTCTCTCTTCCACCGCTACGTCTGCCTTCGACGTGAATATCACCGTTCTTGGAGAGTTGAAACCAGTCGCAACACAATCATTCACTAATAATGGCTCCAACATAAGCATTTGATGAGCCTCAGCCGCAAATTTCTTCGCATTGAAGAGGAAAATTAAAATTTCCCGCAAATGACGAGAATCTGGCCCGTAAACAGACATTTTCGATTGAGAATAAGTTTGTGGTGCAGACAAAAATCGACTAATGTGTATGTGGTGTTATGTTGCCACATGCACAAAGTTATTGTATGATGTGTACGGTCGATTTATTTCGCCTGCTACTTACCGCTAAGACCATTTGTACCAAAACGGCACGAGCAAAGTTGTACACCTAATATTTAAAAACAAATAAATAAAAGCCTCACCCCGTGCACGTGATAGGATGGGTGGACGTTTTGCATCCGGAAATCGGGATCCGATCGGTACTTCCGGTTCTGCTTGTATTGATTCGTCGTCTCGTTGTCCGAGCTATCGTAGCCGGAACTCCCGTCTCTGGGGCCGCGACTTCCTGCCTTGGTGGGCGCTCTAAAGCAATTAATTACCGAAAAATTACAGCAATGAAGGCAACAATACGGAATTAATTGAGTGAGGAATCGATTCGAGTTTCTATTTTTTTTTATATATGCGGATCAATTTGGAGCAATCACCTCATGTGATGGGGTCTAGTCGATGAGCCTCGGTGGAAATGTTGCGGCGTACCCGACCGATTCGAGCCGCTATGATTCGGTGGGAAAACGCGCGGCAGACCAAACTTCAAGTATGTGTACATGTTCGAACCTAATGCAGATCTATTAAATATAAAAAAATTAATTAGCACATTTCATGAATTAATTAAATTGATTTTAGGTATATACTCACTTTGGTCCATATCGCGGATGAGCCAGTATCGATTGTACGGTCGTATCGCGTAATTGAAAATTACCATACGGCAACGGACTCTTGTCCGTCGATCCTAGTGCGCTATCCGTAAAGTCTGAGTTTAAATTTTGTCTGCAACGATGAAACAGAAACGAATAAGAAATAGCGAGAAAGAAAAAGCGAAATAGTAGAGAGAAAAGCAAATTAAACGTTACTGCAACGATTATTAATGGTAAAAACTAAGTGAAAAGGAACAACAACCGCGCATCCGGTTAAGTAACTGTTAGAAACTTGCCTATATATCGACCACGCGTGCAAATCCTCGCTGGCCGTTCCGGGGAACATCCTCGAGTCCGGGTTAGACGGTACCGAATATTTTCGTTCCATTTCGAAGCCCTGCGAACCGCCACCTTGCGACGGTGTCCTACTACGTACCATTTTTTTCCTTTGTTCTTCGTATTATTCGGAGGTTCTTATAAGAAATATTTCTATCAATCAAATACGAAAGCTGAAACAAATGAATGAAATTGCGTAAGAGGTCAAACGGAAATTGCTTGTGATTAATAACTTGTGGATAATTAGCGAAACATTGTAACAGAACAACTTATTCGCAATTTTGTTGCAAATTGATATTATTTATTATCGAAACGGTACCGTGAATATGTTTATACTTGTGATCGTTTATTTTCGCAATTGTTGCATAAATAATGGCAGGGAATCTTTTACAAATTTATTTTATTATCATTTGCATTGCGTTAACTAGGCATATCGTTAAATCCTTTTTTTCTTCATTCTTCGTTGAATTAAACAGTTATGCAATTTGTTGTGCAAAACTAAATAAATAATTGTTGAGGAACATTGTTTAATGAAATCGATTAGAACATGCCAATTTATTTAACTGCATACAACATTTATTTCTTTGGTTTGTAGCGAAAGTGTAATTAATGAACAAGCAATATCACTTTCTCAAGATTAAGTGAAAAAATAAAAATAAAGAGCCAAGAATTTGTTCATTTCCTAAACGAAACCTCCTCCAATTTGGCCATGCAGGAATTCCTTTTGCTTTGCAATTAATTTTTATTTGCAGTTATCGGTCTAACTAAATGCAATGAAACGCATTGCGATGGGACACATTCTACCACGTTCTATAAACACATGTGGATTGCATGTGAAAGAAACGGGGAATAGTATCTGGATAAGAAAGTGGTCTATACCCATAAGGAGAGCAAAAATAATACCTGTTAATTACAGATCCAGTCTTGATAAAAATTAATTAGTTTCCAGTTTCTAAACAAACATGCTAAACGCGTATGTATTCACTTTTAAATTAGCAAACGAATTATTAATTTATTTGCAAACGTCTTCTCCGTGATAATGCGATTACTTTCAACTTGAACTTCAAGTTCTGGTACTTTTTAATGTCTACGTATAAATTGTACAGTTACGTAGGAATTATTAAATCTAATTCGCAAGAAGATGAATTTCAATTAAATACCTTCAACTTCACATTTCTACCAAACACACTTGTATTTAGAAGATTAATATCAATTCTACCTGTGTGATTTTAATCAAGTCTTTACGCTGCACCTTATGAAAATAACTTTTGTAAAGTGGCACCGGAATGTGAGCGTAGGTCCCACAAAGGGAAATCCATTGTCAAACCGACTTGTTCAAACCGTAATGACAACAATAACATTGATCGACACCTTTTGCTTTTCGATTAATCGCCCCTCATTATCATCGATTACAATACAAAAGACACCTGCCATTTGATTACAGGTTGCCCGCATATAGGTGTATAAGGTTGACCGTTAATTGTATTTATGTTTGCACGTAAATTATAATATTGTATATAAATTATAATAGCTGATTATTCGATTATATTTATTAATACATTAATTTCTCGAAGACGAGCATCAATTATTATATTTAAATGAGGTAAATTAATGAATTAAGTCTCGCAAGTTGAATGAGTGGCGTTAAAGATAAAAATTTCTCCAACATTCACGGCATTTATCATCTCATGCATTTTCTTTAATAATAATAATAATGATTTTATGATTATTTATTTTCAAAATACGAATCCTCTTCGTGTCTAACTAACTGTAAACGAACATCTTGCCGATGTTAATTCCATTCTTTTCTCTACGCTTTGACCAAAAGCATTATTATTTCGTAACATCTGTATTATGTTAATTATGATTTTTTCAATTGGCACATTGGAAATTATGTAGGACAATCTTACCTACATACATAATTTTTAAAATGCATATACGTGGTTTATGGACGTTGCCTCATTTTTATCTAAATTACTACGTATGTTTTAAAGAGTCTTAACTTCTTCGGATATCGATGAGGAAACGCTTATTTGAAATGCAAGCGTTCCTCTCCCTGCATTTTCATCATTCCTGGGTGTAAATTTATGTGTTGCACTCCTTCCACGTTATTTTCATAAAACAAACAATGTAGCTTAATGCGAAGAATGGCAGTAACATGAGAAATTCCGTTACCGTTAGGTTTTCGCGGATTCAGCTTCAAATGCAAACAGTGCTGGGAGAATTTGTAACGAGATGTTTAATATTATGGCCATTATTATACGTAATTACATAATACCGTTTGGTATTTTTGGTTAAATTGGTCTAATAAAACGCCCAAACACGCTATTCTAAAGTAAGAAAAGTTTTAAACGGAATAATAGTTTTCTTTTTGCTGTTGAAGAAAATCGATTGTCGTGAAGGTCATTTTTTGCGAATTTAATGCGAATAATTTGTTTTAATCTTTGTTTTCAAGCGACGTTGACTCAGAAAAGCGTATTGTGCGTGCTTAAGACATTGTGACGGTTGCCTCGTTTAAAATGCTGCTGCTCGTTTGGCAACATACCAATAATAATAAGAAAGAATGAAAGAAAGAAACGGACGATAAGGAACGACTTTTAACAAGAAAATCTTGTCTTGTAATGTAATATCGACTGTAAAAAAAAATTATTCGATATGTATGATGATAATAATAATAAATAAAATATGGAACGCACGTGTATGATACGGCAGGACTCTTTCTGGTTTTATTTTTTAATGCGTCTGTATTATTATACGTGTATGTCCTTCTTTGTGATTATCATTCGTATAAAATAAAAATTTCAGTTTTCCAACATGTTCGACGATATATTTATATGAAAAAGGAAAAAGAAAGGCAAAGAGACTGAAGAACATGAGAGAATTTTTAAAGTGATAAAACCGGAGTGAAAGAGAGGGAGACTTGTCATCGTTGTTTCTGCAAAAGTTTAATTCCAATTTCGCAGAACGACAACCTCGATTGTCAGAGCGAAACGCTTTGTTCTTGCTAAATGAAATGCCGAAATATCTTAAAAAGAAACCAATCCAATTTTGGTTTTGTTTCGTCTCATTTGTTTGATTGGAAATGATGATATTTTTCAATAAGTTCGATTCTTCTGCATCTTTATGCCTCTCGCACGATTATTTTCGCTTGGGTCACTCCTTTTCGTTTCTTTTTCGAATGCAAGTCACTGGCCAGTCACTAACCTCTCAAGGTCACCACACTTTTAATAATATTCCTTCTTCTTCAACTCCACCTTCTTCATGTGTGCAGTGAAATATATTTCTTGTACAATTATCCTTACCACTATTAAGATTAAGGATATCGCCTATAAGAACCGTGCGGTTCTAATAGGATTCAATAGTTATAATCACGATGGAAGTAGATGTGTAGAAAATTAAAATTGCTATAATCTGCTTGGTCAAATACCGTACGAGTTTCTTCTGCGAGGTTTCCAAAATGTTATTTTCGGCTACCAATGAATGTAGGTCAAATAAATCTTCTATTGAAAAGCAAAACAAAAAAGAGACGACATACATCCAAGTGTAAAGTAACAAGTAAAAGAAGAAGCAAATGCGCACACACACACACACACACAAAATGTTGAACGGTTAAACAATAACTGTTTCAATTATACCATTATACGATATATCTTGGGAAATATAAGAATAATAATCTTAAATAACCGTTTCGTTCCTACGATTATTATTTTCTTTTGCTGCCATATACTCTAATATTTGAAGAATGATTGTCATTATTATTTTTCCAAGAAATAAATAAACGGTCGGAATACATGAATCCAATTAAGTTGAACGAGAGCAAAATGCAAGGGAAAGAAACGTACCTCGTTATGCAAACAGATTTTGCAATTTCTTTTTATGAAACGAAAATGGGTGCGGATCTTTCTGGTCGAGGAATAAATGGAAATGCAAGGCCATCGATGAAAATTAATGGACGTCCACTACAAGGAAACGTAATACGCGAATAATCGAAGAGGTCATACCTCAAGTTCTTTCCCAAGAGATTGAAGATTGTTGTTTGTAGACGGTTTTCGTGAAAACGTTTTTCCAAATTAGCATTTTAAAAATGTTACGACACGTTTCTCTATTCTAATCAGAATGATGAATTCTAATAAGATATTTCAATAAAAAGTTAATGAAATTAATGGGTGTGTACACTTTGTTTACAAAATGGGATTGTGAAAAGAAAATCGAAGGTCGAAGTATGAATATGCTATTTTGAGAAGATTGCAAGAAAATCAACAAAGATTCAGGAGTCAATAGGATTTTGTTTAGCGTAAATCCGCGGATTACATAAACAATTATTGGTAATAATAATTAAAAAGAGAAAAAGGATAGGGACAAATAATGACAAAGGTGATATAAATTAATATCCAGTGCATAACAATTCCTATGCACTGTAATTAATCAAGTTAATTAACTGATTAATGCGTACACGTTTATTAATTCTTAGTACTTTCTAAGCGAAATGCATTAGATAACGATTACGCTTCGAGATATATTTTGCATTTATCTCACGAATTTATTGAATTTTTATTATAATCAGACGAAGAAAACATTTCTTTCGAACTAATTCCAAGCTTTTTGCAAGTTTTTTTTCTCCGGCGAATAATAGTTATTTAATCGGAAAGAGGAGAATAATCGTGTCAACAGTAAAGGTGTTCTTGTTCGTTGTGGATTTAAATAATAAATTTAATTTGTAGAGAATTTTAGAAAGTTTCCAATTGATTGTAATGGCGAAGAATGATACTGGGATACTATATGGCATAATGTAATGAATTAATAATAATATCGGGGCACGTCCTGCTCGTATTTAATATCGTTGCTGTTGTTGTTATTGTTGTAAATTTGTAAAAGAATCTATTTGTTTTACAAATTATTGTTTTTCATTTTAATTACGTTCGCCAAATGCGTGCATATATTAAACGCAAAAGAAAATCTAAACAATAACAATACCGATAATTAAAAAAATTGCATTTTCTTTATTGTCTATCGATTAATTATTAATTAATTAAATGAAAATGCTAATGCCTGCATAAAATCTGCGTTCTTTTCTTATGATCTCATTCATTCCGTTCGTTTTCACAATTGAGTAATTGCAAATTATTTTGCCTACGAGCGAGCGAGCAACAATAACAACAACAAAAGTGCTATTTTACAATTATCCTTTTAAAGAAATCTAGTAACGAGTTAAAGATGTGCGATTACCATATAATTTGTTCATTATCATTGCAACAATACATAAAAATCATCATTAACGCAATCGTTTTATTGTCGGCTTTATTAATTCGAGAAGCTGCCCACTTTGAGTGATTTGCAATCTCGTTGCGAAACGAACGGATCTTTATATTTAATTTTTAATCGTATCCAAGACTTTTAACCCTGACATTAAATCTTGGATGATTCAATGATGAAAAACGAGGGAAATATTTTATTTTACATCCTTGTAGAGTTCAGCTCAATAATGAATCACTGAATGCTGTAGGCTAATGAGTATCGTTAATTTGCAGCAAAAGGAATGGGCGCATTAGTAATTGGATTTTTTAACAAATATTTGCTTTAAAAATGAAATAAAAAACATCCATCATAATTATAGTAATATTTTGTTTTGAAAGTAATATGTATATTTACTTAATTAAATAATGTTTTATTTTAATTTAATGTACTTTCGTTATGTCGCATTAATTACTCAAGGAAAGCATTAGCATTACACTTAAAAGCAGAAAAGAGAGAGAAAGAAAAAAAGAATGTAAACAATTTTAATTTAAATCGTACAACATGGATACAAGTGGAAACGAAAGGGAAATTTGTGTTTAGTAAATCCGAGCAGAAAAGCAAAAATAATGCAAAGTTGAAAGTGTATGTCTGTTATGCGAGAGAAAAAACAGCAATTAATAACCAATGCCCCGAAATCCTCATTATATCACATTTAATTGCGCATTATTTTGCAAAAAAAAGATACTTTTCCATTTCCCCCTGTCATTTGTTATTATACTTTTGTTTATGAATATGTAACGTTTACGCTCGTTTTCACGAGCTTCGTGAAAAGAACTCACAATTTCATTCAATAGTGACAACAGCCTGGAATGATTTATTTCCATTGAAAAAGTAAAAAAGAGAAAAAGAAGTTACCATTAAAGAATGCGAATTCCACTGGAGTTTCACGATGCAATAAACGTTTCTATTAATTAAATAAATCATGTCAAAGTGAAATTTAGATAAATATCATCTTATAAATATGATTATTAAGATCCGTGAGCAATTCCACTTTACAAAAAAGTAAAGGCGGAACGCCTATAAATAATAGAGATAAGAGGAATCGAGTGAAATTGGATCACGAAAAGGAAATTTAACATTTTAATAAAATCGAAGCTTATAAATAAACTAATTGGGCGAACTTAATAAATAACGACATCTTCGAGCATTTATTAATTAAAACCAATTTCAAAACGTTGAGAGAGAAAAAGCAATTTGTTTTCGAAATTTATCGTTCCTTTCTTTTTATAATTTATGACCCATCTGAAAATCGTTTTACTATCATTTCAAGCTTAATTAATTGATCGCTTCGCAAACTAACCGTGATTGGCATTTTATTAACAGCAATAATCAAACCTTAAAGAAATTCCACCGCAAATTGGCGATAGAATGAACAATTAAGCAACCAATTAGTACAAATCCTTCACTATACGATCTACCTAATTAAAATCCGAACAATTTCCAAAACCAATCGATAGATTATCAATAGACGGTCATCAGCGAGGCATAACAGTATTATCCTTGATTGTTTGGCACGAACAATGCCGAATTTTTTGAAAGAAGGACAATCAAAGCAATTTAATTGAAAATAATAAAACAACAAACGCATCGTTTATACTTTATACCAAAACAAATACAAAAAAAGTACAATAAAAACAGTTACGTGAATCGGTTTTAACATGTCGTTTACTGCACATGTTATTAAATTCATCAAACACCATCATCACCATCATGTTTTACCATGTCCTTTCCTATACAATTCAATTGAATGTTTTTTTTTTCGCTACCTACATGGAATCATAATCATACTCTATGACTAATCAACATCATCATCAGCATAATATTTAATTATTACGATGGTGAAAATATACAAAAACAACAACAGGAGTCGTATTGTTAATTGAAAGATAATGAATAGTAAAAACTGACTAAAAAGGATGCTTAAATTTATGGGAAAATCATTTGTTGTCGTTGTTTGTACAACCTTTAGCGAATCTATCTGAAACGAGCGCTCATTTGGAGGATACTCGAATCCGCAGCTACCGTGCAAATTATTACACACACAGACACACATGTCTTGCAAATCAATTAAATTTAATTAGACAAATTTAATCGCTGGCCACATGTTCGCAAAAATGGTGCTTACTGTTAATTAGCATATCGATTTTTTCCATGCAATTTTGACACCATTTTTTAATGAGAAGAAAATCATCTTAATATCACCCATTTAAAACAAGAAAAAGGTTCATTTTGATTAAAAGGCCAATAATGATTTATGGGAGATAAAACACATTGCAGCCTTTAAACAAAGGAGTGTTTGATTTGCCTATTGGTAAGAACTAGGAAACCAATTGAAAAGATGGCAAATAAGAGCGGCATAAATCATCAATCAGAGATTTGCTGATGACCTCTTTCTCTTTACAACAAAACACCAAAATAATTAAATTAATTAAAGAACAGTATAGTGTTATTTCGTCACAACCATTTGGCAAATAATAAAACCTAACTGTACGCTTATCTAAATGGCACGAGAGACAATAAAGCAGGTCTTCAACATTTAATAACTCGACTCGCGAAAGAATTAATCTCCATAAAAAAGAAGAATATCAAAGTAATTGTTATGATCTAACGTTATTCTTGAGCGACAATAGCAGAATTTGAAGACACGAAGAAAAGAAAACATCTTCGAATCGGCTGGGAGGTAAAGAACGCGGAGACTGCAACAGTAGATTAAGCGACTAACTTACCCATTTTCAACGTGTTGTATTGCGAAATTAATGACTTAAAAGTACAACCAATAAATTGCACACTTGGTTAAATTAAAGTAATTGGCACGCACAATTGTTATTGTTTAAAAAAAGTCAACTAACTCTAATAAATCGAACTTAAATTTCGTCTCGACTCGATTCACCCAATATCCCTTTACGTTTCCAGTTAGAATTTTTTAACACTCTCCACGATTTCTTTCACAAATCTTCGTCGAGCAACCGTACAAAAGACACTTTCCGTACCTATTTATTCGGTACCAAAGTAATAACATTTATAACTGAAAATAAACAATAATAATAGTAACGCAACAAGTCCACCACGTACGTTCTATTGGATACGCTCGCATCGTGTGTCTGATGTTACCAACAAGAACGAAAAGAATCTATTGCCAACGTGCAAAACGGAATTTTCGTGGTGGAACGCTGTTATAACCCGAAGACAATTTGAACGTGATTTGTAATTAAAATAATCGCTTTAATTCCTTCTCTGTTAACATTTCCTTTCAACTTTTAATAACTGCTCCCTGCCAATGATTTTTTATTGGATTGAATCCAATTTAGCGTATAAGGTTGGCAACATTAGAAAGGAGTCTTTATTTTTCTGGTAGCGCTTTAGTATACGAAAGTAAACCGTGCGTACCTGTTGATGTTATTCGCCAATTAATGTTCGTTATGTATTAAACAAAAATTGCGACGGAACCTGTGCAGAATGATGCCAAACGATTTCGTGTTGGAATTGTGCAATGTCTTCCATTCCGGACAGGTAACGTTGCCGAAACCCTGCAATCACACATTCGCAAACAATCGTTATTGCAATTTCAGGTGGAACCTAGCACTTGCACACAGAGGATGCTAGGTAGCGTAAAAACCGGAGTAATATTGAAAGATGTTTCGATGATGGTGCATTCCGGCGAGGTGCTTGCAGTCTTAGGATCCAAAGGTAATTAATCTAACAATCGCGATTGCAATCGTTGATTAACGCTTAAACCCCAAAGGTAGCGGTAAGAAAGCGTTGCTGGACGTGATTGCAAGAAGAGTGGAAGGACCGACCCGCGGCCAAATCTTGCTCAACAATCAGCCGATGAGTTTGGCTCTATTCCAGCAACGTTGCGGCTACGTGACGCACAAATGCGACTTTTTGCCCGGTCTAACAGTCGAAGAAACGTTATATTTCACGCCGACGAAGGTAAAAACGACTATAACAGAAAAGTAACCGCTTAAATTCTTCGTCTTCCACACAGACGACCGGTTACTTGAAAAAGTCGAAGGTCAAACAGGTGATGGCCGATTTGGCTCTGTCGCAAGTGGCGACCCGGTGCACGGAGAACTTGACGCAAAGCGAGTACCGTCGACTGATGATCGGCGTGCAATTGATCAAAGATCCAGGTAATTTGACTAGGATAATCGATAAGTCGTTGGGAAATAATTTGCGTTCGCAGTTATATTACTATTGGACGAACCCACGTGGGATTTGGATCCGTTGAACACGTACCTCGTCGTCTCGATACTGTCGAACGCCTCGAAGAAATACGGCACCGCAATCATTTTGACGATGGAGAAACCGCGCTCGGACGTTTTCCCGTTCCTCGAGCGCGTCTTATACTTGTGCCTCGGCGATGTCGTTTATACGGGCGGCACGCGACAAATGCTGGAATATTTCAACGCCATCGGTTTCCCGTGTCCCCAATTGGAAAACCCTTTAATGTACTATCGTAAGTACCATCGATTACGTACAGTCTAACAGATGAAAGAAGTCCGGCGTGGCAATGGAACGGTAGGTTTGCTTAACTTTGGTTAACACGCGGTAAGAAATTGAAGCCGCGAAATAACATTCCATTGACTTCTTTCATCCGTTAAACTATACTTAGCGAATTGTCCCAATCAAATGCGTTTTAGTGTGCCTATCGACGGTCGATAGACGGTCGAGGGAACGTTTCGTCGAAAGTAATCATCAAATAGCGGCGCTGGTGGAGAAATTCAAGTTGGAAGGTGGCGCGTTCAGGAAGACGTCGGTGATGGGCCATCCGAACGGGATGGACCACAGCACCATACTCGGACACGGCAATAAAATCTCGCTGTTGCACGGTAAACCGTCAGTCTTCGTCGTTGGTTGGTTGTTGTACATGTGCGTACGTCGGAATTAATGGCGGAGGAACAAACATTCATTCGGCGATTTCTTTTTGCAGGAGACTTCTAGCTTCGACGTTTAATTTTAGAAGAAACGGCTTGAAGCAATTGTTCTTGAAACTGTTCCTCGTGCCTTTATATTTCGGCTTCCTTTGGTTGTTTTACCGCGACATGACCGACTATCAGCACACGTTCGTCACGAGAAACGGATTGATTCTCAATACGTTATGCGGCGCGTATTTTATCGGTATCATAAATACCGTTTTGATTTGTAAGTTTACCGATTCGTAGGTGTTACTTATCTACTTGGATTCGTTTTCAGATCCTAAATATCGCACGCGCTATTATCAGGAGTCTCAAGAAGGATTATACGGTGGCGCATTGTTTTCAATCACTTACAATTTGGTTTCGATACCGTTTTCGTTCTTCTCAATAGCAGCCGGATCGGCGATAATTTATAGGTAGCTTCCAAACATTCGCATGCTTTGCACATAAATTCTAATTATATTTGCAGTCTAATTGGCGATTTCGACGATCCGCTGCAATACTTATATTTCACATTAGTATTATGGGCCTGCTACATGTTCAGCGAGCAACAAACGATGGCCATACTGCTAATTATTAGAGACGAATTAACCGCTTCGGCGTTTAGCGTTTATATCACGACGGTCTGCATAATGCTCAGCAGCGGTATATTGAGATCGATCAAAGGGTTACAAGATTGGTTATACTATTTAACTTATGCGACTCAAGCACGTTACGCGGCAGCTTTTCTAAGTCGACAAGTTTTCTCAAGTTCTAATCTATTGGATGGTTTACCATACGATGCTAAGATAAATTGCACAAACGTTGGTTTAATCGACACGTTTAATGCGATAACGGATCCGTATTGTAAGTACGCTAATAGTAACGCATTCTTAACCGGTCGATACAGTCGAGATGCGAGGGACCTGATATTCAGTGGTATATTAGATCTCGAAAAGAATCTCGGCATAACATTCGCATTTACTTTAGGTATCATTACATTCAATTTATTCTTATACATGATTCCGATGCCCGCATTCCTAAAAGCGAAATTTCGCGAGTAATTTTAACAAACATTTCATTTCGTTAGATTTATATGTATAACAATTTTAATATTTATAAAATATATTGTACACATTACAGTTTATAAAGAATATAAAAATTAAAATATATATTATGACAAATTGTTCTTATTCCGTTTATGTATTTATCTGGCCCATAGGCTTCAAATTTGGTGAGACCTCAAAGTTACAACCGGTCGACATTAAAATATCTTCCATTTTCACGCCATCAGCTATTTCGATTAATGTAAGACCAGTTTCTGGGTTGATTTGGAATACGCACTAACAATGAAACAATAATTAGTGATCGATTTTAAAGCATATCTGTCATAGAATACCTTTTCAGTAATAATCAAATCGACGCAATTTTTGCCTGTTAATGGCAAGTTGCAGTTTTCCAAAATTTTATGGCTCCCGTCTTTAGCGGCGTGTTCCATGCAAACGACTACTTTTGTACCCGGCGCAGCCACCAAATCCATTGCACCGCCCATGCCTTTCACCAATTTACCCTAAAAACACAACATTCAATTTGCATTTATTTTGTCTTTATGAATGCTTACGGGAATCATCCAATTGGCCAAATCCCCATATTGCGAGACTTCCATAGCTCCAAGTATTGTTAAATCAATGTGTCCTCTACAAAATTAAGTCAATTACAACGTGGTAACATTGAAAATGTCTTGAATTACCCTCTAATCATGGCAAAACTATCGTCACTGCTAAAGTAAGATGCACCTGGAACTACGGTAACCGTTTCCTTTCCAGCATTGATCAAGTCCGCATCTACTGCTGCCGGATGTGGGAACGGTCCTAGTCCAAGAATACCATTTTCTGATTGTAGAAATACTTCCATATCATTCGGTATATAATTTGAAGCCAACATCGGCATACCAATACCCAAATTGGCTGCAAGAAAGTTGTATGAGAACGAGTCAAATGTTAGTTATATGTGACAAACGATTATACCATACATTCCGTCCTTGAATTCTAACGCTGCTCTTCTCACGATTCTTTCGCGCATCTCTGCAGCAGGATTTTTCTTCGCAGACGAAGCTTTGCCGTCATCTAGTTTTTGAACGGTTACTTTCTAAAAAAAGGCACAGAAGATTTGAAATGAGATTTGATTACAATAAATTATGGTTCATTACTTCTATTCTCTTTTCGTATTTCTCGCCTTTAATCAATCTATCAACAAAGACTGCGGGCAAATGAATTTCGTCCGGCTTTAATTCACCAACGTCCACAATTTCCTCAACTTCGGCTATACAGATTTTGGCTGCTTTTCCCATTGTCGGATTAAAATTTCTTGCCGATTTACTAATGTGCAATAAAATGGTATGCAAATTAGAGATTTTTTCTAAATATTATAAAGCAACGCAGTTGTTTACCAATATTAAATGAACATTGATGAATATTAATGTTGGGAAATTAATACAAATAAAAATAACTACTCAAGGTTGCTTACTTAAAAACCAGATTTCCTGCACAATCTCCTTTCCAAGCCTTTATTAATGCAAAATCACCAGTGATTGCTTCTTCCATAATATATGATTTTCCATTAAACAATTGTGATGGACGTGGGTCACTGGCTATTTCAATCTTACCCTCTTTATCATACTTAATTGGTGCACCACCTTCATGTACTAACGTACCAAAAGCTGTTGGTGTATAGAAGGCTGGAATACCTGCTCCACCAGCTCTAATTCTTTCAGCTAATGTGCCCTATTACAAAAATTATTGTCATTAACACATTTATCATCATATTAATAGTAATACCTGGGGTGTTAATTCCACTTCCAATTCACCAGATAAAAATTGTCTCTCAAATTCTGCATTCTCTCCTACATAAGAAGCTATGATTCTTTTAATTTTTTTCTGTTTCAGTAGCAATCCTAAACCAAATTTATCAACTCCAGCATTATTCGATACCACAGTATATCCACCAGCATTATGCTTTAATAAAGCTCCTATCAGATTTTCTGGTATACCGCATAATCCAAAACCTATAGCAATATCAATGTTTAATGAAATACAACAGCAATATAAAATAATTTACCTCCAACTAAAAGCTTTGAACCTTCTGGTATATCTTTTATAGCATCATCTGCACTACAATATACTTTATTGTTTTTAGATTTAGTTGCATAACTACACGATAATACCTAAAAAGCAATGGAAAATTGTAAGATTGATTCATTTTTAGCAATTAATTAGCACACCTTATAAAGATCCTTAACAATTAAATTGGCCTTATTACTAGAAGTATTCAAAATGCAATGCTGCAATGTAATTGCTGCGTTAAACATATTTGTGGTTGACGATTACGAGTAAACTAATCTCTAACGATGCGAAAAAATGTTTTGCGATAACTGAATGGATTTACGTAAAGTCTCCCCTGTTTATATTAATTTTTATAGATAAAGAAGACGTAAGATTACGCGCATGTTGCTACGTTCTAATCTAAAGACAAACTTATTAACATAATAAACCTCATTAACATAATAAAATATTCTTTAAAATAATTGTCGTATCACTTTTATAACCTTTGAATGTTATAATCAAAGATATTGTAAATAATATGCAACCAATTCAGCGAATCAACGAAAAAGCAGCATTGCCCTGACACCTATCCGGAATTTATTTTAAACCGAAGATTTACCAATTCCAACTCTAGAGGTTCCGCCCTGAACTAAAAAGACCAAATTCAAATTTGAATACTTGCATCATTAATTAGAAAAGGTTTGAAAATAACTTTTCCCAACACAAAATAACTCAATCTAAACGTTTTATTGGCGTGAACAAAAGAAAACGAAAATTAGCAACCTAGAAATGCACATTCTCATTTTACAATTGATTGCAATTTTAATTTAATTTACATAAAATTTACAATCCTACAAAGTACAAAAACATATTAATGCATGAGCATACTAATAATGAAGATTTGGTTTAAATTGCTTATTCTATCGATGTAATGGTGGCATCATTGGAATTCCTCCACCACCACCAGATACTGCTGTGTTAGGTCCTAATAGAAGCTAAAATGTAATAAAAAAATTAATTAGTAGGTGTATGATAATATATTATCACTCAATTACTTGTTTTTGTTGGTTACGTTGCATTTCTTCCAATTGTGCTCTCTCCACTTCGAATATAACTGGTGCAAATAATATTATTGAAGTACTGAATACTATCCATAATGCTGAGCGCGAAAAACTGTACAAATTTTTAATTCCTGCTGTCGTATTATCCGTCACGCAATTTGTTATGTTTCTAACGGTTTCCGGGAACATTTCGGTCAATCCCCATAATCTTTCGGCTAACGTTTCGTCCGGCTAAAAGTAGGATAACAGAACATTGAGGTTATCTCACGATTAATAATGAAAAACTCAACTACTTATCAATTAATTTAGACAGTCTTAAATATGATTCTAATATGATTAAATACCTCTTCATCGTAATTACTTTCGATTTCTGGCTTTTTCTCGGGCGTTATTTCCTTGGAAGCACTATTATCCTGAGATTCCATGCCGCTGTCAAATTCTTCACCTGATGCCATAAGTACAATTATTTAAAGAGAATAAGTTACGATTAGATTTGTTAGTGGTTAATTCAATAACGATATATTAAATAGATCCCATAAATTTGTGTCAGAATAATAGGAAAAGGGCCAATCTATATAACTAACGCCGAAACACGCATGTGTTTGGTAGGGCAATTGCTTCCTTTTGCTTGAAGGCGGTTATTTTAAAATTAGCTTTTAATTAATTGTTGATAAAAATAAACTGAAACCGTACCTTTTTTCTACAATAAACGTTAATTGATGTGCATGAGATTTCCGTTTTGATTGGTGCCAAACGATGAAAAATATAAATAACAATGTAAATTGTTAAAGTCGATCTTTTCGCTACAAATCAAATGACAGACTTATGAAGTCAGATAATTGGAAACTCTATGTCGGTAAAAGTCCTTGGATTTTGATCATGAAATCATATTGATGAAATCATTTGATGCAGGATCTATTAATAAGTAAAGTGTATTGCATACGTTCCGTCTAAATTTCATTCAATTGAAACGAATCGAAACGATTTTATTTATTCTTTATTTTTCATAAAAGATGTTACACATACTAATATGATTAGAATTATCTCCTAAGAACTATTTTAATCTCTTATAATGACGATATTTAATGCATTGTTGTATGGAAATATCAAAAGAAATGCATGAGATCATAAGAAACGAAAAAGATTGGGTCTTAGAACAAATTTTTGCAGTGCAAAATACACACATTAACGCCAAAATATTAAAGGAAATCGAAAAATTAATAATAAGAAAAAGAATGAGGAAGCTCTCACATTAATATATACTCTCTATATATATATCAATAATCACAATACATTTCATTGATTATGTCCTTCTCTTTTCATTAACAACAAATTCCTAATTTAATCAATAACAATCTCCATCAACATCAGCAAAGCTCTGACAATAATAATAATAATCGTACCATTTTCTTTTGCTAAAAATTAATTCATTCGTTATTTGGCAATAAACTTTATTTTTAATTAACAAATTTAATTTGGTTTTCTTCATTCGACTATAAATCTAATCCATCATAAATATGTATGTCAATGAATGATTGATAATAATATGATTAAAAAAAGAAAATTGGATGATCATGTATGGATTGCAAAAAGGCAGTCAGATATGATATTTACTACTAAAATACCCTAACAATAATTAATTACAATTAATAATCGAGGACTAGTGATTAACTTACTATTCAACTAAGCTTTTTCCGTTAATTTTCTTTTGTTGATTTTGTTTTAAAAATTAATACCAAAAATTTGATTTCGAATTTCAATACAAATTTGCGTGAAAAGTAGAAAATACAAGTTATCATTGTTATCATTACAAATAGGGATGGTTTTTACTTATCATTTCCTCATCGTTTTGCTGCATCGTTCATTAATAAACCAGAAACGACAGTATAATTGGTTAGGCTAAACTGGCCGCTTATATGCAAATTTCCCACTTGATTTTACATTTTCGTTCAATTCGTTATGATACAACAATTTAAAAACCTATTTCATTGTTACAAGTTTATAAATTTATAATATTTAAGGGTAATACGGTTAATTAGCATCTCTAAAAGTTTCTGTTTATCCTTTCTTCGTTTGCATCGTTAAACGCTTACACATTTATCCTAGAAACGAAATTAATAATAATTAAAAAAACTTTGCTGCAATCGTTAATTAATATTCGTTTTTCATTTCAAATCTCTCAAACTATGTTTTCATTAATATGAATTTTACACGAACAACTACGTGAAACAAGTTGTATCAAATAGCTCATCATCTCGATCACATTTTCTGCGTTCACTAAGTAAAGAGACATTTTTTGTTTGTGCAAAATGATAAGTACATATACATGTTTGGCGGCGTTCCTAATAAAATCAATTTCTTTTGGGGGCCTATTACATATGTATACGCATTTATATAATTTAATAAGTCTTCGCGTTAACGAATTAGAAAATAGTTTGTTGTTGTTGTTGTCCTTGTTGTTTGTTGTTGTTTTGGCACTTCAACCTAATGGAACATCTTTAAAGTGTCTTGGCTTTGTCCAGTAGATCGTTGATGAATTTCTGTAAGAGAGCGAATTCAAATGGATTAATTTCAATTACGATGGCGATGAGGATATACACACCTTTACGTCGTTCTGCGACTTCTTAGCACCTGTCAGCAGCGTCTGAGATGAATTAACCGGAAAAAATAAAAGAAACATTAGGTGTGCCTATTGCAATATTATTATTATTATCATTATTATATATGTGGAACCGCTGTCTAAAATTCGCCAATACATTTTATACGGATCAATAAAACTTGTGGAACATTGAGCCGAATTGAATATAAACGCTTGTACAGCAGGATTTTGTTTACTTTATTTTTGCGAATTTTTCAATCGCTTCCACCGGATTTCGTTAAATCGTAGTTTTATTTATTTTTCGTCCATTACTTTGAAACGGTCCGTATAATTTATTAAAAAACGTCCGGTATACACAATCGTCCGGCATAAATTATGGTCGATTCCGTGCCAAATCGTAAACTGTTAAAATCTTCAGTAACCAAACGTACGAAAATTTAATCCTAAATGCATTCGACAATAAATATTGCACGAATAATAGCGAACGGTTTAGTTGGACTACATGTTTTTAAATGCAAAATATGAATGTAAGTTTGGCTCATATAAACACAGAGAAACACTAAAGTTTGATGGAAAAATGATTGGTTCTCTTTTTGGAGAATTCAATCAAATCAGAGTCTCTTCCATTCTGATGGAAGTCTTGTTAAAAAATAACAACTTTTAAAAGCGAATTGCCAATTTACCACATACAAAGATGTCGATGGCTCTCTTTATTCATACCTGTAAGTGCCTCCGTCTTTCGTCGTCGTTATCCATATCTAGTAATTCATCTATGTCGACCTCGACTTCATCGTTACTCACGTCGTCTACCTTCTGTAAATTGAAAAAATTAATAATTAATTCGTTCATTAAACGACAATAGCGAGGAGTGGTTAATGAGGAAATCGATGAATTAAAAGTCTCGCGATGACGGAGATTTTGCAGAAAATCGCGGAAAACGGCGGAAATTAATCCCTCTGCGAATGGATAAATAATCGCGGATTTACACTGAACCCGTCTTACGTTTGCGAGAATTATCGATGTCGTATGTACTAAAATTCAATTATTATGGTAATTTACATGGAATATCGCTTCTTATTTGGATAAAATCGATTAATATGGAACGGTGAGAGATAAACATCAGCTCGATAATGAATTAAAAGAAACCGATTATTATGCAAATTAAATAGGAAAACAATTTGTTTAAAATTCTAATAATCATCAGCTTAAAATCAACCTACGCGCTATTCCACTCCTTTTTACTAACGTTAGCTTCTTTTCGTTTAATTAGTCCAAAATGTGTATTAGGCGTAACTCGAACCACATTATTTACTTGTTTTAATGATCGTCTAATAGATTCTAAAGTTAAATTTATGGAAACAGCATGTGTTTGAGAAGCCAAATGGAAGTAAGCAGGTCAACAAACCGTCATCAAAGCTCCAATTACCATGACCTTCAACCCTATTGCAACCGATGGGTATTATATGGTGCAACAATTGCCCATTTCCTTTTATCGTCCATTATTTATGCGATGCCATAAAACACCGTGCAAATATAAATAAACACCGTATATAGAGCGGTGTTTATGAGGGGAAAAGACGGACCATAAATATTTGTATAAAGAAGATGCCCGACGAAGAAGAAGCGCAAAAATAATAATAAATGGTTAAAGATGAACCCTTGTTTATATTGACTTGTTTAAATTTATTCGCTCTCGAAGAAGAGGAAAATAAAGGAGATAATAGCCTTTGTCCACTTTAGTGGCACTCGACTTCAAGAAAACTCTGTTGGTTACTCATCGACCGTGTATGCACGTGAGAGCTTTAAACAATAAGAAAACAGCAGTCAAACACCTTCTGATTCATAATCGTATTGTTTCAAGTGCGGCCGATGCATTATCCTATTATTATTGCGATTTAAACACGATTATAACGTAACCATCCTGCATTAAAAAGATTAGAATAACGTTAAAGCTGTCACACAAAGAAGTAAACAGATGAGGAAAATAATGATTATGGGATGTTAATGAAGAAGAAACGTTATATGATAAAGATTACGTAATTTTGCATAATTAATACCAGAAATCTATTTAACATATGTGTGAAAATTATGTTGCGCAACAATTAAGAAGAATATCCCTCGTAGAAACATTAATATGCGTAGGTTGGTTTGATACACATACCATAGAATAGAAGAAAGAAAAGAAAAAATGATGGTAACAAAGAAGAATTCCTGTAAATACTATGACTAATACCAGAAGAGGTTAATAATATATGAACAGATCGGTAGAGTTAAAAGAAGTTGTTTCTCACATTATTTGGCTTAGTCATGCACCTGGAACACATGAAGTCATTGCAAAATAATGTGTAACAATGGCGATATCCAGGTGCAATTAATCGTGGTGTGTATTTGCAAATATGGTTCGCAAAATATATGATCCTTATCATTAGCCAATTCGATTGACTAATACGCTAGACGCCAGACAAAGTGGACGAAATAAAAATCCATTCGATACGGATTGAAATATAAATATAGAGAAATATTTTCCCAACACTTAATTCTTTTCTCATTCCTTTTCGTTTCGGACGAAATTAAAACTTTCTCACAATGTAATAAAATTAATTGGAATTCTTTGAGATAGACAAACAAAAAATCAACTGCGATATTACGTGAATGTAAATTGGATCTATATGAATCTAATAATGATGACGAAGAAAATGTTGTTGATGATGATGAATACATTAAATTATATTGGACATAAAAAATAAAATTTAACGATTATTTTGATACCGAGCGATGGAAATAAAGTGCGTGTAAAGAGAAGAAGTCTTAATGAAGAAGAAAAAACCCGAAGCAATTAAGATTAATAATTTACCTAATCGGAAATTAAGTCTTATGCTTTGAGCACTTTACCTTTTTCTGTTAGGTATGATGGATTAATAATTGCCTACAAAGAATGAACGCAACGATTTCTATAAACTACGAGATAACGAACGGTTTGTCTATTTGATTCTCATATAAAACCATATTTTTTTTCCTTTCTGGTCATTTGTAATGCATCATTAATCCAAAAACGGATTCCATTAATTTTTCCCATCTTACGTTCGCACGCGTTTACTACACGCACGATACGGACAAAATTAATTAATTTCCATAACGAAATTAATTACTAAAGAACGATGATTGCGAATTTGTTTTATGTACTATGACAATAACAAAAAAGGAATAAATTAGCATGAATTGCATATATGTACAAACGCATTAAAAAGCTTACACTGTTCTCTCATACGTTTTGCCCCATAAGAAACTAATAAACACTTCTTCAGCTTGTGCTTCTTCTTAACTAATTCCATCCACTATTTGCCCATACTTCTTTTCGCAGTTAATTCCAATTTCCCTTTTAATTAGAATCCATTAAAGGAACTTTAGCTATAGATGTAAACTAAATTTTCGCAATACATTAAAAAGGAAACAAGCCCAACTGGTTGCTGGCGAGAGTGAAATAGATGATAATCAAAGCGAGCGATTAAATGAGTCGATCTCTTGTAAATTTGCCCATGTGTATACACATACTTGATTGCCCGTTACCATACCATCATATATATATACCATCATCATTTTGCATACTGTATTTTTTTCTTGTAATTAAATAAATAAAGACCACCACAAGTTAAAGCTTCGAATCGCTTTAATTTAACTAGTTGGTAAATTGTAAAATTTACATTTAAGGATTAGTTTTAATTGGCCACTACCACTGCGACCTTTGGTTAATATTAATTCATTATTTTCTTTTTTGGCAAGGAAAACGTTTAATTAACAAAGTGCGACGATTTAAGGAAATGTTAAAAGGCTAATAAATAATTTTGGGAAATGACTAACCGTCAGCCGTTATAAGATTTGTGCGTTGATGATTTAGCATAATCACCTCAAGAAAATTATTTTATTCAACAAACTTTGCTTATTTATGTCGTGTCATTGCTCGATGCTAAAAGAAAAAATGCTAATTTTAAATGCCTACCAGCAAACGGTGTTAAATTTAATTCTTTCATCTGTTAAACAACAAAATTGCAAATCAGGAAGGATCGAAATTACGCAACGAAACGAAAAAGATTAAATGCGTTTAAAGTTAGAGAAAAAAACCTTTTTTTTGCACGTACTAAATTAACAAACTTTGTACTTCCTCGTTGATTTTCATATCAAGATGATTTCCTTGGCGAGAAGGAAGAATTGTATATCGTGCAAATAAGATCTTGCTGTTGTGTTTATCTTTCCGTCTTAAAGGAAGTTTAAGAAACAAAGAAAACGGTTAAATAAAACCGTATTTGTTGTGAAAAGATAAACACATTATAATGAAGACGTTAATTATTATTACTCAATTTTCACAACAACAGGCCATTCTTTTCACAAAAACCGATAAAAAAATGTGAAACGGTCGATTTTGAATTATGATAATTTTTCTTTCGTCTCATTAATGGATTTTAATTAAACGCACTTAAAAAAAGATTATTCTTGTTACGTTTCTGTGTGAACTTACATATTATTATGATGATGATGGAATTATACGAAAGCGCTATATAATTTTTAAGAACGTGCACAACTTTCATAAACAATGAAAAGCCACAAGAATGTTTTACATGTGTTATAAGATTAAAACAATAGCCGAAGAAATGTATTGAATTTAATAAGCAACGAAAAAAAAATTATATGCAAATCGCTTCCCAAACGAATTAATTAAAGTTCGAGAAATATTCAAATGCGAGCGTGGCTTTCGGTTATTTACGAAGCCATCGCACTTTTCCTATTTGCATTGCGTATCAATTATTGACATAAAAGCTGTAATAAGGTCAGATGCATTTAAATTAATATAATTTATTGTTGATTGTACAATAAATAAATAAATATTGATTGATTATAAACTGCCATCAGCTACTCCTTATTAATTCATTGTATCTGCTTCATAGTAAAATCATAATTGCTAAACAATTCGGTTAGACAATAGATGCTCGCATCAGGGAATTTGTTCGTTATGAAATATTTGACACAAATTATATTATTACGAGGAAAAAGTCTTATTAAATAACACAAATTGATAAAACCAAATTATCGTTCATGATTCATTAATTTCTAGAGAACAACGTTTTTCTTTTTAATTCGTTTCATTATAAATAAATAATAAATCATAATAAAATTTATAAAGCGTAAAATTGTAAAAGATGAGAGAGATGGGATTTATCTAACCGTTAAAGATCTTTCAAGATTTTCCGAAGTAAGAAACCTTGAATAGAGTCGTTGAAGAGGATGTTTACTCTTTGTTACAACGTTTCCTACCTGAATCATCGTCGTAACGATTCTCTTTTTTCTTTCTTACTAAGTTTCGTTATCGTAATTATTGAAGGTGAAATATAAGAATCGATTCGAAATAATGAATAAATAAAAACACCGACAACTGAACAATTTATTATTATTTTGTTCAGAAATCATGTTAATAAAGCTTAAACGTCGAAGGTCAATTCCGTTGCCTTTTGTATTCTAAGAAGGTAAATATTAATACATTAACGGAAAGCGACGATTATTATTCAATTTTCATAAAACGGCAACAAACAGGACTGCTCACGTTTATTATTTGCAAATATTGTTCGAAGAAGTAACGCAAAAATAAATGGTGACGGGCTTGCCAATTCGAATCATTGTAATGATACAAATTTTCAAGATTTTGAAAAAGCAAAAAAGAAACGATTCAAGAAGCAAAAATAGCCGCCGTGCAAAGACGATCTAGAGATTAGCAAATTGTAATCCTGTCAGTTGCAGGATTATTTTATTTCTTTTCGCACTATTAAACTACTCTTATAACATTATTCAACTATTTTCGCGTTTTCTCTTGCAAATCACCCTAATCCTCAAACGAATAAACGAACTAAAGTTGAAAAGCAGATGAAGCTCGTGATTGCATTAACATTAATACTTTGCACATGTAATTTGTAGTTTAACCGAATCGCCATTAAACTATTAAAATGTACGAGCAGTAAACAAACGAAGGGAACGAGCGATGGCAAGTTTTAAATTTAGATCTTAACGATTCTAGCCGTTTTGCAAGTGCGGCTCCGGCATTCGATGCGCTCGAGAAATTTATTAAACTCGTCGTGACGATGCCATTAATTAAGATTGATTGTCGAGTTTACCATCGTCAAATCGATCTTGGAGAGATTTAAATTGGTTACAATCCCGAAATTGCTTGAGGGTAATTTTTCTTTAAAACTATTAGAGGCAGTGATACCAATTACGAGCAAGATGAATCACTATACCAATTATTTACTCGCTAAATTTGTCTTTTCGCACAATGTTTTTCTCACTTCTATTGTCCTCAGTTTCAATAGTCATTGTTCCAGATTGGTATAATTGATGATTATTGCTAATAATTGACTAATATCCAATTAATTTAATGGAAAAACGGTGTGCGTATATGCAGGAAATGGGTTTTCCTGTTACAATTCAACCGTTCGTATTTTGCCAAGTAATAAATCGCTCGGAATATTACAGCACAGAAAAGATCCTTGTTTTTGTAGTTGTTTCTCTATTTAAATTTGCATTAAAGTGATCCTTATTGTGAAAAGGACGGACGCTCTACGGCTTGATGCGTAAATTGATGAAAAATTCCAAAAAACATTCTATGCTAAACGTTACGGTTCAGTTCGTGTAATAATACAATGGCACTTATTTATTCGTTCATTTACACACAAAAACCTCCTCCCACGTATAAATATTTTAATTTCGAAGTATTCAACAAACAAATCAACGGCAAATTACATGGCATCGCCACCAAGCACCATTGCCGCCACACCATTGTTACCTTTTAACGGCAATTTCGTGGCACGATTTCGAAAACGATGGAAGAAAGAGATTTAAAAACGCTTTTCCCCCTGCACGCCTAATTTAATCAAAATTAATTAATTCGAAAATGATTTAATTAAACCGGCGCAATTTGAAGTGTCGTGACCAATCAATTTCCTTCAGCAGAGCTTTTTTCAATTAAAATGTTTACAATATCGTGCTAATAATAATGAATTCGATGCTTTTGTCGAGGGACTCGTGGCTTGTACGTTATTAAAGAAAAAGCGAATCTCTGAGGAATATGTTAAACATTAATCGTCCTTCTAATAACAAAAAAAAAAGATCGATCGATAACTAATTATAATTAATTCGACGATAAATAAAACAACCTAAATCGATCCTTGTATACGCGATATATTCAATAATCGGCAGAAAATTAGTTTTCATTTTTAATGAATGGTTGGTGAGGCGAAAGAATGAATTTGTGATTCTTAATTTAGACGCATCGAGATCACTCTTCAATTTTTTGCACGATCACGTCTATTGGCACAATGCCTTCGACGATCGAACAGTTTCTGGGTTATTTTTAAATGATTCTAATGAAAAGATTTGGGGAATTCGTAGAGAAAGAGACAAAAAAATGTTTCGTCTATACAACTGGGAATTCCTCTACAGAAAACCACTCGATTCTTAGCATTAATTAAATCACATACGAATTAACATAAATCACGATGTTTAATAATGATTCCCCAAAGTTTAATCACACTTTTATCTGGAAAGTATGTTATTGATGTTACGTTTCGGCGACGACGATGACTCTACACGAAAATAAAAATAAAATTCTTTCCACGTTATCTTTACAGGAGACGGATATTAAACATTTTTGCCTCCTTTATTTATTCGAACAGGAAAAAAATATAGCGGTTGCAAAGGACGCGGAAATTGCTTTGAACCACGTTTGGAAAATGTGATTTTTATTTAAAGTTTACCCATCCACAGAAAACACGAATGGGGAGAATATTTTCCTTTACAAACGACGTTTCTTTATGAAACGAAACGCGCACACGTCCTCATTCCTATTTTTCTTTTGTTAATAATAACGAGTTAATTAATTCGCGATAATTGTTTGCTTCATTAAAAAAATAACAAATTAAAATGGGTTGTAAATAAGAAATTGATTAGGGTCGATGGAGAAGACGAAGTGAAACGCAAAAGTAGAAGACTGAATGGAGACGGCGAGATAACAATAAAATTTGACCCAGATTCACTTTAGAAAAAACGAACTTCATTCTTTCCATCTATCCCACTGTTTTTGAAGATTGTTGACGACTGCTTACAATCCAATTTATCATTTTGACCGATTCCAGCAGGTCTTCTGTTACCAAGCACGATTTTTATTGAGGAGAAACGTTCAGGCAGGCGCCTAGACGATTTAACTAATTTAATACCAGACACTGGATGCTTTCGTTTATTTTTGCCCCGCAAATATTACTTCAAAGGCGTATGTTTTTGACAAGAAAGAAGTTTTGCATAAACTTACCGTTGATGTTTGATACAATTTCTTGAGCTCCTCGTACAACCACATCTCGACCGCTAATCGTTTCCTAATCAAACTCATCTGATGGTTACCGTATTTGGCGGTCAAGAATTTCTCCCGTCTCTCCTTGATTTCGCCCTTATCTTTAAAATTGACGTGGAGTCCGGCCTTTGCCGGCGATCTCTCGCTACGGACGTCCGCCAATATACCGCCACTAGGACTCGTTCCGTTCGTGTACGCACCTTGGACGCATTCCATTGTTAACGGTTTCTGAAGGCAGAAAAAGCGACGAAGGATTAGATACGATCGTATTTCCTCTGGGAAATAACTGGCAAGATAAAAATTGATGTAAAAGAAACTTTCGCTGCGAAAATTACTGCGTGCAAACTGTATTATATAACGTCATTGTTGTTACTCAAGTTTAAAAGAACCGATCGTTACGTTCAAGTATAAATGACAAAATATTACTATTTAAAGTAAAAAAACGGGGAATTAAAACGATAAAGAATCAGAATCATTCCTTGCAATAAAACATTTCGCAACGCAATAATAACAATAATTTTTTGCTTCTGCACAGTCGTCTCACTTTCGAATGCTTCCATGTGAGACGTTTTATTATAAACTTCTTTTTTTCATTATTAAAAATCGACTACAACATAACGAATGATGGCAGTTAGAGAAAACAACAACAAATCTTCACGATCGAAAGTCCTTGACCATAATGTAAACGAATTGATTGCAGCGAACAAATAAACGAAATTGCGAACGCCCCCATTAAATTTGTTGCTTATTCTGCCGATAACTTATCAATTTATTGTATATTGAATCGCATCCAAAGAGGCATCTGTCGAATCTTCGTTTATATTTCGATTATTATTTGCTCTCTTATAAAGTTACGAAAACTTCATTGACGAATATCGTTAAAAGTTATGTTATCCTTGCCCGGATATCGATTCCGGTACTAGAGGAATGATGACGATAAAATGCGATCCGGAAATAAATGTGAAACTTCCGGTTTACGTTGTAAAACTGTCGTCGCTTTCAATAAGAAGATCAGAGCAAAAAGAATAAGAGAGGTTCTTATCGACCGGGATGAAATTGAAAAAAAGTAGAAAAATCAATCAACAGTTTACTTTTTTCCATACGAAATAAAGGTCTTTTTGCGAATTGAATTGTCCCAAATTGGTTATGGGGCCGAACGAAAAACGGCAAACGGGTAGAAGTTCGCGATGGAAATTGCAAATTAAGTTGGCTACATTTACGTTTCGCAATTTCGTTCGGAAGCAACCGCTTTAGACTTTAATAAGCAATGCTGCCAACATTGCTTAATTACCAGCTTTTAGCTTATGATGGCAGCGAAATTTTTGGCTCGCTCAGTGTTATTCATTAATATTTGAAATTATAAATGGAATAAAGAAGCATTTTGATAATATAAAAGGAACCAATTAAAAATCGCTTAATTGCGCAAAGAAAAATCGAAAGGGGGATCCGGACGTTTTAAATAAACTTATGAAACGGATCGCATTTAAATATGAAAAGGCTGTTTTGTACATACGATGGTGGAAGGTGCGGTCCTTTTTATTTTGGGAGGAGGAAATGCAACGCAAAGCCGGATACGATTGAATCTAAGTTTTCAACGCAAATATTTGATGAGAAATAAATGGCCTTATGAATGGAAACGGTATTATTATCGTTCCGATGAGCATTATTTCCTGTTTACGAATGGCTTGACCTTTTTTTTTCGGCCAGCATACGTAGAAGTTTCAAAGTTCTAATTAACTTCAATAATATACGAAGTTGTAGGTTATATCATTACATAACTTTACATTTATAACAAACTTTTGGCAATTAATTAAATCCTTGGACCATACAACTTTTCAACAACAAAAAAACACAAGCATCAAGAAGGCAAACGTTGATTGTCAAGCATTCCAACTAATTTCATTTGGATAATTACGATTTTCGGTTTGCATTAACCAGAACATTTATGTAGTAAATGCTAAATTATTGCATTTTTTTAACGGCCAAACGTTAGCTAGCAATTCATCTTAATCTCCACTTTATGTTTGTCCTTATTGACTTTTCATTATTTGTCGTTGGCTAGACTAGACATTTCTTTTTCGATACAGAATTAAGTTGATAAACAACAGACTTTTGCTATATTAAATAAAATCTACTAAAGACGATGATGATGATGATATCGATTTAATCAATCATCCATTCACCAGACGATAAACAACGATATTAATAAAGCGTTAAGCAAATGTAACGCCGATAAATACGCATCGTGAGCATCTTCGTCGGTGGCGGCGCGTGTGTTGACTAAAAGTTTAACAATAATAATAATGGTGATAACCCATCCAACGAATGTACATAAAATGAACCTTCGTCGTCGCATTTAAATTAGAAAATCAATAAGCCGGCGTATGAATGGAACCGAACCGACCCTGGCGAGGAACGAAAGCAAACCATTAAATGTTACAATCTTCATGGGAGTGTAAAGAGAAAAATAAAAGTGAGCGAGTGGAGAAGAGTGCGAGAGGGTCACTTTTATTCCTGTTCTTCGTAGTCAAATAAGAGCAAAGGGTACAACCGGATAGCGAATGAAGAGGGTTTATTTTTAGAAGAAGGGTTCAAAACGCTTCGGTATTAATTATATGAATGCGGTATGTAAGCTAACTGCTAAAAATAATCGGAAAATTATATAACGCGGAAACGAATTTCTTTTTGCCGACGAGAAAACGTAACATTCGCTGTAGTTTGCCAAATATTCGGTTTTAACGCCGATGCACGTTTATTAATTAGCGCGGCTCATCGTTTCAAATTTAATGCGTAATTTAATTTAACGTGCTCCACATAAAATCACTCAATTTTCGGCGATTTTGTCGGGTATTAGAGGCGAACTTTTGGCAAACATCCTACGGAACATCAATGCTAATTAGGTCGCACTCGATATTTAATGCAAATTATTTGCTACAAATTATCGATCACGTGAAATTAAAAAAATAATCTATTTTTGCAAACGTCCACTACAACATTCGCGTGTTCTTTATCTTCCATTTAACCACTTTTACTCTCTTTATTTAAAGCAATTTATTCCCATCTCTAGGGATATCAAAGCAAATTATAGGATAAGTTTTCGATGCCCAAAGGAAAAAAAATGCGAATCGATAACGTACAATTTCAGATTAGATACTAATTGTTATCGGATCAACAAACAAAATAATATTCGCGAGTGTTTGTATCCAGTGAAATTTTACGCCCACAACAAACTTTTTACAATCCACCGAACATTACCTGGCGTATTCCGTTAATTAATGAGGATTTCCGAACGTCGTGCTCATCGGTTTTTGTAAATTAATTTTAATTGGTTACATACGTGCGTGTGTATGTACGCGAACCGCACCGACGGTTTATAATTAGAGTTACTGCACTCCTACACATATCGAACCGGCCAACATCCATACACCTCCGCCTAGTGCATGCTCCAGCTACTCCTTTTTTTTTACTTCTTCTTCTTCTTCAGCTCCTACTGTTATTATTGCTGTTACTGTTTCAGAAGCAAGGCGAAGCAAAAAGGGAAGAAGGAGGATGTTGTTGATGGGGAATCGGAAGAGTAAGCAAGAGTAGGATGAAGCATCAGAAGTGGAGAAATGCGCGAGAAATAGTCTATGGGGAGTACGTAATAAAACTCTCTACTCTTCGATTCTCCTTTTGGCCATTCTCGCTTGCTCTCTTACACGTTTCGTTCGCACGTTCGTTCGCATCTCCTCTTCAATCCCCAGTCAAGTCAGACTGCCAGACGCGGGTATAATGACCCGAACTCTGCTGCTGCTTGCTGCTGCTATTGCCTGCTCGTTGTTCGAATGAGGAGGAGTATCATGCTTGAAAGAGAATCGACCATCTCTCGGTTTCTTATTTTCTTTCGCCTCCTTTCCATTTTCTCTCGCTCCTACGCCTAGGCTGTTTCGTTTATTAACTTTCCTTCTGAATAGAGTTTTCCCATAAAAAAAGGGCTAGCAGGTTTTCTTGCTGTGAACGTTTACAAAACTTTCTAATCTTCTCACATTTAAAATTTCTTCACTGTTTAACGTTACATCTCATTCAGCCTTTTATTAATCTGGAGGAAAGAACTTTATGAACTTTGTGGCATTGCTTGAAATATTTTAAGGGCAGGATTGCGTTTCGCAATTAAATAATATTGTTGAAATTACTGGTTATTACGAAACAACAAACGCAAATGTATAAATATAAATACATACGTTATTGTTAGTTAATAATGAAAAGCATTGCGCTAAAATAATAACAATATTGTCAAATGCGATTACAATGAGTCATTATAATTAAATAGAAACTTTGGTTTAAACAAAACAATAAATTACATGGGATAACAATAGATTGCAGAGACGACGAGAAACGCAAAGATTAAATATTCCCCTGTCCCTTTAAAACGAAGAATCCCTCGTTTAATCGAACAGTCCGGAATTTCTTCACACTCTCGAAGAATTTCCTTTTGAAGTGAAACTAAAAGAAATTTAACGATGGTGTTTGTGTATTGTTGTATAACGATAAAAAAATCCCATGCATCAACGACCACGTTTGCCATCTTAAAACAATATCTACGTTACAATATTGTTAAGCATGGGAAATGAAACAAAAAATGTGCCTCCAATTAAAAAAAAAATCTCATTTAAAGAGATCACTTTGGAAGGCGAAGAAAAGAATTCGAAATCCTATTACGAGGGACGTTTAATTTAATAATAGGCTTACATCAATTCGAATCCTCTTCGTTCCATCTTCCTTCGACAATCATAATAACACGAGAGTGAGCTTCACTTTCCCATTTACGACGACCAAAAGAAAATAATGTAATAATTCAATTGGAAATATCATGCAACGGACGACATTTATGTATATACATATCTCTCACTCCATTATGCATTTATTTTTATTCTTTTATATTATTACCATTTCTTCATATCGTACTTTAATTTAATAATAAACCGTTTTAAGGATTACAAGCACGTACTTTTAAGAGTTGAGAGATGGCTTAACATGTTTTCTTATTAAATCGAGAGAATGAAATGAAACGTGCCAGATTATAGTGATGATGATGAGGATGGATATAAAGCGAGCGATGGATCGGGATTAATAAAGAGCGGAAAAAAGGGCGGTTTCTAATGTGGCTCTAACTTTCATTATTGGAGACTTTATAATTAATAAAAGCCCTTATTTGTTATTATAAAATAAGTGGTAATTGTCGTTTGCTGCACGTAATCGATGATGATGTTCACGATGATGATGGTTCAGTGACCGATAATTTATTTTTATCTCTTTTAAATATTGTTGTACATCACAATGTTTGTTGTTCTTGCGTGGGCGGATTGTATTCATTTTTTTCGTTGTTCACTGAAAATTCGTTGTTGTCACACGAAAATCTCCACCATCTAATTTCACATCGATATTTATACAATTAGCAAAATTCGCGAGACCCAGCCAAATTCGGTAAATTTCCAAAGCTCTAATTCGCCATGCAACCACTTAAATTCGTAATAATTATCCTCTATGCTTTGTTTATTAATTAATTAGTTCAAGCTGTTAAATAATAACATTTTGTAACGATGATTTTTTTCCTTGCCAGATAATGCGGTTACTACATTTCATTCATCCGAATTAAGGCGTTTCAGATATTGCACATTTTGACAAAAAAAAGACATCAAAGAAAAGTGACCCTATCTCAATTAATTAAGTTCAATTTACTTACTCTTTTGTCGGTTGAAAAAGGTTAATTAATGTACAAGATTCCACAGCACTGTTATAATAACAATCCTTTTTCTCTTTCAGTATATTTTTGGGTACTTTTTAAAGATCCACTGACGCAAAATGGTATTGACACGCACTTCAAAATCTTTAAAAAAATTTGCTTCAAACATCCATCGAATGCGAACACTTCAATTAGTTATCGAAATGAAGAAAACTCGAAAAATGATTGGATCAGTTGATGGATGAAATGCGTGAAAACAAATCGTAATTGAAATTAAAACTCGGTAATAATCCGTACTGCATGGAAGCCGGCTTGGAAATGCTCGCGCTCGCTTGCCTCGAAATTATTTTCTGCGCTCACATTTTCGTTCTGCCTCGGTATAATGGCTACGTACGAACCGGATCTATACGAATGATATTCGATTCTCTCGGTCTCCCTCATACTCTCATCTTTGTGTAGTAATAAATTCATCTCTTCGACAAAAAAAAAACTTTTTGCTAGGAATCCTTTCGAGTAGGAGTCCTTTTCGGTAGGAATCCTTTCGCCCAGGTTGATGCAAACATAAGGATCAAATTTAACATTTGTGCGACGAAGAAAGTGAATTGGTGATTAGTTAATAGTCCATTGTCGGTTGAACGATCAATTTGATGAAAAAATAATTAACAAGAGTACGAGAAACATTTAATGAGCATTCTTTTGCCAGAATGCGAAAATTATTTGATAGAAAACCGTGCGAAACTCTTTCCATTCCGAGCCAATTTCACTTTTGCATTTGCAAAAGGAAAATGAGAAATAATAATTTCCAATCTTATAAACTAAATAAATCATCAACAAACTTTTAATTAATTAAATCCGGTATTATTTTAACACGCATGTATGTATATGGGTGAAAGAACTCTGCACAATCATACTAACAACAACGAAAATAATGCTAATTGAGTAAAAGTAAATAACGTAAATTAATACGTCGGTAATTTAATTTAGGTCTTTAAACTTTTCTACGATATTAATTAGGTGCTATATGGCTTTAAATTGAAACGAACGGTTTAATGATTATCGAGGCGAGTGAATAATTTATTTTTTTAGTGACGCTCCGTATCTCAATTACGAAAATCTCACATGGATTTTGGAGCAAAGGAAATAAATCCAAACGTAAAAATAACTTTAAACTTATTCCATTTCTAATTGTACTTAAATACTTGAACATGTCATTCTCGCTTCTTACTTTATATTTATATCTATTATACTCCATCTCCGGATTCTTTTCTTTTCTTTTGTAGCCGATGAAGCCTTAAAATGGCGATTCTTCGTATCATAAATACGAGATTCCTTCAATTGGACCTCTAACAAAATAGTTAACGCCAGTTTCAAAATAGGGAAAGATGTGTATATGGCTCAATTCGAATGGGGCGCAGAATCCTCCGTATCGATTAAATATACTTGCAGCTGATAATTCGTGCGGAATCGCAGGAAAAATCCGTACGGTGTAACAAAAACGTCGTTCGGTTCGCATCCATAAATAAAAAGAATAATAATAATCGCCATTTTCCTTTGACACCTCAAAAGCGATTCGGCGATTCATGTGTTTGCAAAAATTAAGTAAATCCAAATAGTTTCGATCGTGGACAGAAGTGCAAAGTGGTAATTTGTTTCCATCGTCGACAATGTTGTCGTTGCTCTTTTATAAATTGACCATAATACTGACGTGCACGTTTCTGACATTCACAATTTCGGCCGACATCAACTTGCAAACGTGCATCAACAATTTCGACATACATCGCGACAAAATCATACGGACGCAGGATTCGCGTGCAATGGGTGCGAAATATTTGAACGAGATCGATTTGGATTCGCGCGACGAATGTTTGAGATTGTGCTGCGAAACCGACGATTGCGACGTCTTCGTCTACGAGGAGAAGGTAGATTGACAAACTTTCTGTTTGTGTTTATCATCACATGAAAATCTCTGCGGTGATTTTGACAGTAAATCGCATATCTTTATTATCTTATTATTAGGTCAATGTCAAGTGGTAGGACGTGATTTTGTTGGTTATTGCAGAATCCTCCGTCTTCCAGTGTCAAACATGACCGTAGATTTTAAAATAATATGCGGTTGGTTTCGGTTTAAAACGAAATAAATACTATCCGGTTGGTGTTGTTTATTACAGAATTCCGGCAGCTGTTATTTGTTCCATTGCGGGCCACCTGAAGATTTCAAATGCAAGTTCACGCATCACGTTAATTACACCAGTGCCGTGCTAGCCGTCAGTCGGCATCTACCCGACTTGGAGAGCCAAATCAAATTGACGAAACACGAACAGGATCTGACGAAGTTGCGGTAAACATTCCTCTCGTTCTGCGTCGTTTTCTTTGCTATCTCTTGTAATCCCTTAACATACGTTGGTATTCTTAATGCGTCTCCTTTTTTTTGTAGAAAACAGGAAATATTGCCGCAAGTGATTCAACAGTTACCTGAAACGCAAACCGCGCCCCCCACGGTGCCGACAACGACGACATCGACAACGCCGCCACCGCCGTCGCAAAAAGAACTCTTAACAATAGCGAAATCTGCACCGGAACCAGGTAGAAAAAAACGATTCACTGCTATTTCGCCTTCTTAATTCTTTATGGCAATTGAATGGATAAGTAACGGTCGAACAAGTTTTAACCCCCGTATAAAACGTGTAGGAAACCGAGATTAAAATATATTCCTTGCCGCCACTGCCTAATGCTAGTAGTGACAATGTCACTGGAAGTGTAGCCAAAGACAAAGAATTGAGGTATAAAAAAAGAATCGATTCTATTTCGAGCCGCAACTTCCTCTCACGTGGATTTGTTGATTGACTGAAAATCGTATTACAGAAGCCCAAAAAGCAAGAGAGCTAACAATTCAAAAGGAAAATCGTATTTTCATGTTACAGTTCTTCGCTGTATTTGATTGCGTACAATTTGATTTCGTCCTCTTCCATCTACGTTCATAATCAATTTGAAGGAATTCCATTTTCGAACGCTTCCAATTCTGTCCAAATTCAGTTAGATATCGCTTGTAACCTGAAATAGCTATCGATTTTTTTTCGCCGGTGATTAACTGTAAATAAAATGCAAATTCGATATCTGATTAAAGTTTTTTTTTCAATTTGACGCATTTTTCTCAACAAGAATTTGTGTGACTGACAAATAAAGTCGCTGATAACGCTTTTAAATTTTTTAAAATTAAGTCAAGGTCCTCGTTACTTTTGTTTCCGGATTTTCGCATAAATTGAAATCAAGCAGCAACGACGGCATTCAATCGTCGATGCGTAACGACAATAAAGAGAATAATGAGATGCTTCGTGTGATTGTTACAGATTGTTTGAGGAAGACAATCGCCATGAAGGCGAAACGAACTTTGAAAGAAAAAAAAACATCGTTTACGCAAATTTCTCGTTATTGTATGCATAAAATTCGTTTCTATTTTTCTCTTTAAATTATTTCTTTGCTTTAGTGAAACTAAAATAGATTCGCAACAAAATTTAAAGTTATTAGTCCAAAACCGTTTCTCTATAGGTGTATGTTATATACATCGTCATCATCGTTATTATTACGGTTGTTGTCCCAAAAATAATCCAAGCCTATCAAAAAAAAATACCGATTGTTCTATAAAATGGGTTTGTTCGCTTAAAAACATATATAAAAACGACGAGATTCAATTCGAACGAGACGAACCGAAAAGAGTTATCTTTGTTCGAGAAGGATTGCTGATAAAATTCCACTTTAAAAGGCAAAGACAATCTGTTATTTGTACAGATAACGATTCGACTATATTATGCAATTAATTTAATGTAATCTAACAAACAGAAGGAATTAATTTGGTTAATTAATTTTACCACTTTCGCGAATTTGAGGATCGATTGTTGTGAAAGAAATTAGCAAACAGTTTCACTTTTTTTCCTCTTTGCATAAATTTCAACTCAAGCCAATAATTAAACAATTTACGAAAAGATGTTCGCATTCTGTATATTACAACGAAATTGTCTTTGTGTAAATCTGATGTTTACGAATGGATATTATGCATTAAGAAATCGATATGCAGCTGTTTGCCATTTTTATTTATTTATTCAGAAATCACCTTATAATTTTGAATTATTAATAATTAGAAACTGGGAATTGTTATAATTAATCATTATCAAGACAATATCTATTGAAATGAAAGTATATCGTAGGAATGTTTCCAGCTAATTTAATTATCTTTAAACAATCATTCGATTCTCCTTTTCACACGTCCAATTAGAAGTTCTAATTTAGAACACGTTCCATTGTATCTCATTTTTCTTACACAAAGCTTTAAAACATAAATAGAAATTTGACAAAAAGAATGTAATTGAACAAGGGAATAAAGGGAAAAAACCAAATAATTAACTTACACCATTGGCATTCGTATAGGTTGCACGAAATTTGCCCTCGCTGTATGGAATAATAGGAGTCCTTCGTAGTTTCGAAGCCATTCTTTCCTCTTTTCAATTTCTCCTCCAAATAATCTCCCACAATAAATCACTGGCAGCGTTTTCTCTTTTACCAGGAATAGATGGCACAATAACGGTAATAGAAAAATACGATTGATAACGTAATACAAAATTTTGCTAAATTTTTTTGTTTCTCCTCTTTTTTCTCGGGACAATTAAGTGCGAACAGTCGTAAGGAACTCGTAAAAATAACCGATGATTAGATATGTTTTCATTAGCGGAGCGTAGTTTTGAAAATGTACCGTAGATAGTTGGAGAGGTAGGAGTGAAATGTAGGTAAGAACAAGGTACGACGAAGAAAAGTTTTAAAGAGATTTATTTTAAAACTCCAATTGAATGTCCATTTTACCTATCGTTTCTAGGAAAGAGTTCGATGGTAAGCTTACGAAGAAATATATGTGGATGATCCTTTTCATTCATTAGGATTCTCTTTCCTTTTTCGATTTAATTTCGGTGTACACGCAACGTTCATAAATATTTCGTATATCTGCACCTCCATAACAGAAAAGACAACGACCTTTGAAATCTTGTCATTGTAGTCCATTATTAAAACAAATAAATCCAAATAGCGTCAAAGACACGATTTGCAAAATTAATTTGTTAATATGTATAAGAAAACAAAGAAGAAACCCATTCGGTTTTAATTAAATCCGAGAAACCACTCAAACTCCTATTCTTTCATTCCGTCAAATCGTTTGCATTTTGTTCTTCTTTCTCTCTTTTACAATTATTCGCACAATTTCGTTTAATAAACAACTATAATTTACGATTGTCTATCATGAAACTGTCTTAAAAGCTTTCTATAATGAAAGATGCATATCTTCGTTTCAATCCCTCATAATCTTTTCATTTCTTTCATCGAGAGTCGCTTAACCATCAATTTATTTCCAATTGCGATTGCTGCTCGATCAATTTCAATTTAAATTATTGTCTCGTTTTTAGATTATTATAAATGTGCATCGATTGAAGGATGTTTATTAGCCAAATAGAAAGGAGTATATTTGAAGAAAAGTTTATCATTAAATATGGTCCACGCGATGGTTATATAACGGTTTCTTGTAAAACCACTTTTGACCTATACCCAATGGCAATCATCATTATTAGCATTTTAATCATCGTCTTTCGGTCCCATTAACCGGTTATTACAAACCACAGAAACGATATTCTATCGTATTGACCTTGGCACTGACTAGAAGAAACTGTACGAAGCAGGTGTTTGTTTAAATTATAAGGAAATTTATTATAATATAATAATGGAAGATGTCAGATTCGTTAGTTGAAAATTTTGGAGGACATTCGAAAAAATAAATCTCACCGAACATTACTTTAAATCTGAAACTGTTAAAGAGCGCTAATTATCTTCGCCGTCGTGTTTCTTGCAATAAATGGCAATTGGTTCGGACGCAAGAGAACGATTTGCAATTACGTTGGAAATGTTGCAATATCGTAAATACGACTTGCAACATAGAACGTCCGAAATACAACGGAAACAATGAAATTCCATTTCGAGCTACGTTCGAATTACATTCAATTTCCATTCCGGTTCTCAAACATTAGTCTTAAGAAAATTAAAGCCAACAGCGTTTCACTTGAAATGCGTGCCGGTTCTCACTAGTTTAATTAATGCTAATTCCATTTAAATTGCAACATTTTTATAGAATAGCATTAACACGAACCCGCTACGTTTCGATAAATTTCCCCTCGAACACGTCTTTTGCCTTCCAGCGAGAAAATGCAGCCGTTACCAATTCGAGTGCCGCTCGACGAGCGACTGTATCGCTATCTATAACGCTTGCGACGGTATACCGCAATGCGCGGACGGCAGCGACGAGGCGCCGGAACTAGGATGTCCGGATTCCGCGACGACGCCGATTTCCGTGCGGTCCGGTAATTCGGTGGTGCCGGCATTTATTCCAGTTGTAAGCCGGTTTCGTATTGATTATGCTCAAATAGTGAACCGTTAAGATTCTAGGATCGAGTTCAATCGTCTTTGACGTCGACCTCTGGCAGAAATTTTGACGGCAACGTACAGAATTCGGAAATTTATCGACCGTCCGTTATGCAACAGCACGTGGCCGATGGGAATAACAATCCGGTTAAAGAGGCGGATTTTATTAGACCGATGATGGACGGTAGGGCGTCGATGAATTCGCGACAAGAATACGATGCGGCAAGCGGTCAGATTTCGCAATATCCGCAATTCGCGCAACAGCAACAGCAAGCGAGTGGTAATCCTTGGATACCGCATCAATCTAATCAGATGCCGCCGCAATATCCCAATTACATCGGTAAGTGGTTTTATTTATTGGGAATATCTAATTACCGCGACAAAGTGAATGAATATTTCCAATTGATTCCAGATAAAAGCCACATATTCAATCATAAAGAAACCGGTCTGCAGGTTCCCGATGGACAAGAGTCAAGGTATATTAAATATAAAGGCGCTATGCAAACGTTACACCGTGCTCTTGGATATTCAAAAGCTGGGTGAGAAAGGAGACGTTAGTGATGATTGGTTATGATGAGAACTTGAGTGAATTAGTACAATTTGCACAAACTTCTTTTGATCGTTATATCTCATTAGAGTTTATTAGAGTTTAGTTTGTTTGGTTTGTTAGAGTGTTAATGACTAGAAGCGTATGTATATAGCAGCAAACTTTCAATGCCTCCCCTCAAATGCACAAGTTTTCGAATATCGAGAGCTTTCTATAGGAGCTTGCAAAGCAACATTAATTAAATCCCCGTAGAATTAATAATAATAGCAATTGTTGTATTTTAGTCCGGTGCAATATCAAGACGTTAACAATCACGAGTACGCGAAATTGCCAAGCTATTACGGCGACGTGTACAGGCAACAACAGTTGCCGCAATTGCAAGAGCATTGGCCAATTAATGGACAAGGTACTAACATTTAATAGTTTCAATAGAAAATAACATATTAATCGATTTGCAATAGAGGAAATTTACAATCCGCCGTATAATCAAGAGAGCAACATACCGAAACGCGGAAATTGGCACACCGCACCAAGTAAACGATCACAATTATGTCGTTCTTTAAAATTATTAACAAAAATTGCAAAGTTCCTATAGAACAACCACAACAGCAGCAGCAACCGCCACCAGCAGCAGCAGTACCACAACCGTTATACCAAGAGCAGAAATCATCAAATGTACCGGCGTGGAAGCAAGAAGTGGCCATCAATCCGAAACACGAACAAGAGAAGATGGCACACGAATTGAAGGAGCACTCGAAGCAACAAGAAGTCAACGATAACAACATCAAAGCGACACACGATGACGGTAACAATGTGAAAACGATAAAGATCGAGAAACACGTGACGAGGAATCAGCACGAAATGATCTATTCGATGGCCGAAAAGTACAAAATGGAAGAGGAGACGTTGGACGGCATCGCGGAAGCACCCAGCGGTGCCATATTATCACTGACTTTAGGTATTTTCATTTTGCGTTAATAACGCTTATTCCTGATTACGAAATCGTTATTTGTTCTTGTAGGATTAATTATAACGTGCGTGATGGCGATACTGATCGGATGCCGCTTGCGAGTGGTAAAACGTCGTATGCGTAGAGGTGGCAAATCGTATGCACACGATGCGGATTATCTCGTTAACGGAATGTATTTGTAAGGCGATGAATAAATTTTATAATTGGTAATCAATTTGTGAATCGAATGATGTTGAGAAGTTGTAAGTTATTAATCGAGATGCGATTGAAACCGAAGCAAATAGAATGTTTGTGTCGTTCGTCGAGTGGAAGGTATAAATGGAAACTCAAAAATAATATCAGAAAAATTTTATAAGAGAAAAGGTAAATTGTCGAATGATCTTAGCGAGATCAACACAAAAATTTGTTACTTGTAACGCCGTACTTAATTTTTGCGTTCGTTAATTTTCATGTTACACGTTTTGATTAGAGATACGTATGTAATTTGTAAAATTGTTAATAATGTAATATACGCATATTGTATTAATATGGTCTAAATTTGTTATTATATACATATAAACATTTTTACATATAACTAAACATTTATAATCGAATATATACATATAAAACAATTTTTCTTTTTGTAAATAATTACTTGAAATAAAGTTGGTTTCCTTAAAAAGATCGCAAAAATCAAATGATACCATCAACACGCGCAAGCACCGGCGCATCCACCATTTTCGATGTTTTATTTAAATCCTGTGTTCTATTTCTTTTCTAATTAATTCTTCTTCGTATCGATGCCTAATTAATAAGGTATATAAAATAAAACCGAATTCATTCGAACGAACATTTTGTATTCTGTTATTTGTATTAATATGACACCGTTTTGCAAAACATGAAATATAATAATAATAATATAATATATATTAACAAATTAATTGTTAGAGAATCGTTTCTTTGGAGTGAAAAAATACAGAGAGAGAGTGATATGTCTAACGAAATTTGTTTGAATAAGAGAGAATCATAATCATTCGCAATTATAATGCCCTTTTTAACAATCCGTGCATGTCAACGTATACACAATTTAATTTGCATTATTATCATACTCAACAATTCTGTTGTTATACAATTCTGTTGGTATTAAATTTAAAAAGAAAACTTATTAGTCTCTCTTGTGTATTTGCTTTATACATATATATTTCGATTAATATCAATATGATAAATGATAATGAACTGTGTTACTAATTTTGATTAATTTTTTCAAGAAGAAAATGGCCAAAATCATATAATAACAACAATTATTATTATTCTAGCGTAACACATGTAACGATGAAAAATTGAAATAAAAAAATGAAGTTTAAATAATAAATAATGCAATTTAATTAGGCACAATGTTATTTCTTTTGCTTTCATTTACTCCCATCGATTAAACCGAACAGCTCTTATTGCAATTGGCAAGCATATGAATTTGCTGCTCTAATCGATGCACGTTCGCTATCAAATAGGAATTCTCGACGTACAACTCTTTCACGAGCGTATCAGCACGTGCCAATCGGTCCAGTTGATCATTGCATATCCTCGTCTGTATATCCAACTTTTCCTGATTATGTTTCAAATGGTACTGCAACTCGTTCTTTTCCAACTTTTGCTGTTGCCAGCTACCTAAAATAGAAATCAATAAAACAAAGTTAATAAAGCTTATATTAGAATATTATCCAAAACATTAGGGCGAACCAAAAGTTTTTTCTGTTGTCTTTTCTAAGTAATTTGATGTTGAACAAATATATTTGACTGAAGCTCTCGAACTGGTCTTCTATATCGTTTATTTTCAACATTGAAAATTGTTTATATGTAATTTAAAATAATCAAGGTAAAATTATTTAAAAAAAAAGGAATTCGCGTTATTTCGCAACTGCTGCCGTAAATAAAACTTGTGAAGTGGAAGGATCATCTTGCGTGAGTTTGGTTCAAAAAGACTCAATAACCGCAGATAGATCGCTTCGAACTATAAATTCAAAAGGTCTTTAGTTGAAGGTTTAATTAATTTTTAGTAATAAAACGGAATAAAATAGAATAATTTAATTTTTGAAATGGACAATCTTTAATTTTCACTAAACCTTTACGAAATAAAGATTTAGATTCATACTCACGGTGTAACAGTTGTTCCGCTTGCAAATGATGCTGTTTCAATACCATTTGAAAGTACCGACAGTTCCGTTCCAGTTGATGTACCCTGCCGTTGAGGCCGTTCAACGCGCTCACGCTCACCATACATACTTGGTCGTCGCCCTTACCGTGATTGTGATGACTAATGGGGATTTCGTCCATTTCTTTGCGTTTTTCGTCGCCGTTATTGATCGATTTCTCTTGGACCGCTCTCTTATTGACCAGTCGCTGCGCGGACGACAACAAAGGGTTCCTGTCGTACTTTCGCGTACGTTTCGGCCTGCAAGGCGTCGCACTATTGCTCTGTTGGTGTTTCGACGTCGAGGGTCCGTTCAATAAATTATAGGCCGTCGAAGGCATTTTCAATTTTTGATTATCGGTCAGCGAATTCGTTAACGAATTCTCGCCGTTCTCGATGTTATTGATGTTGGCGTTCAACGATGTCTCTTTGTTACTATTGTCGTTACTCCACGACATATCCGGCGTCGTTTCGAACGAATCCAATTCGGAAACGCAACGATCGCTTGCGTCGGACCAATTGTACGGCAACGTTTCGGTCGAGAACAGATTCGTCGTTTCGATGACGTGATTAGACAGTTGGCTCATCTTCGAGCCTAACGAAACGGTTTCGGCGACGTCGACTTGCACCGCCGCATCGGCCGTCGACGTCTCAATCAGTCGCTCTTTCAGAGTCGTAATCTCGCTGTCTTTATCGAATATCTCCTGCTCGGCGATCGCACGAAACTCCTCGTACTCTTGTTCCAGATCGGTGAACTGTTTCTCTAAATTGTACGTCTCTTCGATCGGCGGCAACCGATTGCTGTCGAGCGACGTTTCTTGTTGCGCGAATTGCGTCTCGTATTCGGCGATTTTGGCGAACAGTTCGCTCAGTTTCTCGGTGTTTTGACTTTGTTCTTGCTCGAACATTTGCCGCTCGTCGTCGAGTTTCGATGCCCAATAGTCTTCACATTTCTCGTACTCGTTACGCAACAGTTCGATGCAGTTCTCTAATTCGGTGCATTTATTTTCCAATTCTTCGACGTACTTTGTCTGATCCGGACGTTTCGTTTCGTTATCGTCCTGGTCCGTGTTAATGCTAGCGTCAAGCATCGTTATGGGCAATTTCTTACTGTTAGCGTACTTTTTCTCGTTCGATTCGTCCGCATTCGCCTTATTATTATTATCTACGATTAGTTTGTTCAGTTTCGCTTGTAGGTCCTTAAAAAATGCGCAATTCTGGCAACTGTCCTCGACGTTGAAATTTATCATCTCGACCGTTCTCAATACGTCCACCAACGTCTTCTCTAGATCCTTACAATAACTTTTCAGTTGCATTATTTTCAAATTCTCTTTACTAACGTTTTCACTATCCTGTTTAATTAAACAACGAAAATATTTTTTAATAGGCCTTATATTAGAATGGAAACACAGATTAAAACTAGGGCGAATTTTATTCAATTTACTTTCCGTCTTGGCAAAACTACAACTACTTCAGCTTTATGCGGATCATTTATGCAATAAAAGGGGAATTGTTTATACGTTTATCGATTTCTTCCATTTAAATTTAGATTTCGCCAAACGACGGTAAGTAAACGAAAATTGTCAAGATTTTAGCTTCTCTATAAAAAAATAAAATAAAAAGTAGAAAAATGATTACAAGAAAAACAAAATTAAAAGACAAATTTGCGTGCATAAATTATTTATTAATTCACTTAAGTAGATACAATAAGAAGAGATATATAAGAAATCAAATTGATTATAGAGAAGCTAAAAGAACGAAAGCACCAGAGCGAAGTTATTTTGTAAATTAATTCGTCATCGGAAAATCAAAAACTTATAAACTAAAAATTAGCAATGCACGATTCTTTAGCTTCTCTTTTAAGTCTTAACAATTAATAATTTAAAGAAAAAAAGCTCATAGTGCGACCATTCGATGGCATTTATGCAGAGAAAACAAAAAAAAAACAGAAAATAAATCATAAAATTAACAACAATAACAATAAATTAAAATCTCTCTTATCATTATTATTTATCTCAGTATAATACTAATAATCAAAGTCATTATTCGTCAAAATTAGAAGCAGCATCCAGCACTGTTTCTTGGTCCCTCATCAAAAAGCTAATTATTCGGGGGCACTTTTAGATATTTATTGCTTGCTGTTTTTTGCGTGACTAACTCTGTCTAACTTACCAAACTAGAATTTAGCTGCACTTTGTTGTTAGGCAGTGGTATGGAATGTTGCGTCAAGATTTGCTCCAACGTCGCAATTTTCGCCTTTAGACTGACAACGATCTCGTCGTAATCGCTACCGGAAACGGACAATGATTCGACACCGTCCAAATCGATCTCCAAATAACCGCTCTCGCTCGATACGAATGGATCCTTTTGTTTATGGAACTTTCTCACTTTGCCCAACCTCGGACTTGCATCACCTATTTATTATACACAATTCAAACATTAATTACTTCGTCGTACACATTAATGAAATGCGTGCTTTACTTTTGAGTTTCGATAACGTACTATGACCAAATATATCATTTAGTAATGAAGTTATTAAAGGAATATTACTAATTATCGTTGTTTGATTAGTGCTAATTCGATTGAACGATAATTCGCGAATGAAGCGATGACGATTTATTTTATCTCAAGTTATTTTTCGCAATGACAACATCCTACATATTTTACCTAAACGAGAAGTTGTAGAATGCAAATAAATGAAACTTATTATATAAAAATATTTAAAAGCCAAGGTTAATGAATGGCAAGAATTAATAACAAACAACTACACAATTTTAACAATAAAGCGCTGATTAAATCATGCATATGCATTTGATTGGTTTTTTTTCAACCATTTTTTTATATCGCTTTTATAACAAATTAAATTGAATCGAATGATTAAATTATGTTTATCGTTTAACATGATTTCTTGCGAATCGAAATGATCGCATCGAAAGCCGAGCCCGTATTTTTTCGCAATTGAAACTACATTCAAATTAAATCGTTTCTAAATGTGAACAAACCTAATTTCGAAACTTTTTAATGAAATTACTTTATCATTTAAATTCAATGTTATTAACACTGTTGTGGAAGAAAATCATGGTGATGTGCCCTTGAATAATGAAAACGTTATTGTTATTGTTGATGATGATTGTGAAATTATTAGAGCGATTTCACCGGAAAACGTTTGCTCCTATTCACTGCGTACAAGAAAACTATATTCAGTTTACATCGATTTACAGCGTAATTATTACCAACTGGAAAATAAACGTATTTTTTCAATTATAAAATAAAACTTTTGATAATTTAAATATTCTCGACTGCTGTTAAACGATTTCTAAACGCCGACTGATACATGATAAACGGGTTCAATGCGACCAAATTCATATATTACTTAACAAGTTATTAAATGAGAAAGCTAGAAATAAAAATAATGATTCAAACGTTGTTTAAATCGAAACATGTACCCAAATTACTACGTGGTGGTAGAGAGTCGTTTAATTGTTATAAAACGCGGTCGTGCATAGATATTTCAATCAACTATTTTCGTCGGGCATGTAATTTTTCGGAGTGCGTGGCCTATTTTCACCACGTTGGAGTTAAACCGAGAAGCGAATTTTGTCGTCTTTTTGTCCTCTCAAGAAAATTACTAATCCGCGTAACAGCTTTCAACAAACATCAATAACTCGAACAAACCGTGATAAAAAGCCCCCCATCGATACGTTAATAATTGCAATCATGATACAAATAATAAATGACGGAGAATAAGCAAAGCCACATGAAAGTTAATCAAATAAATATGAGTATTTGCAAAATAAATCGAGTAGTATTTCTCTCTCTTTCTTCGTATATTTGAAACGAAACATCTGCACTAGTTAATAATTAATTACGACCGTATGTAAATTTATGTCTGAAGGCTCTTTAGAAAAGTCTATTTTCTACGTCGATTCAATGGCGATAATTAATAATAATAGATAATTGTTGTAATGGAAAGTTTATCGCGATATAACCAGCGGCAAATCTATAAACTTCGCACGAAAAGGGAAAATATTAAAGTTGGTGAAAATGTGTAACAAACTTGAAAACGACTCGACTTTCTTTAAAGTAAAAACGTAACTTTCGATATGCGAATATTTTCGATAAAAATATTTTAAAGAAGTGACCTTATGAGACGTAGATAATTTTGTATGGAAATATATTTATTTGATGGAAATTGTTCTCAACTCTTGTAGAGTTAATTTTATTATTTACTATTACCCACATAAATGCATTTGATAGAAAGTAATGAAGAAAAAGGATAAACGTGACCAAAATACGCAAGGAGAAACATTTAAAAATAAACACGTATTCATTACAAAACCTTACCGTACAAATATGTATGTACGCAGTAAACAACAAGACAAACAATAGTCATCCTGTAATTAATACCTGAATTATAATAGCAACTTAACGATACTAAATAATCAGTGACTGGAAAATCGATAGTACGAAGTCAAAACTAAAACCGATTGCAAAATCTGATGCGAAACAATCCCCATTTAGTTTCCTTTAGAAGACTTAAAAAATTACCCAAGCCAAAGCACAAACCTAATCCGAAGACGCTCAGTTCCTTCGAAGGCGATTCGTCGTTCCTTCGTTTCGCGCCTACGCCAACTGTATCCGTGGAATTATTGCTACTGTTCGCCGATGATGTTGAAGATTGTAACTGATGATGTTGATCGTAGTCCTTGAACATGGGCGTGCTGGATATCTTCGGCCTCAAAGCGGACACCTGCGAGCTAAGGTGCTCGATCTCGGACAACATCTCGTCGTTTTTGTCCCGCAATTGTGCGTTCTCCAATTGCAAAACGCTCAATTTTGTCAGTAACGGTTCCAATTGTTCCTTCTCGTACTCGCACCTCTTCTCCTTCTCCGTTTCCAGTAGGCTAATTTCTTTGGTCAACGTCAATTCTCTCTTTTGCAATTTGTTAATTTCGCTGCGCAAATTATGATTCTCCGTCTCCAAAGTATTCGTGTAATTCTGCGTCATTTGCAGATCGTTTCGTAGTTTCGTTTCTTCGTTCTCGAGACACGCAATCTTCTGCTCCAAATTCTTGTTGAGCAACACCAAATGCTCCTTTTCGCCGTTATACTGCTCGGCCAATTCCTTCATTATGTCCGCGTGTCTCTGTTCGAGCAATCGCACCTGATTACGCGCCGATTGTTCCATTCGGGCGTGATTGTCGTCGACTTCTTGGGCGAGTAAACTTGCTCGATTATTGGCCTCGCTCACATCACATTTCAGCTTTTCCCGTTCGGTTTGCATCTGTTCCAAAATGTTCTTCAAGCATTTAATTTCGGTTTGATAGAGCGTCAACGATGCCTGTAACAATGCGATTTGCGGATTATTATAATCGGCCCTGATCTCAGTCAAACTCTTGATCTCGCGGTCCAACACAATGGCCAACTCGGTGACGTTCAATAAGTTCTCCTTGAAACCCAAGTCGGTCAACAGTAATTTCGGGGACGTTATACCGGCCGTTTCCCACATCTCCACGATCGCATCCGTATTGATCAGACCGGAACCATCCGGTCCTAGCGTTATATACTTGAATATTTCGTCCGATAAGCAAGATAAATTCAAATTGTTTTTCGCGGGTGTTGCCGTTGGCGTCGAAATCGTCGACGTCGTCGTGGTGTCCAAAACTTCCGACCACGTGTCGTCTTGTTGCAGGGCTTCTAAGAGTTCTTGGAAACTAATCTTTCGGTCGTAGTCCAAGCTCAGTTTACCGGATAACTGTCGTAGAACGCCGTCAGCTAGTTTGTGCAAACCGATCGCGTCGCAAACCAAAATCAACTCGGTTTGATTCAAGTAGCCATCCTCGCCGACGCCCAATTTGCGCCAGGCCTCTCGCAGCATGTCTTCGGTGCAAACTAATTCGTTCTCGACCGAATTGATCGTGTTATCGCACGAACTGTACGAATAATGATCGAATGATGCGTTTTTGAATTCGTAAAATTCCCGATTGCCCGGAAACGACGTGCATCGTTTCAGTTTGTTGTTCGTCTTCCGTTTCTTAACGAACGCAACGTCAGATTGGGAATTGGACTTTTGCAACGGTACGTTGAAATTAGTCTTATTCGTCAGGATGTTATTATCGTTGTGCTGTTGCTGTTCGGTAACTGCACTAATGTCGTTCACACGGGGTCTTGACCTTCTACCATACTTCTTCGAGCCGAAGACAAATTTTGGCGACACTTCGCGTTCCGGCGACGACGTATTGAACGTGTCGTTTTCGTCGTTTTTTTGCGTATGATTGTTCTGTATGTTACCCAATAGAGAAACTAGAGCCTCTTTGAATTCCGTAAACGTTGCCCTTGACTGATCTGGTTCTTGCAATAAGTTCTTAATTAAAACATTCCCTTGTTCCTCCAATTGCAATGTTTGACACAACTGAATCAGGCCGTCTCTATCTAAACTCCCGCAATTGTCGTGATCGTATCTATCGAACACCTTCAATAATTGCTGTTCGTACGGATCCATTGGCCGATGCTCCATCATTTTTAATTCCGTTAATTGTGTCGAGATATATATAAAAATGCAAGAATTTCGTATCACTGTTAGTATATTCGAAGGTTAAAACCACTAATAATTAGTTTTTGCACTTATTTCACGGCGAATATTTTCGTTTTTACACTTTTACTTATTAACCGCATAATAAAAATTCAAAAAAATCGAAATAAAATGTAAAAGTCGTTATCTAATAATTAACACGGAGAAAGCGGAAATGTAATGCAAAATTATAACGGACGAAACTCTTTATGTTTCTTCTCCTGTGACAAACGTCACATGTAATAACAAGAATTTAGGTCGATATAGATGGCATCGTATCGTAATTATCTTCGACATCAAATGGTCAGCAACCAACGTTGCTGTTCATCAAAGAATTAATTTAGTGCCGCTATAAATGGACCTCTTAGAGTGATTATCCGCTTGCAGCAATCACAATCGATTTACTTAAGTTTCGACCTTGTATTGGAGGAGGATTAAACAAAGTAGGATCATTTAAACCGCTACGAAATGGATGAAGAAAATAAAAAGGTAATAACCTCAAAATTGCATAATATCAACAGAACATTAAATACTAGCAACAGATGTCGGTAGATGAACTGGATGACCTCTTCTTGATTATCAACAATTTCAAATGCAATGCTTACAAAACTTGTATATTATTTTGGCAAAACTTCATCTAATACGAGTTGTTAATGTGATATTCGTTTAATTTTAGTCATTCGTCTTATTCGGAAGAGATATCGCAAAGATACCGTGCTTCAGAAATAGTTTCCTTTATGGTATCCTCGGTGGTTTCGGTTGCGGCCTGACATGTTTCTTATTCACCAGTAGAGCAAGGGCGTCGACGCATTTCGGTTTCGCATCCTACATGTTAATCACGATGGGATATTGGGCGCAATGTCGCTACAATTATTCCAATCAGAAATTCGAAATGATGAAGATACAGGAAATGTTAAGACAACGATCCTTATACGAAGGAACGGAGAGAGATCCAGATTTAAACCAGAACGGAGCGGACGGCCGATTGGTAGATGCTTAAAGACATTGATATCATTCACGCAATGCGTAGACCTTATTGTCTCCGTGTGTTTTAATAAGTTACGTTTATTTATTAATGCTAGTAGTGTTTAATCATGTCACGCGATTGATTTACAGCATGGAAATAAACTGCGTTACTTTTTACATATGGAAAGATTTTATTATTATTTTAAAGTTCGAAACCTAATCGAATCCCAGTTCGGTGAGATTAAAATAATGTTCGGAACGAGTTATTTGCAATTTTAAGCTTGACCTTCCACCAGCATCTTTTAATTATTTTTTTAAACCATAATGCAAGTCCTTTATGCGACAATCAATCTTAAAGTATCTTCAACGTTCACGCGACAAGAATATAAAGGGAAAGTTATAAAGTCGAGAGAAATTAAATAGCCTGTCAGTAAAAATTATTTCACTGATAATAAATGTTACGCCAGTAAACTAAAAGATGAAGATAAATGTTCGAATGCGATAAATAAAAATAAAACAACACACCGAGATATATAAGACCAATTAAATATTATTTGATCACTCAGTTTCGTGCAATATTTATTGCCAGTCGGTTATTAAAACAATAATAAGTTGAAACGAAGACGCAGCAAGCAGCAGATAAATAACGAACAGTTAATTAAAAGAGATTACGATGAGCGCGATACAAACGTCGACCCTAGTTTTCTTCGTTAACGGAAAGAAGGTACGTGCTATTTGATTACGAGCAAAATAATTATTTTGCAATTAATTCAGAATAATACTGACGCGTTTATTTAATAATCATATTATTGTCGATATTAACATCAAATTTATTTTAGATCGAAGATAAAAATATTGACCCTGAATGGACGTTGCTTTATTACTTACGCAACAAATGTATCCTTTTTCTTTTTAATTTTCGACATCTAATTAATAATTTTGTGCAAACATCATTCTGCGCAACATTGATGAAAATGAGAATATTTTACAAACAACTATTCGAATATTAATTTCCTTAATTTGCATACAAAGTGCGACTATGCGGTACGAAATTGGGATGTGCAGAAGGAGGTTGTGGCGCTTGCACGGTGATGGTATCGAAGTATGACAGACTCCACGACAAAATTATGTAAGATTTTTGTTAATTTCTATTTAAGTAAACAAAAAATTATTTAATCACTTTTAGTCATCTACCGGTAAACGCGTGCTTGGCTCGCGTATGCTCGATGCACGGTTGTGCGGTAACGACCGTAGAAGGAATCGGTTCGACGAAAACACGACTGCATCCGGTACAAGAGAGAATCGCGAAAGCTCACGGTTCGCAATGCGGTTTCTGCACCCCCGGTATCGTCATGTCCATGTATACCATGCTAAGAAATATGCCGAAACCGTCGATGAACGATTTGGAGGTGGCGCTTCAAGGGAATTTATGCCGTTGCACCGGTTACAGGGCGATCATAGAAGGTTTCCGTACTTTCACGGACGAATGGGAAAAGGAAAACGGACAAACAAATGAAATGAATGGAAAGACCGTTATTAATAGAACAAATGGTGATTTTAGCAGAATGAATGGTAATAGTGCTTGTGGTATGGGTAAAAATTGTTGCAAATTCAAGCAAAACGGCGATGCTGAAGAGGAAAGAGAAATGTTGTTCGACGTTTCGGAATTTGCACCGTACGATCCTACGCAAGAACCAATATTTCCGCCAGAACTCAAACTGTCGGACAAATACGATAAGGAAGTTCTATTTTTCAAAGGCGAAAACGGCGTTTGGCACCGTCCGACGTCGCTCGATCATTTGCTGACGATAAAGCAACAGCATCCGGACGCAAAGATAATCGTTGGCAACACGGAGGTCGGTGTCGAAGTGAAATTTAAGAATTTCATCTATCCAACACTGATCGATCCGTTGCGCGTGCCGGAGATGGCCGCCATCGAAGTGACCGACAGAGGATTAAAGTTTGGCGCGTCGGTTACGTTGATCGATTTGGAAAATGCGATGCGAATGGAGATGCAAAAGCAACCGGAAGAGAGGACACGAATATTTAAACAGTCCGTCGACATTTTGCATTGGTTCGCTGGCAAACAGATTCGTTCCGTTGGTTCGATCGGCGGCAATATAATGACCGGTAGCCCCATTTCCGACATGAATCCGGTACTGTTGGCGGCCGAAGCGGAATTCGAATTGATGAGCAAGTCGCACGGCAAACGAACGGTCGTAATGAACGAGAAATTCTTCACCGGTTATCGTCGGAACGTTGTCGAAAAGGACGAAATCCTTTTGTCCGTTCTCATTCCGTATACGCACAAAGATCAATATTTCTTCGCTTACAAACAAGCAAGAAGACGGGACGACGATATCGCCATAGTTAATTCGGCCATTAATGTCTTTTTCAAAAACGATACGTACATTATCGACGACATTATTCTTACTTTCGGCGGAATGGCTCCTATAACGACGAGCGCCTTGAAAACAAGACAAGCGCTCAAAAATCTGCCGTGGAACGAAGACACGTTGAAAATTGCACAAAAACATTTACTAGATGACCTACCGTTAGCGCCCAGTGCTCCCGGCGGCATGATACAGTATAGGAGAGCGTTAACACTTAGCTTCTTCTTCAAAGCGTTCCTTGCCATTTCGCAAAAATTGAATCTACGTTTTCCGGAAATTAAAATTGACGACAGAGACGTTAGCGGCATCGAAGGCTTCCATTATAAGGTGCCGAAAAGTTCGCAATACTTTCAAATCGTACCAGGTACGCAAGAAAGACAGAACACGATCGGTAGACCGATCGTTCACGTGGCGGCACATAAGCAGGTAACCGGTGAAGCTGTTTATTGCGACGATATACCACACTTCGAGAACGAAGTTTACATGGCTTTTGTTACCAGTACCAAAGCGCACGCTAACATTTTGTCCATAGATGCGAGTGAGGCTTTAAAAATGAAAGGCGTCCATGCTTTCTTCTGCGCCAAAGACATGACAGAAGAGCATAACGCTTTCGGTCCGATATTCCACGACGAAGAAGTGTTCGCTAGCAAGACCGTTTATAGTCACGGTCAAACGATCGGTATAATTTTGGCCGACGAGCAGAGTATTGCACAGAGAGCGGCCAAGAAGGTGAAAGTGGTGTACGAGGAATTGCAACCGATCATTCTTAGTATCGAAGATGCCATCAAGCACAAGTCGTTCTTCGAAATTAAACGCACCTTAGATTTGGGCGATGTGGACAAATGCTTTAAAGAGGCCGATCATATAATAGAGGGAACTTGTCGTACGGGCGGCCAAGAGCAATTTTATTTCGAGACGCAAGCTTGCATCGTCGTACCGAAGAAAGAAGACGACGAATTGGAGGTTTACGCATCGACGCAACATCCATCGGAAGTTAATGTAAGTGTTTGCCTGAGATTTCACCATCTTCCATTACTTACGTAAAAATTTTCTTTAGAAACTAATTGCGGAAGTCTTACAAATTCCGCAAAACCGCATAGTGGTAAAAGTGAAACGTATGGGCGGCGGATTCGGCGGTAAAGAATCGAAAACGGCTCTATTAGCGTTACCGGCTGCATTTGCGGCACGTCGTTTGCAGAGACCCGTTAGAATCATGTTGGATAGGGACGAGGATATGTTGATGACCGGCGGCAGGCATCCGTTTTATTCCACGTACAAGGTGGCATTCGATTCGAGTGGAAAAATTCACGGCGTCGAGATATTCTTGTACAATAACGCCGGCTACAGTTACGATTTATCTACGGCCGTTTTAGAACGGGCTTGCATGCACTTCGAGAATTCCTATTATATTCCCAACGCGCGTGTGCGCGGTTTCGTTTGCAAAACGAATTTACCGTCGAACACGGCGTTCCGCGGTTTCGGCGGGCCGCAAGGTATGTACTGCGGCGAGAATATCGTACGAGACGTCGCCAAATATTTGAACAAAGATTACATCGAGATCATCGACCGGAACATGTACAAGGAAGGCGACATTACGCCGTATAAACAAGAAATTATTTATTGCACGTTGAGCAGATGCTGGAAGGAGTGTTTGGAATCGTCCAAGTTCTATCAGAGAAGAAAGGAGATAGAAATATTTAATAAGTACGAAATTATTAGAATTAACCGATAAGTGATGAATCGCAATTCACCTTCTTTATCTTTCTCAGAAACAATCGCTGGAAGAAGCGCGGTATCAGCGTTGTGCCAACGAAATTCGGCATTGCCTTCACGGTACCGCACTTAAATCAAGCCGGTGCTTTCGTTATCGTATACACGGACGGTTCGGTGTTGATGACGCATGGAGGCTGCGAAATGGGACAAGGACTTCATACTAAAATGATACAAATCGCTAGCAGAGTGTTTGAAATACCAATAAGCAAAATATACATCAGCGAAACCGCTACCGATAAAGTACCAAACACGTCCGCCACGGCAGCAAGTGCTTCGTCGGATTTGAATGGAATGGCTGTTATGGTGCTACCAACGATTTAAATCGCTTATTTTGTTAGTAATTGATTAATTCTCATTTACAGCATGCGTGTCAAACGATAAAAGACCGTCTGATGGAGTTAAAGAAGAGGAATCCGGATATAAAGACATGGGATGAATTAATATCGAAAGCTTATTTGGAACGAATCAGTTTATCGGCCGTAGGATTTTATGCAACGCCAAACGTCGGTTACGATTGGATAAATCACGCAGGAACGCCGTTCAATTACTTCACTTACGGTGCCGCCGTGAGCGAAGTGGAAATTGATTGTTTGACCGGTGATCATCAAGTGATTAAAACCGATATCGTGATGGACCTCGGCGATAGTTTAAATCCAGCCATCGATATCGGTCAAATCGAAGGCGGTTTCATGCAAGGATACGGTTTGTTCGTGATGGAAGAAATTGTTATTTTAAATAACGGCGCGGTGTTTACGCGAGGTCCCGGTGCTTATAAAATACCTGGTTTCGCCGATATTCCCATCGAGTTCAACGTTGCTTTATTGAAAGGAGCACCGAACCCGAGAGCTGTTTATTCGTCAAAAGTATAAATATGTTTAAACAAATCAATACATTTACGATATTTACGAGATTAATTTTAACAAACTTATTTTAGGCCGTCGGCGAGCCACCTCTGTTCTTAGCTAGTTCAATATTCTTTGCAATTAAAGAAGCGTGTAAAGCGGCAAGATGCGATGCTAATATAGAACCGGAGTTTAAGTTGGAGGCACCAGCCACATCTGCAAAAATTCGAATGGCTTGTCAAGATCATCTTACAGACAAGGTAGGGAAATTTTGTGGAAAACAATGTTGTTGTAATTATTATAATATGTGATAATTATTTTAGCTTGATACTCCGGAAGAGGGAAAGTACGTACCATGGAATATTATACCGTAATACATACAATGATATACGTTTGATTTCAATTTAATACTCGAAATATTAGTTTACTTATATATAAGTACAAATATTATGTAGAAAATGTCATATCTTTCAATAAAATATGCTTTAACAGTTTAATAACTCAAACGTAATAAGTTATCATCAAATTAACATAATATTCAGTAGATTAACAATTATAAATTTAACTTATAATTTTAAAAAATATCAAAGAAAAATATCAAATTAACAAAAAAGTAATAATTGCTTATATAATTGCATCAATAACTAATTCATTTTCATATCAAACAATTATTGAATTTCACTTAAACAACTAACTTTGTAAACATATTCTATAATCTCATTTTCTTTCTTAATTTAACGAACTGCAAGGAAAAATATTGCAACATTTGCTCTATTATCTTCTTATAACTTATTCTAATTTTCTGGGTCGCAAAAATGATTTACTAACACTTCAAAGCCTTTTCTACCGAATCTCTGCTGCCACATTCTTTGAATTAAAAATGCACAAGTGTTTTGATAACAATTCGTTTGTGCAGCTTCGCACAAATACATAGCAGGTTGCCAAATGGTTTCCAAATTGTTTAATACATTTTGCGAGAAATTATTATGCCGTTCTAACGAATCGATAGTCACAATTGTCGTATACAAATGTTTTAAAGTTTGTAAATGTGCATACGAACAATAAGCGGCATTACTATCACAGACCAAGACTGAACCAGGTAAAATAATATTACACAATGCATTTAAGGCAGCTTCATGTTTCTCTCGTTTAGTCTTCTGGCTTAAGACCTCAAACCAATATCTAGGTGGTTGATTCTAAAATTTTGAAGTAATGTAAGTTTTTAATAGCAAACATAAGCAATTTTAAAAATTACCTTAACTTCAGCAATACAGAGTATTGGATGGGCCATTTTAACAGTTTCAGTGTCAGAAAACTTCCTGTAACCATCAGGATAAATGTCAACAATAACAACCACATTTGGTCCACCTACTCTCCACTCATTTATGTGTGACTGCATGTACTTCATGGCTGTACTTACACATATCTTATAAATGAAATTAATTGTTGGTTTCCTCACACCTGTAATATAAATGGCATTATTTTAACCATTTGTAATATTGAAATTTTGTTATAAATTTACCTCCCAATCACTTCCTATGTAAGTTAATACAAAAATTGATATTGTTAGTATAGGGATGGTGATTTCATTAATTGGTTATTAACGTCAAATTAACTTAAAAAATAGGGGTAAATCTTACCTAATATGTTCATCATTGTATCTTTATCCTTTCCTTTGCACCAACCCAAAACAATGCGTAGCAAATCTTTAAAATTGCACTTAACATCCCGAAATATTGAATTCTTCCTTATACTATATTGCTCCTTACAATTAAGACATTTCCACTGATAATTGTCAATGGTTCTTGATGATAGCCACGATAATGGTTTCTTACAATTATAATCTGTATCAGCATTGTTACATCTTACATATTGTGGAATTAATCCTAATGTTTGCAGAAAACATATCAATTCACCTTCATGCCCAGGTACCAACAGTGGTCTAATAACATCTTCATAATAACCAGGTTCACTGAAATCAATTCCCATGTTAGACAAAATCAATAATACCCATTACACTTGTTGCATGTAGGCTTTAGTTAATTACCTTTCTAAAACATCTAAGGTGAACTCATTGTTATTCTCACAATCCATTTTCTCGGGTGCTGCAGTAATTTGATTTAATAACACCTCCATTTCCGTTTTCATAGGCACTGTATGATAATTTTCAGAAATTATAAAAAGGTTCAGCCAATTCTTTTCTAATTAACTACTCCCTTGAAAATCAGGCAACACTCAATTGCCAAGAGCATTTCATATAAACCACATATATTATCTTTGCATATTTATTTACGTTCATGAATAAATCTTTTCTAAAACAATTTACAGAATCTCAACTATTATTACAATATTTATGGATTAAGTCCAACGATTTCTACTAGCCTTAACTTGAATCTTTAAAACTTTTCCATAATTGAACCAAAATTCATCAAATCACTTTGATATTTCAATTTCTCTTCATCTGTGTTCAAAGTCAAATGGAATGAATGGAGTTTTGTCTGTTGATATTTTAACAAAAACTTAAAGCACTGTCTAATTGTGGCACCAGTATATATTGTTGTAATGTCAATATCTTTATCACCAATTTTCGTTATTAAAGGCAAACAACTGGTCACCAAAAGATGTGGTCCATGCCTGATACGAATCAAAGCAATCCTAGTATCTTGATTACAGTATTTTGCTGTAAATCCTGATCTTATTGCGGCAACTCCAAAGTCACCATGCATCAGTTGCACTTTCTGCAAAATTGCTTCATGCAATGATGCTTGATTCAGATTAAGTGATTGCTGATTGCTTTTCGAATTGATTTCGATTACAACGTACCTTAAATTAAACACTGTGGTTGAATTATTACATAATTTTACATAAATACACTAACCTGTTTTTACATCTAACCATTATAAGTATATTTTATTTAGATCCAATAAAGAAATTATTCTGTACATTTAGTAATTGTAATTTTAGGTTACAATTTTGTTATTATAATTCAAAATGTGTTAGTAGCGGGAAATTTCTAATTCTTATCGCAGTTTGTTAAATTAAGAAATTTAATACAGCCGATAATGTTAATAATAACAGTAAAAGTGAGAGTAAAAAAACCTTCAACTTATTTAGTTCTACACGAATCAGAATTATGACAACATACTTCATAGGAGTGGATGTTGGCACGGGCAGTGTTAGGGCTGCTTTAGTAGATACAAAAGGTAAAGTGTTAAAAATTGAAATTAATCCGATAAAAACTTGGAATCCGAAACAAGATTATTACGAACAATCATCCGATAATATATGGGAATCGTGCGTAACTTGTATTAGGGTACGTCTGTAGAAACATTGTTTTGCAATAATATTTCGCAACTTCTTTTCCAGAATGTAGTTCAAGATATTGAAAGAGATCGGATTAAAGGTATAGGTTTTGATGCGACGTGTTCTTTAGTGGCTGTTGATGTTGATGGGAAATCAGTAACAGTAAGCCCTACTGGTAAAAGAAACAAATTTCAATTAGAAAAGTTAATTTAAAACGAATTGTTCGTGTTTAGGTAGAGACGAACAAAATATTATATTATGGATGGATCATCGAGCCGATGAAGAAGCGAGACGCATTAACGAATTGCAACACCCCGTTTTAAAATATGTCGGTGGAAAGATATCGCTGGAGATGGAAACTCCGAAACTCTTGTGGCTGAAGAATAATTTGAAATGTTCTTGGGCCAGAGCGGACTCGTTCTTTGATTTGCCCGATTACTTGACATGGAAAGCAACCGGTTGTAAAATTAGGTTTGATTTCATTTTCTAATGGTAATTAAGAGATAATTATAAATGCACTAAATTCTAGATCGTCTTGTTCGTTAGCCTGCAAGTGGACGTACGAAATTAACGAAGTCAATGCGAATTGGAACCGGGATTACTTTCAAAGTATCGGTTTAAGTGATTTAATAGAGAACAACTTTCATAAAATAGGTCAGCAAATTCAAGCGCCGGGTATGTCCGTAGGAAACGGCCTTTCAAAAGAAGCGGCCGAAGAATTAGGTCTCCTAGAAGGAACTCCTGTAGGCACATCCTTGATTGATGCACATGCTGGTGGATTAGGCATGATCGGTTGTCAATCATCTAATTTATCATCCGATTTTAGTACACGTTTAGGTAAAATTTTAATAAGTTAATGGTCCGCTATTAATTATATACCGATCGAAAAGGTTTAATATGCGGTACATCTACATGCCACATGGCCGTTTCTAATAAGCCAATTTTCACACCTGGCATTTGGGGTCCGTATTATGACGCGATGGTGCCGGGCATGTGGTTAAACGAAGGCGGTCAAAGTGCCACTGGCAAACTGATCGATTACATAATCGAAACGCATCCTGCCACAAGGAAAATTAAAACCAAACTAAAGGACGTGTAAGTTTAATTTTCTCAACCTTCTGGTGTATATTCACATGATTGATTTTAGACATATACAAACATATTTGAGCAATATTTTACACGATTTGCGTGTGAAATACAATTTGCATTCCGTAGCCGAATTAACGAGGGACGTACACGTCTGGCCAGATTTCCACGGTAATCGTTCGCCTATCGCTGACGCAACACTGAAGGGAATGGTAAGCGGTCGAGTGCGAAAATAATAAAACTAGAATTCGCTCATTAACCAAGTGGCAAATTTAGATTAGCGGTCTAACGCTAAACGATGACGAGGAGAGTTTGGCTGTTTTGTATTTGGCAACGATCCAAGCTTTATCGGTAAAAACGTTCCGTTATAATTTAAATTCGTTTTAAACATAATTCCATTCGTAGTACGGCACCAGGCATATCGTGGAAACGCTTAAAAAATCAGGATACGCACATTTTCAATCGATTCTGATTTGCGGTGGTTTAAGTAAAAATCCTCTATTCGTTCAAACGCAAGCGGACGTCGTCAACATACCCATCTTGTGCCCGAACGAACCTGAATCGGTTCTAGTTGGTTCGGCAATTTTAGGTGCTTGTGGCGCTAATTACTTTCCGGACATCGCGACTGCAATCAAATCGATGGGCGGCACGGGTTTGATTGTTGCACCTAACGTCAACGATCTAACGTATCACAACAAGAAGTACGAAGTTTATTTGCAAATGTACGAGAGTCAGATGACATTCAGGAGAATCATGAACTCGAATTGATTCAGCCAATTTGTTCGGTGCATGGGAAAGAGAATGGGAAGATCCCTTCCTTTCAATCGCCAATTGCGAAGTAAATTAAGAACGCCGTTATGTTAGCATACGCAAAAAGAAACAGGGACATCATATCAATTTGACCTTAAACGACCTAAAGAACGCGTTCAACCAACGGACGTTTCTCTTATTATTTGCTTTTTCTAAAAATAAACTCATTGAAATTATAAATAATAATCATTATTACTACTTGGTAACCGTATTGAAATAAATTGCATTTTCTCTCAGAATTGGAAATTGTTTATGGCCTTAAGAAGTGGTACACATGTACAACGCTAAAACAATAATGAGAAGCAGGTATAAATTGTGAAGAAGTCAATAAAGGCGAGGTCATTCGCTGTGAAAACGTTGTCGTAACGCAACCGCCATGTATAAATTCGCAATTGTCGCATATCTTCTAATTAACAGTGTATCGATGGCACCGAAACAACGACGGAACGGCACCGACGAAAATTCCGAGCACGAAAATGTATTGCAAATCGATCAAAGTCAAAACGGATCAGCAAATTTTATGGCAAACATCGATGACGTACTAATTATAACTGGCAAGCCTGCATTTAGCTTCGTATTGGACTTGCTCTTCGGGCTCTTGAAATTTTCTAAACAAGCGGATAAGAGTTTTATCGCTCAAGACGTCACAAATTCGTTATAAATAAACATTGAAATTTTTAATTTCCTTAATATTATTTATTTTATTTATTTATAAAATTATGAAGAAATAAATACAGATTACTAATAATAATATAATCGTTATTATTGTTCAACAAGCCTACATATTCCTTTCGAGTCTCTATATAATCCCGGTCCGCAATTCTCGATACCGTCGCCTAAGAGTCGCCAATTTTCTGGTTCCATTAGCTCTTTCTCTTTGGCATTATCGTTATCTTTCTTATTGGAAGTTTTACCTTTAGCATATTTACCTTTACCGATAGGTATCGAAATTACGTACGCTCTAGAATTTCGTTTGAAATTATCGCTACTTGTCAATAAAGACACGGCCGGCGATTGTGCCGCAATCATCAAATCGCTTCTAGTTTCTGCGTCATCTTCGGGATCATCATAATTATCGACGCTTGGATGCAATTTGACCAAATTCGTTCTCGTTTGCGTCAGATCGACGTGATACGGTGCCGTTTTCGATTCGATGAAATGTTGCGTTTCGATTGGATGCGAAGACGAATTGTCGTCGCTTTGTTCCAATGTTGCATCGCTCGTTTGTCCATCTGCATTTTGTACCTTTTGTTGCTGCTGTTGGTGCTGTCCATTCTTTACTTTAGCGAGAGACTTTTTGTTATTGCTTGGCGTTTTCCGAAATAAATCCAATAACGCCAAACTGGTGAGTCCAGAATTAACGTTCGACGGTGCAATCAGTATGATAAAGTTTTGAAGATCGGCCCTAACGTTCCATTCACCTTCTTGTCTTTGATCCAATTTCAATTGATTACCACCACTCGGTACGGGTGTCGATTCGCACAAATTGATCGCGATTAAACATGTTATCGCCGTGATTAAGAACATGCTGATAACAAAATTTATGGTGGATTTCTCGTGCGATGATGCGAACTGGCAGGAGAGAGCGGCAGGACTGATAAAAGATTTCGTTTCGGTAGCGTTTTCTCTTAAATTGACTTACACTAACTACATCGGCGTTTTCAACGTATTTGTTTTACGTGGTAGGTTACACTTCCCCCTTTATAACGGGATGATTAATCTTCGTGCAGACGATGGACTCTTTTGGAATATTCTTGTAAAGTAAATACAAAGGAATTTTTATATTTAAAATCACCAATAAACGGCAAACGAAGAACCCGTTTTTCCATATATTTTTTTATGTAATGTTTATGGACGCAACTACCGATTATTGCAATTTAATTCGGTTCAAGTTCGAAGACCTGTTAAGTCATAACGGTCTCTGTCCCTCTATCTTCGTCTCGGAATAATCATCTCCCACTAAATATTTTCCTCTTGCGAATCACCTTGAACTACCTTGACTCTTTGGTACCCGTTCATCGAAGAAGTCATCGACCAAAATATATTTAATAAAGGACAACATTGATGGTAACCGATGCAGTAGCAGATCACAAGTGTAACCGTCGAAGACGTCCTACGAATCATGAAGAAGTTGATGGTAAGTGTCGTATTGCTGCATTTGGTATATCATGCGTCCGCTATGCCGAAATCGAAAACCAAAATTCACATGGATCAAAAACAATCCGGCGATTATAATATTAGATTGAATTTGAAAGATTTCCAAATAATCGCACTCTTAGGCGACGAAAGTATCGGCGATATTGGGGTAAGTTAACATCAAACCATTTCAACAATCATTTTCTCTTCACGAAACTTTGTTCAGAATTTAGATTACAACTATGATTATTCGGAATTAACCATAAAACCAAACGGTCATACGACGTCTACCACAATCGCACCAAGTACGAGTACAACGCTTAAGCAAGAAAATTCGACAAGTTCGTCGGTGAAGTTAAATGAAACTTTGACGACAATCAAATCGACAATTACGGTGGATCCAAACATTTCAACGACGACGACAACGAAGAAGACAGATGAAGAAGTGCCTGGCAAAATACCGGTGTTCGTACAAATTCCTAAGAAAATAGCAACGCACAATAAACAAGCGATTCAATCACAAACAGTTTCGTTGAATCCTTCTACTTCGTCAGATGGTGACGAGGATTATAATCAGAAATTAACGTTATCGGATTCGATGCGAGTTAGAAGATGTCCCACAGGTCTGACACGGGACAAGCGTGGACGTTGTCGAAAACTCAGAAGACCGCAATTTCCGTAATAAACATTTTCAAAAAAATTACAGTATTATATGTGATAAGCTAAATCTAAATAATTCCAGGTTCGAGTTAGCGAGGATAGCTTCGAATCTTGCTGCTAAATTGTCGCCGGTGACTCGAGAGGAAAGTGGAGAAATTGATTTGATTGAAGAGTAAAGCAAACATTGTATATATGTATTATTTAATTTATTTTACCCGTTCAAGATACATTAATAAATATTATTACTCTTTTTTAAATCATTGCGAACTTTCCTTTTTACATTTTAAAATTGCCGCCATAAGGAAAATTACAAAAATAATAATAAACAAGTGGAGAGTCTGCCAATCGTCGACCAATATATTGTCAGATTTGCAAAGAGTGATGTGGCTTTAAAATACAAAGAAGTAGTTGTCAAATGATTGTTTATAATGCCAAAATGTTTAGTTTTAAGTTTGTAAATTTAATAATACTGTTACAAGTTTTTTGTTCCGTTTATGGAGCTTTATCGGATAAAAGATTATGTGCGAATGAAAACTGCTCACGTAAATATTTTGCAATCATTATTTTTGTGTCTTTTTTAACCTAATTCCATTCAACATATGCACTTACTGATTGTTTTGCAGAAATTGTCTCGGAGGGAATTACCCTAACGAATTATCCTGCTGGCGAATCTGGCATGTTATCATTTAGATCTAATCAAAACGTAAAAATATACAGTAAACCAGCTGGCACCAATATGAAATTATTGGGTGTTGAAATAAATAATCAACGGGGCTACGCACCTACGGAATTTATTAGAGAAACAAAGGTTATTATTAGTAATTTATCATATGTAGTGGATACAGAATTTGCAAAAAGCAGCGATAATAAAGTGTTATCAACACAAGTAGATGATCGTGTAAAGCCAGATCCTGTTAAAAAACCATATGAAGTAGTTGATGGCACAACGATATATCTAAATGACCAAGAAAATCAAAATCAGGTTGATAACAATGTTAAAGGAACTCCTAAAAAATCTCCACAAGATGAAATTGTAAAAAGAATGCCTGACGTAAAAGAAGCTGTAATTAATCCACAAAAAAGTCTAAAACCTTCCAATGTAGATAATAAAAGTAATGAGTTGAAGGAAGCAAATGATGCCCCAAAAGAAAAATCAAAGCAAGATGAGGATGATGAAGATTTAGAATATGAAGATGATGATGATGAAATAGATGATATTGATGATGAAGATGAGGATGATAATGAAAATATTGTGGATAAAGATCCAAACGATATTGAGTTTAGAAGTTCAGGTGAAATTGTACCAAGTAAAGCAGAAAAGAAAACCAATTTACCTCCAGATGGTATTGTAAGTAATAAACAATTTCCAGAAGAAATAGTTATGAAAAAGATTGAAATAGCCAATGACAAGTTGGATGAAAATTTTGAACCATTTGTACCTGAAAGTATCACAATCTACAATTCAGAAGAACCTAAACTTACAACTGAAAAAATAGATACAAATGAATTTAATCAAGATTTTGAAGGTAAAACAGAGAAATTAGGAAATGAAATTGAGGAATTGAATGAAAACCCTCTGCCTGGAATGATAGAAATTGAAAAGGAAGAAAATATATTGAAAGATTTTTCAGACAAAATAGAGGATGAAAGGAAGAAGTTGGACGAAAACCTTGAACCATTTATTTCGGCAGATTCAATTAACAATCCTGAAAATGTTAAATTCGTAAATAGCGAAATCAAAAATGAACGGAATAAATTGAATGAAAACCTCCAAATTGCAGCGGAAAGTAAAGGAAAGGAAATGAAGAAATTAAATCAAATTTTCCAACCACAAGATACAGTATTTAAAAATTCTGGTGATTCTCAACATACACATAATAAAATTGACGAAGAGAAAACGAAATTGGATGAAAATCTTGAACCTTTTACTCCACAAGATGTTACAATTAATAATCCGGAAAAACTTGAAGCGTCATTTGACAACAAAAACCAACGAGATCTTTTAATCGACAATTCGCTTAAAGACCTTAAAAGAGACTATTATTTAGCGGACACAGATACCCAGAAAAATGAAATCCGCACAGAAAATAAAGAATCAGTGCAACTAAGCCCGTGGAATATGATGAGTGACCTTGTATATAATAAAGAAAACGTCGAAAATGTAATCACATCATCCTCATCAGTCGAAGATAAAGACATAATAGAGGAAGAAAAAGAAATAAATGAAGAAAAAGAAGAATCAAAAGAAGAAGTTATTACTACTGAAAATTCCGAGGAAAGCGATTCGTCGAACGAAAACTCTACCGAAGGATATCCATTATTTTCGGCCTTTGCAAATATGTTTGGAACAAGCGGTAGCGATGATAATTCGAGCGACGATGTAACGAATCAGGAGCAGAACGAAGACAATACAAATGCAGAGGAACATGCAACTTCTGTTACAGAAACAACGACTGGAACAGCGCAGAATTTTGATGCACCATTGTATTACACTGCAACTACTGATTCAACATATACTGAAGCTATTACTGATAAACCGTTGAAAGTTGATGATACTGCAGATGTACCTGTGCAACCGCAAATTCAGGAAATTCCGTTATTAGATCGCCCACATAATGTACCAGAGAAAACGTACGAAGACTTAATGAAAACTGATGAAAGAGTAGATGAAATTGTTCGGTCATCTGAGAAAATATACAATGAAAATTCGAATGTGGATACCATTATTAAAGAAGCTATGGAACATCTTAAGCCGGCAAGGGATCTTGAACACAACGATAATTTAATGGACACCGGCAATACAAAGAATCATGAAATGGAGAAACCCAATGAAGACCAACAAACAAATTATTTGAACTCAAATGATAATATAATGTTATCTAAAAATATTGATGGTAATGTATATTTCTATAAATAAACATTTAAAATACATTTTTGTGTGATGGAGCATTTTCTTAATGAATAATTGATTTTACAGATGCAACATCACCCACATGCGACATGGAATCATCGCCAAATGGATATTGCGAAGCCAAAAATAAACTAGCAAATTTCTATGATGAATTCAAAATGCAAACGATAGCGGATAGCATAAACTTAGATTTCTCAGAGATTTACAATTTGTTAATTGTTTTGGCCATAACTGCTATTAGTGTCGTAATATTTTTATGGGGGTACATATTTTTAGATAAGAGTCGTAGGGAGGCACCATTAATTGCAAAAGTAAACAATTTAGAGAAGAGTTTATTGGTAGCCAAGAAAGAGAATCAACTATTGACGGAAAAGATTCAAGAGCTGGACGATAACGTTCTTCAAGAAAGCGTTTCTAACGAATACGTAGAGAATCTAAAATCTGAAGTGTTAGAAATGAAAAATAAATGCTTAATTTTGGAAGACGAGAAGCAGAGTTTAGAAAAGGAGCTGGAAAACTCCACCGAAGTCGGTCTTGAATTGAATCGAATGTTAAATGACATTTTAAGTTCGCAAAACGGCAGCGAAACTTTAATCGCTAATATCGAACAATTACAGCGGCAGTTGGTTGAACAACAGAGTACTATAAATACGATGAACGCCAGTATGGCCGTTAAAGATACGGAGAATCACGAGTTACAACTGGAACTTGAAATATGTAACAAGAAAGTTTTAGATTTGCAATCCGAATTGGATAAAATGGTAGAGAATTTGTTGAAGATAGAGGAGGAAAAGGAGCAAGTCCAGAATAAGTTGAAGAAAGAGATTTTCTCGTTGGAAGATAAACTAAAAACCACTTCTATTACTTTTACCTCTGATAATATAAGACTGAAAGATGAAATGAATGCATTAACCGAAAAATATCGCAATTTGGAACGTAAATTGGAAGTGAAATGTAACGAATACGACATTCTTAAACAAAGCGTCGATGTAATAAAAACCTCGAAGAACAAAGCCGAGACAATAAAAAATCTGATGGATGTCACTGAAATTAAAGCCAAATTCGAACAATTACAAGATGAGAATGGTAGATTAACTTTGCAGTTGAAGAAAGAAGAAGAAAACAAGTATGATTTGCAAGCACATTTGCAACGATTACTGGAAGACGCAAACAGTTGGAAGACTAAGTACGAAGAGGCCGATAAGCACAAACTTGAAGCTCAAACCAAATTGGAAGTCTTGCAAAATTACTTCACTGATAGAGAGGCACAATTGCAAAAGTAATTAATGATAATGCATTTTTTTTATAATCACCTCTGAATGTATTCATTTTTGTAGGGAAATAACTAAACACGAATCTGTTTTCCTGGAGAAACAGGGTGAAGCCACATCAACGACCGAACGCATTAAATTTATGCAAAGCGAACTGCAAAATTACAAGTAAAAGTAGATTAAATTATTTTTTCGTACATTTAAATTTGCAATTGATTTTCAGATCACAATACGAATCGCTGAAACAGGAACTAGTCTCTCAAGAAGTTGAATTAAAGAGCCAGATTTCGGTGCTTGAAAAGAAAGCGCACGAAAATTGGGTTAGTGCCAGGCAGGCAGAAAGGAAATTGGAGGACGTGAAACAGGAAGCGGCACAATTAAGAAATCGTCTGACGTTACGCGAAAGGAACATGAGCGACGACAAAGGGCAAAACCGTGAGCGTACATCGATAATCAATTTAAATTTATTTTACAAAATCAAATTTTTTAGGTATGCAATCGCCCTTAGAACCAAACGGCGACTTGACGATGTCACCGATTCATATGTCGGTGGAATCGCCAGCTTCTCCGCCACTTTTGTACGGAGCACATGAACACGTAACGACGTCTCCGCCGTTACCAAATTTGCCGCCACCATATTTACCAATGCCACCTTTCATGCCGCCACCGATACCCGGTGTTCCGCCGCCGTTTATGCCACCACCGCCATCCATGTTCCCCGGCGATCATAGACCTCCACCGCTTGGCCGTATGTCGTCGCCCCCATTGAATTCACGATATTCGTCGGATTCGAGGGCTTATTCGCCCTACGATAGAAACAGTCCGTCGCCATCCTACGACGAGGATTATGGTTCATCGTTACCGTTGCATCGAACTTTTAGTCCGTACAACAGTCGTGACGATAGGAGAGATTATAAGAGACCGGCTGCTGTTAGGAACAGCGTTAGAAATAATAAGAGTACGTATATTATTATTATATTAACTGATTGTTTCTTAGTTGAACAAGATAAATGTAAGTAAAAATTGTTTCTCGATCATTTTGTTTTTCAGATTCGACTAATTATAGTTCAGGTTCAGCAAATTCGAACGAATCGATAGAGAAAATTAATGGGCGTCATCATTCGAAAGTTTAGCATTTAGTTTGTTGTTTCTATTAAATTGTTAAACGATTACTTTTTCATGCCAAGTCATCAACATTGTACACGTTATGACCATTTATGGGTGCACAGTTCTAATGGTGTAATTTTATGGATATTAAATATGGCGTTTAATGAAAGTTAATAATTATGGCCATTGGAATTGCTCAGATACCATTTATTTTTTTAAACATATATAGTTTTACATTACACTATTCAAGTTTTAACTATTTAAGTGATAAACGTTTGTAATCGGGATGTTAGCTATAAGGAATGGCCTTCCCCCAATCTGTTTATGTTGCAACAATAATTGTTTTCAAATATATCTTAAATGTATGTCGCCGCAGTTAGATTATTATTAATTGAAATCGAACATGAATGAAACGAAACAAGTATTCGAATGGTAAACGTTATCTTGTATAAATTGTACAAAAACGAAACTTTAAATAAATTTATTAATTAAAAAAAGTTTCAATTTCTATCATAGAAAGCTTTTAAAAATCATCAGTTTGTCAATTGTGAACGAACCTCTACGTGATGTACAAATTTTAGTCATGGAAAACGTGTAATACGATAAATTTTATTCATTTTACGCGTTAATTATGCAAGTTAAAGCTATTGAAAAATTCAAAAGCATATTTGTAAATGTGTTAAACGATCAATTTATAAGTCATCATGAATGCCGACTCGGATGAGGTAAATCATTCGGAATTCGCAAAGAAACAGAAAAATGTTGATAATCGTGGCATATTATCAAGTCAGTGTCAAGATGATCGTAAAAATGTGCCCGTGAAAGAGTTGTACGTTAATAAAGCAAATAGAAGAAAGCAGCGCGACGAGGAGGAGAGTACTTGTGTAAACGTTACATTAGACGATTGCAATAACAAGTTATGTTCTAAAAATTTACGAAGTGCATTAATTAAAACATCGATAAATAACGGCGAAATACATGACACTCACGATCAAATGAATTCGGACACATTTCCAGAGGAGTCGAACAGAATAAAAGCGCACGTCGAGAAGAATTTGGGTTTATGCTCCACGTATTATACGAAAAATAAAAGCAAAGAAGTTCGGCATTATTGCGATTTGGATATTGTTAAAAAAATGTCCGAGACATCGTTGGACAATCATAAAATATCTACTAATCTCATGGAAAAAATTAAGAAGAAAATTATGAACGATAATGCAATGTTCAATGCAGCGGAACCATTGGAACAACGGAACGATTCGGTCGATTTGCTATCAGACGCTAGACGCGAGAAGAATCACAAAAGTTCGAGTAAGAAACGGAAAGATAAACATTCATCCGCAGATAATAAAGAACGAAAGAGTGAATCGTCCATGGAAATTGTTAAAATAAATTCAATACGTTTCCCTAGCGATAATGGGAATGAGCAAGAAGTCTATTTCCTTGTCATGGGCAAGAAGAACGTTAAAAATAAAAACTTACCGTTGGTCGATTCGAAACACGACGTTCCCGAAAGAGATGTTAGGGATAACATAACTACCAACGATATAATGAACGCCATCAATGAGAGACTGGTAAATACCACCACGGATTCGATAAGAAGCGAAGCAATCAAACAGCACATCTTCCAGAACGTTATGAAAGATAAGAAAATGAGGAGTTTCGTCATGGACAAGACCGTATCAATCGAGGTGATGAACAAATGTAATATTGACAAATTGCTGACTAGCTCCAAGAGATCGACAATCAAATCGTTCGAAAATGCATTCGACATTTCCAGCAAGATATCGAAAGAACCGGACATCTGCGACGTGAAGAGCGAAAGCGTTTACAAAAATGATGACAACCAGAAGCAGACGTTTTCAGAAAAATCTAATCGTCATCGATCCCGACACCGTCATCATCATCACCATCGTAGTAAATCTTCACGCGACAAACATGGAAGATCGTCGTCGCCAAACAAAGAATCACCCGAAATAAGAAAGCAAAAGTTGTCACATGAATTGATCGCGGAAGCGGGCGCCGAAGCTAAAACTTTATCGAAAACCACTAAAGAGAAGCACAAAGAAAAGAAGCACAAGAAGCGTCGTCATGGAGGTTCTCACGAAAAGAAGCAAAGAGAAAAGTACCGCAAAGAAATCAGCTTCACCGAACTAAATGTGGCACCTGTGCTTGATTTTTATAAGTCGACACTCAACATACCACCGGAAAGAGAAAATGAAATGATCAAAAGTTCGTCACGGAAACCGTTGCCTGAACACGAACGTCATCGTTCGAACCATGCCATCGACCGTGCAAAAAACATAACTAATAAGCGTTCATCATCGAAATGCAGCAGTACGAATAGGCGATATGAGAAATTGCGCAAGAAATTAAGAAACAAGAACGACAAACACTCGTCGATCTCTGACATAGTTACGAAAAAGGAGAAGAACAAACACAAGCTGCAACATCACATTTTGGCCAATTACTATGGTCACGCGCAATTAAAACGCTCGGTCTACAGTAGGAAGAAAGTGATCTCAACCGACAGGTTGTTGGAAATTTCCACCAAAACACTTGGCGAAGACGGTTCGACAATGTTGGGATTCACCGTCGAGGGCATAGAACCGCCGAAACGGCTCGAACCCAAATCGAGACTCACCGATACGGATAGCTCGAAGAATGAGGAGATCATGAGAAATATGCATTTCACCTATTTCCCCGTCCTCGAAGTGAAATCCAATTCAATTTTAGTACAAGACCAGACCGCCATTTGCTTGGACGTTGCCAAACCAAATAAAGAGACGAAACTTTCGCGGGATCGATCCAAGGAATGTAAAAGTGACAAATCGAAAGAGCGCGTTCGCGAAAAATCCAGAGAACCATTAAAATCTCTCGATAACGGAACAAATGTTATCGATGGAAACGTTACGTTGGGCGATACGAGTTCCACGTCACAATCTATCGATCAGAAGAAGAAAGTCCAAAAGCCGTTTAAGTACACGATGCAGAAGAGGGGTAAACCGCGAGCGGACAAATTGGACGTTTTGTACGATAAATGCAAAACGGTTAAGAAAGACGCGAGTAAGGTTTTCGCGAAATCAAAACGAAAACCTAACGTAAAATCATCGAAAATTGCCGTGATTCCATCGTACACAGATCAGAGCAATAAGAGCCCTAAGAAGCTCGATAAAAATATCACGAACTACTGCTTTGAGGATTCGCCGTCGTTGTCACCGCCCAAGAAAGCTTTACAAAAATCTAGCGGTCATTTTAAGATGGAGAACGTTTCCACTTTGGAGATAATCAATGAGGAGAGTCAGTCGCATTACTCCTCGACGGATACCGACGTTAAGAATAACAAAACGAAGAAGAAACGTCCGACCAAATCTCTATCGGTCCTCGACGATGAGAAGAGCGTCATTGTCGCCAATTTACCAAGTACCATCGAAATTGCACACTCCATCTCCACGCCATCCAGTCCGAGGCGACATTTGCCGAGCCAAATACCCAAACTGAAGACGAACAATTTGCCGACAGTATTTAAGAAGAACCAATTGAACGATTTGTACGCGATGTTGTGCGCTAATCGAAACGATTGTAAAAGCGCGGCGTCGATCGATTTAGTAGAGTCCCTCGACAGAGTAATTAAATACCTGGAGGATGTTAAACAGCAGAAGAGGAGCATCAGCAAGGAGGATCTATCGAAGCTGAACGAGATCGGTGACAATAGCGATCCCGACAAAATGAACGGGAAACAATTTAATCCCACCTCGTTGTCGACGAGCGCCTTTCAAAGGGAAACTTTGCCGAGAACGTCGTCCAACGTCCAAACTTGCTCGCAACCGTACAAAGACACTTGCGAATTCGACGTACGACTCGAAGCGAATCAAGGCGACGGCCTGTCGAAATTTAATGCGAAAAAGGCGAGTTCGATAACGAATCTTCTCTCGTATCTGACTCAAACGAATGCGGACGCATTGCAAAAATCGTGCGCCGCATGCGAGCGCCATCCGTACGAGAGCATCGTGCAAACGTACGGTTTCTTGTCGACGGACAAGAGGAAAGCGGAAGAGCAAAGGAGAGCCGAAGAATATTACAATTCGCCCGAGTTCAAGGCGAAAATGGCGAAACACGGTTACACCGAAGCGGATCTCGCGCAACAACATCCCACCGGCAACGTCGAGTACGGCGTTAACACTCCCGGACTCAATTGCATGTCGCTCGTTTGTTGCGTTTGCCGGAAAATGTTGAACTGTTGCGAACATCGACCGTTACCGCAAGACGAGAGTTCTCCGTTGATAATGGAAGCGAAACAAGAATCGCAACCGATGCCGCCGCCATCCAGCGATCAACAGCAACCGACGAGGATTCCCACTATCATTCGTCCGGTCAAAGACGTCACCAAGGCGCAGAAAGTCGTGCAAACGAACATAACACTCACTCAAGACATTAGTAATCCGTTTAAAGCGAACAGTATCACGACGTTGTGCAGTTTTCCATCGGGTCGATCGGTTACGTCGAAATCGAGCGTTTCCTTAATCGATAAGCCCAAAAGAACGACGAAACAGTTGACTAGGTCGAGAACATTCAACGAGAGCACTTCGGAAGATACGCTTGAAGATCTGAGGACGATTAAACGTAATAGACAAAAGAAGAAGATGAGTTCGTTATCGAAAGCTGCTTCGTTCGTTCAACTTAATCCGCCTAATCAAAAGAGAGAGTCGAAGAAGGGCGCGCAAGAGAAACCAAAGCCCAATCAGTCTTTTTTAGTAATGTCTACAACTTCTTCCTACACGGTATGTTCAAATCCTTCCGATTTTCTGACAAAAATCGAAAGTCAAATAAAAAGAGATAGGATACTGTTGAATAAGACGAAGCCGATAAGTAACGATTCGGAAGAAGTTGTTAAATCGAAATCATCGGCCTTCGATTTGAAAAGTAAATTGTTCACGCACGACAGCTTCACGCATATCGGACCAACCACTAGCGACGACGATCTCGCTTTAACGAAGAGACCGCCACCGGACAATTTGATGGTCAAGTTCTGGCAGAACTTGTTTAGCGAGAAATCGAAACAGAGGATACTCAGGAACGTGCAAATCGACGAGGACACGTTGAACGCCGTAATGAATGCCTTGGAAAGGGAATCGTTGAACTTTCTAGCGAAACACACCGCAAGGGAACTGTTAAAGAAAGAGTTGATCGACAAGATGTTCGATAAGAAGCGTTATAAGAATAATTTTTCATCTGGTAACGGTCACGTTCGTACTCAAAATTTGTCCTCGTTCTTCTTGCACACGCCGCGTAACGAACGAGACAAAGTGGTCGAACCACGAAGAATGTTTGACGAGCGCAGCGTGGACAGTTTGGAGACTGCTGAGAGGAGAGATTTGCCGCAAAGAAACCGATTCGCGAAGCAACGAAGTTTTCTCACCTTCCAAAATCCTATACCTAATTCGTTCTTCGTCTACAATGCAATGTTGGAAACGACATCGCCGTTTCAAGAAAACGAAAAGGAGCTGCATACGAGTACAATCGTTCCAAACGAAACGATTCCACTTGCGACGAATATCGAAACGAATACCGCTCAAACATCCGAGGAAAGTAGCGGCTACGAAAGCATCAAAGCGAAAAAGGTCGGTATCAAATCGTTGTTCAGTAAGGGTAGACTATTGGACATATTCCGTACGAAGCGCAAGAACATGAAGAAGATCGACGACGATCATCTGATTACGCACCGAACGGACACTACAACGAGTCAAGAGTTTTCGAGCGACGAACAAGTCAAGTCCGAGCACGAGATTAATGCGGCGAAGAATAAAGGGTACATGTCCAGTTGGGCGGATGTCGGTAGGAAAATTTACAAATTCAATAAACCTCCAAATCATAAATCGTACACGTGCAAATTGAACGACAAGAACTCGAAGAGCAGCATCAGTTCGGCGTCGTCCAAGAAAAGAAACATTTACACGATCGATTTCAATACGAACAAAAACGAAATCCGACATTTCAGCGATTACGCTTCCGACACCGATCCGTCTTCTTCTAAGACTGGCGCTGGAAAACAAACTGAAAATGTTGCAATACGTGAATTGCAGGAAAATATCGATAAGGAGGATTCGGTGGAAGATGATGGACGGAATAATACCAAAGACGAGAGTAGTTTTGAAGAAGTTAACAAATCTTTCGACAACGAAGAGCGAATTAAGGGAAAGAAATTTTACACGATAAACTTTAATCAAAGCAAACCGATTATAAGGTCGTTTGCAAATTTTAGCAGTAAAATGACGAATATCGTTCTCGACAAAGAGATCGATTCGAAATCGATTTATCCATGCCAGAGTTTGAGAGCTAGGTTTCAAAAATTAAAAGAATCACGCTATAAATTGAACAACCCTTATAGTGCAATAGCATTACCTTCTGCGAATTGTCACGAAGAATGCCAACAGATCGATAAAACCGCGGAAGTTTCTGCCGGTGAATTGAAGAAACAAGAAACAATACATTCTCCCAATAGCGACCACGATCATCAAGTGGTTAAGAAAATATCGAAAATTCCCATTAGGAAAAGCACCAAAGAACATGTCAAATTGAAATCTACAGACAAAAAGGAGAATGTTAAAATTGATCAAAAGATTGCAAACAACGATATAAACAAAGAAAATGTTGACGAACAAAATTATATTTGTCCTAAACCGAACGTGGAAGCCATATATTATAACGAAATCGTATTGAAAGACGACCAAAAAGAATTGCCATCTAATCAAGACGAATCGAGAGATTCGATGGTAGAAGTGAAAGAAGAACTGTCGTCGAATAGCGAATGCGATCGGTTGAAGGTAAAATTGCAACAGGCATTAAGCATAATGAATTCAAACGAGAATTTTTCAGTAACGACGATCGACTTGCAATATTTTCAAAATTTAATCGAAAACGATCAAGTTGAAAATGGGAATCGATTGAAAAGTTCGTTTAGCAACTTGTGTAAAAATACCGATTCGCCTATGGACAATGCAAATTTGTACGAGGATCTCTTGAAATTATTTCGCGATTTAGACAAGGAGAACGGCAAGAGAGAACGACATTCCTGCAAAATTTATAACGTCGAAGAAGAAACAGGAAAGTCGTGCAGCGAATATTGCAGTTCGACGCCGAAGAAATGCAGACAATTGACACAAACTAATGGGAACCCGGAAGATAGGAAGGCGGAGACAGAAGAAACGACTCTCGCGCTGAAAGAATCCAGCGTAGAATTTCTCGGAGAGGAGAAAGAAGTCACTGTTATTAAGCTAGAAAGCGTATCTGAAAACTTGTTCCACGAACTCAAATCGGACGAAAATACACTGAATCTGGCCGCAGATAAAGTACACGATGATAAAGTACTTATTAAATTATACGAGAAGAAACCGGAAGAGAAGAAAGTTACGTTAAAAAAGAAACGATCGTCTACTTGCTGTAAAAAGAGAGAATCCAAAAAGGAATTGATCGAAATTTACGAGTACAAACCGGACGGAAGCATGGTGAAACCGAAAAAGAAAAGACATAAAACCAGAGACAAGGCAAACGAAGGAACAAATACGACGCAGAATACGGTAGATTCTGCGGGAACATCGAGACCTCCTGAGAAGCAACTCGCCGACGATAAAAAATTGGTTAAAATATACGAACGCAAATTAAATATGAAAGAAACAGTAGTAGAACCGACGAATAAGAAAGCGATCAGTTGTTGTAAATCGGCGAAGAAACCGTCAGAGCAACCAGAAGAGAAGGTAAAAAGAACAGGAAGCAAGTGCAGTAAATGCACCGTTCAAAAAGTAAAAAAGGAACCCCTTGTCGCTGATGAAGTTAAGGCCAAGAAAGAAAGGACAATCAGTTGTAAACCTAAGAAATCGAGCAAGAAACTGGAGGACGAAACCGACACCAAAACAGGGAAACCGTGCGGTAAATTCGTGCAATGCCATTGGCCGAAGAAGAAAACCAAACATGTATGCCAAAAGAATATATGTTTGGAACATTTCAAGAAGACGTACGGCAATCAGATACCAGAAACCGAGCACGAAGTACAAAAAGTCTTAGAGGAACATCGTAAGTCGAAGATGGAATCGCAGAACGAATTGCCGACGGAGAATCGCGCCGAACGCGACTCGACATCGGACAAATTCGCAAGCGACGACGAATGCTTTTTCAAAGAAACCGACGACACCACCAACGTGGTGGAACAGGTACAAAACATCGTGGCCGAAGAGGAGACGGCCGGTGTAACGGAAGCATCGGATTACTTCGTCGATAGCGTTACGAAAGTTCTAACGCCCGAGTATTTGGATCATTTACCAATTAAACACGTGTTCGTCGATGACCACGGCGAAGACGTTGTACACGTGCAAGAAGAACCTTTAACGGGGGTTAACGTCCATTTGAACGTCGATAAAATGACCGAAACGCGAACCAACGAAGCCGCAGAGAAACGGAACGACGAAGAAGTCGAGGATGAGGAGGAGGAAGAGGAAGTCGAAGACGAAGAACCGCCGGACATTTCGAGCGCCGCTTATCCCAGAGGACCGACACCGTCTTTGGACAATGACACTTTCGTTGCGTTGAAGGATAAAGCGAAATTGAAACAGATCGAAATAACAAAGGAAATCTCCCAAGACATAGTGACAGAAACAGATCAAAGAGAAGAGGAAGAGAAAGAAGACGAAAAAGAAGAGGAAGAGAAAGGAGAAGAAGAAGAAGAAAAAGAAGAGGAGGAAAAAGAAGATGTGGAAGATAAAGAAGAGAAGGAAGAAGTTCAAGTCGAAGAACAGCCTCAAGAAGAAGAAAAAGAGGAGGAAGCACGATCGCTCAGTTTGAGAGAGGACAGTTTCCTGATAAAACCGTACGAAAAGACAGAGGTAACCGATGAAGAAGAAGGAAAAAGTAACACCGACAAAGATTTCGTCTTTGTTTTGGACACGGACGAAGATTTGCCCGCGAACTCCTCGCGGCAGATCCGTTTAACTAGCGAGGACATCAACGAACTGATAAGCACTCGGTCGCCAATTCATTTGCCGAAAGTAAAGGATTCCTTAGAAATCGCCAGGGGAATACCAGAGCCGGAGCCAGAGCCGGAACCCCCGAAGAAGAAACGTAAATGTTTCGTGTTCCATAAGAGAGATATCGGTTGCAGTTGCGACACGACGGGAACCAAGAAGAAGAACAAGACGTGTCAATGTGACGGCTCGTTGGAAGTCGACGTACAAGGTGCCACCGTGGCCGAAAAAGCCGTTTCGTTTCACGGCACTCAGTCACCGGCTAGAGAAAAGACCGTCACACTAGAGAAGAGTAAAGAGAGACGCAATAAAACCGAGAAACGCGTGGAGACGTCGGAAAAAGCCACCAACGCCAACAGGGTACCGAAGAAAGGGTGCAAGGACAGCAATTGCGACAGTTTGAAAACGAAACGCAAATCGTGCGGTTGTAGCAGCAAGAATAATCAGTGCCGGTGTCTGGCCGTAAGAACGTACGCCGACCAGATGAAACAGTGTCACGAGTACGCAGCCAAGGTACGTTTGGAAGCGGAAATGCGACGTAAAGGTTACTGGAAGCAATACGCGGACTTTAAGGAGATCCCGTTGTCGGTCTTATTAGGCAAACAACCGGCCACTGCACGAACGATGAGACGTAGTCCTATGGAAACTAGAACGTTATCGACGGCGACGTCGTTCGCTTGGCCGAGAGTGGTGGAACGTGACGGAGTGATCGAGAGTCAATCGAAGAAGAAAGTGAACGTAGAAGAGCCCGTACCTATATTTAAAGTGAAACCGCCGCCCGTAGAACCTGAACCGGTTAAGACAGAAACCGTCGAGGTTGTGAAAGAGGCGACCGTGAAAAGTTCGGCGTCCAACGATTCTATCGTAAAATTAACGTCCTCCTCCGATTCCGGGAGTCTCCTCGTGTCGGAGACGGCACCAATCGCGAAAGTGGAAGCGGAGCTGGTTAAATGCGAACGCGACGACGACAAAGTGGTGAAAATAGAAGCTGAATCATCGGAACCATCGCGGACGCCATTTGCGACGGTCAAAAGTTCGATCGGCGAAATTTTTCAGTCGGAGACCGAGATCAAGTTTGTCGATCCGATGGATAAGAAACCGCAGGCGACGGACGCTTCTTTCATTCAAGTTAAAGAAACGATTGCGTTGAGATCGAAAAAGAAGACGGACGCCGAAGTCAAGAAACTACTCGTGTCCAAGTCCGATATTTTGACGACGGAATCGCTGTCGGACATGAACAACAATTCGATCGGCATCGAGAAAATCAAGGTCGAAAGTGGGAAACCAACGAAACGCGGCGAGCAACAGAAAGCGGAAGTCAAAGTGGAGGAAAACCAAAAGGCGTTAGAAGACGCAAGGAAGAATCTAACGGACAAAGAGATATTCAACAAACTGTTGAATTCGTACGAGAAAGAGGAATCGTTGGCGGAGAAGCTGTCGAACGACGAAGAATTCTTCTCGTCGCAACTGTCGATGGTGAAGTCCGAGACGTCGATAACGAATTTCATGAAGGACGAGACGGTGAAGAAGTCGTTCCGCGCCAATAACAAGGATAGCACGTATGTCGATCCGTTAGATATCGGCACGTGTTTCGCCAGAGGATTCCGTCCGCACAATATCACGCTGAACGGCGACCAGTGTCTGAACGCTTTCAGTCAGGACAAGCATCAATTGAGTGCGGTCAATTTGAACGAGTCGATCATCGATTTCTCCGAACGCGATACGCCGCTCGATTATCTATTAGGTTTAGGTTTCATGGTCGACGAGGCGACGAACGCGATGAAAGACGAGGACGTCGAGCATCGTCTATTGGCCGCCATCACCGAAGCCAGGGTGTGGATCAATCAAATATCGACGACGCAAGGGACGTTATTGTATTTGGTCGCGTACAAAGCGAAACCGAAGACGATGCGTTATTTCTTGCAACTGGTCGAGGCGATCATCAATAAACGGATCACGAACGCCGTCAAATTGGATGGGTTCTTGCGCGTGCTGGAGAAGATCGAACAGGGAGAGATCGGCATGCTGCGTTTGTTCAACGATCGACAGGTATTGTTTCGTGATTTACATTAGTGAAATTTTAGCGATTACGACAAATTTGCAATTCTTTGCTTTTAGTTTGAGGATGAAGAGAACGAGGAACGTCTCGTTAAGAATCAATTGCGCGAGATATTCATGATGGTCTATAAGACGGCGGAGAACGAGGCGTTCGCCCGAGGAAGGAAATTGACGAAAGAGGCCGTCCTATTGTTGAGGATATTGTCCGCCAAGTATAGGGCCGGTTTGTATCCGCACTTAGAACTGATTGCCGCTTATATCGGTCGCGGTTCGTTAAAGACCGAAGTTCAACTGGAAGGTAAGCGGATTCTTTGGTCGCATTCATTGTCGTTCGCAATTAATGTTGGTTTTTCTTTTTTCGTTTTAGCTGCGATGATCTTCTTGTCGCGTTTGGACACTGCCGATGTTAAGATCAAGGAGTTTGAAAATTATTGTGATCTAGCCTGAAAGCACAAATCAAATTTTCATGAGCGTTAAACTTTCTAATAAATGGCATTAGCTTGAATTTTGAGCGATCTTTTATTAGGCATAAGCGCAATAAAATCATATTGATTTTTCGCCAGTAATCACATATTATTAATATTTTTTTCGCAATTTTATATAAATTTTGCAATCATTAAATATTCCTCGGTTCGTAATTGATTTTATCTTAATGATAGCTTTAAAACTGATCATTTGTTGAGCTTTCCAGGTTTCCATCATCTGAATAATTGATGTTAACGAAAAGTATAAAACAAAGGAATTTTACAATGATGTATACTTCATAAGAAAAATTGCACGATGCTGGAAACGTTTTTAACGAAATTGTTCGGCACTAACAAGGATCGCCAAGGTATCAACCGCTTAGAAACCTTAAGGTTCTTATTGATCTTCTTCTGTTGCAGATGACATTTTTTATTCTCTAAAATTCGGATTAATACTTTATGAGAAAAAGCCCGTACGTCTTTTTGTGAATGCCGTTATGGTCTACATTTTAATAATGAGAGGCTTCGTAACTAATTACATCATTTTCACTAGCGACTTAACCGGCGGCGAAATAGTTACAGCTTACATCTCACCAATTTACTTTTATTATGTAATACGAACAATTTTCTTCTCCACTCACGTTATTCATTTTAATTATAACGCGTGTTTTCTTTCAGTTTTTAATCGTCATGCATCTGATCGTCACCAAGAAATATGCTGAATTCGATAAGATCGTCAACGAGAAATTGTTACCGTTAGAATTCTACAAGAACCAAGAGACGCACGACCAATTGGCAAAGTACAATTATTATTGTAACTTGTATACGTTTATTTTACTCGTGGTCGACATCCTTTTCGTGCGATTGATCTCGTTACCCATTTCGAACGACATGGTTAACGGGGCGTTCGTGAGACACAAAGGAACGTTACTATACGAAACCGCAAAATATGGATTTTATTTAGAAGGATTCATTGGTTTACTGTTCTCAATATTTTCGACGAATACTTTTATCTATTATCTTTTGCACAATTTATTCCAATTGAAAATGTTAAACGAGCACATTGTTTCTATCGGCGATGGTTTGAATTTCATTAAAGAGCAAGAACGTTACACATCGTCACATTATCAACGAATCGTTTATCACCGATTGCAACGATGTGTGGTGCATCATACGATTATTTACAAGTAAGTATAAGATATTTCAGATTAAATATCGCAAACAATTTCTAAATTTGATTTGTAGATTCCACAAGATGCTTGTCGGTTACTTTGAAATGCTCACGCCAATTCAGTTTCGTTTAATGTTCGTCTTGTTCGTGCTAAACTTTTACAGTGTGATAATGTTAGGGAATATGCAAGTGTTGCTATTGATGACATTAATGTTATTTGTGGACATGTACGTGTTAACATTGTACCTTGTACCAGGGCAAATGATAATCGATGAAGTAAGTGATCGGTATCTTGGAGATTATCGATTGATTTAGTCCTCTTCTCTCAGAGTTGCTTGTTGTACGCGCATTTACACGAATGCGATTGGATTTATTGGAATTCTAAGACGCGGAAATTGTTGTTAATGTTGCTAATGAACACGAAAGAACCTCTTTCGTATAATATGAAATGCACGGCTCAAATCGATTTGAAAGCTTACATTGCGGTGAGGATATGTAATTTGTTTGGACATAAGAAATTTTTATTAGAATGTTTCAGGCTGCCAAAGGAATATACACAATAATAACGGCAATGTTTACTTTGAAACTGATTGAAATAAATTAGGAGAAACGCACGATTTTCCAGCTTTTAGCTGTAATTCACCACGAAGTTTGTAGATAGTGATAATAAAATTAGTTAGTGATTATTGAAGATATTATTAGAAAATTAATAATGGTATTTATATCAGAAGATTAATTGTAGACAGCTCAATCACAATAAAAGAATAATAGCGAAAGAAAATATATTATTTGAATTTTAAAAATTGAAGACGACTACAGCGCTTTTGGTTCAGGTGCAAAAGGGATCTCAAAAGATGGCATGCATAAGTTAGAATTTAACATATAAATGGTAATTAGTCTATTTGGATTTACTAATTAAAGTTAAAAGGAATTACAAAAATATACAATTTGATTATAATTAAGTTTTATTGTAATTTCCATTTAGGCATCAAGTGCTACCATCTAATAGTGGTTGTTAACAACTTTCAGTACAGCACGTTGAAAGTAGAGGCGCTGTATTAAATTTTTCTTGCAAAATGTGAAAATTATGTGATTTTAAAGTGATTTTTATTTAATATAAACAATATTTAGAATATTTTGTTTACAAGAACCAATGTAGTACCCATCACCAAAGGAATGAAGAATTCATGTTAATTTCCCTATGGTATTACATTCCACGGCACGTAGCTTCCTTCTTTGGGCATTTGCAACTACAAGAAACAACCACTTTTAAGGTAAAGTAATGATTAAAATCCATTTATACCTTCTCTGTAATATGATCCTGACACGCCATTCGAATCTTTTCAGCGGTCGCCGGTGCGTTTAAGACGAAATTTTCCACGATCATCGTATCTCTTCTCGCCGCTTTGCAGGCTTCTCTGATGGCAAAGAAAATGGAACTGGCCAAGAATAATGGTGGTTCGCCGATGGCCTTAAAGCATCAACGTTACGATAGGCGTTTATAATTAAGGTAACCGACATACTTTCGACGAATAAACCGCTCGCGGATTCGCTGCACCTTTCAATAGCGATACGTTAAACTGTATGGGAATATCGCCGAAACCCGGTAACTTATAAGCACCAGGTCCACGTGTGAACATCGCACCGTTGCTCAAGTAAACGTGCTCCTCCAAAACGAACAAGCCGTATCCTTGTACGAAACCGCCTTCGATTTGACCGACGTCGATCGCCGGGTTTAAGCTTTCGCCTGTTATCGGCGCAAAAGTGTTAGATATTGTCGTTGAATTTTTCACGAGCTTACCTAAATCCATCACAATATCCGTACGAATCACCTGATGATCGCCGGTCAAGCAATCGATCTCCACTTCGCTCACCGCCACTCCTTGCGTGTAATAATTAAACGGAGTTCCGATGTGGGTGGCCCAATCGTACGAAACGTCCGGTGTGCAATAGAAGCCCGTTGCCGACAAACTGACCCGTTCGAGATAAGCCTGGTTCACCAATTGTTCCCACGCTTCTATGTTAGGATACTTCTTTCTTATCGGCTCCAAACGGTCTTTAATCGTTTGGCAAGCTTGCTGCAATTGATTTATTTCAGCAAAAGAAAAGCAATTCGAGCGTGCGAAGTATTTACCATAACGGCCATTCCGTTTAGATCCGACGAAACGCTCGCTGCTGTTGCGGACGTGTTTGGCACTTTATCGGTTGCCGCTTCCGAGATGTAAATTTTACTTATCGGTACCTCCAAGACTTTGCTGGCGATTTGAATCATCTTCGTGTGCAAACCTTGCCCCATTTCGCAACCGCCGTGCGTCAACAGGACGGACCCGTCGGTGTAGACGATGACGAGCGCACCGGCTTGATTCAACTGCGGCTCGCTGAAACCGACGCCGAAGAGTGTCGGCACGACGCTGATGCCGCGTTTCTTCCAGCGGTTCGCCCGATTGAACTCGTCGACTTTTGCGCGTCGCGCGTGGAAATTCGACGAGTCCATGCACTCCGTCCAGCATCGTCGTACCGTGAAATGCTGCAGTTGCTGATTGTAGTAGGTAACGTCGCCTTCCTCGTAGAAGTTCAGCTCGGCAATTTCTACGTGATCCCTCTTGAGATACTCCGCCACGTGCCGTATCATCACCTCGGCGCAGAACATCGCCTGCGGACCGCCGAAACCTCGGAACGCCGTGTTCGACGGTAAATTCGTTTTGCAAACGTAACCGCGCACACGCACGTTCGGTATGTTATAAGCGTTTTGTATGTGCAAAACCGCGCGTTGCATCACCTAATAACGCGAACATTGTTGCTGCTGGTTTGGCAAATATTAACGTGCAGTTGGCTTACCATTAGAGAAGAGTCGTAAGTGTAACCGGCGTTATTGTAAAGATAAATTTCGCAAGCGGTTATTTTCCCGTCCGAATTAAACGCAAGTTTGTACTTCATGTAGAACGGATGCCTGCCGCCGGTCATCAGCATGTCGTCGTCTCGATCCAACGTCACTCTGACCGGTCGTCGTAGTCGATGGGCGGCGAGTGCAGCTGGTAACACTATCAGAGCGACTTTGTTCTCTTTGCCGCCGAAACCTCCGCCAATACGTTTCACCTTCACAACGATCCGATTACGCGGCACGTTTAATAGATCGGACACGGCGGCCTACATTAGAGAACCGAAAGATAATCAAATTGAACGATGGTAAACAATTCAAATAGTTCACTCAAATTAGATAAAAATTAGGCCTAACTTCGGAAAAATTAAGGGAAAGCTGAATTTTTGCATGAGCCTTCATAATGATGTCCTTGATAAGATGTCAAAAGTCCCCATCGATACGAGTTGAGCTAAAGATTTTATATGGTGTCAAAGATGACCAAAAGTGGTTTGTCGTGAATAACTCGTTAACGGTCACTTTTACAGCAAAAAACCCACCTTATCAAAGTTGTAGATGAAGAAATTCCCTACAAAAAAGTTGATGTGAGTTTTATTCGTAGGAGCAACCGTTTTGAGAATAATTCGAATGAACAAGTTAACAGCGTCTCCAAGCGAGATATTGATACGTTATTGTCTTTCCACAGAAATTAAATTAATTTTGGTTGGCGCAATAAATTAATTAATGACCAAATTCATAATCATGTTAAAATAACATTTTTTAGACAAAACCAAAGGTGGATTAGGCCTACAGGGGATACCGGGAGTCATATCTTTCAATAATCATTGTTCACCCACATACACTATTTCTTCTACTGTCTCCACTATTTCCATTGATTTGCCAGAAATTCCGATGGATCTACATCTTCATCATCATATGTGTCTTCGGTTGCTGTTTCAATAATAAGAACACCAGAATCATTTTCAGCTTGTATTACACTAACATTAGCAGCTTCAAATTTTTCACATAACAGAGAAATGAATCGATAAGTGAATCTGGACCAAGATTAAAGTTTGCGATTTATATTTTATAGTTTATATGTACGTGACTTGGCTTCTTGCGAATACTATCTCTTTCCAAAGTGGAAAATATGAAGAAAAAAAAACTGTAGAAATCTTGTGATTTGTAGACCAAAAAGATCTTGTTTCTTAGGATTTAGAAGCTATGCACAAAGACGCCGCGAAACTTACATTGAACTATGAATGTATTATGTGTAGTTATAAACTCATTTCAAATCAAAATTAATTTTATTTCTGTGGAAAAATAATAACGGATCAATATCTCGCTTGGAGACGCTGTTAACTTGCTCATTTGAAATTATTGTTAAAACGGTTGCTCCTACGAATAAAAGTGACAGTAACTTTTTTGTAGGGAATTTCTTAATCTACAACTTTGATAACGTGCGCCTTTCCTGTAAAAGTGACCGTCAAGGAGATTTTAACGAAAAACCACTCTTGGCCATCTTTGACCCCCATATAAAACCTTTAGCTCAACTCGGATCGATGGGGACTTTTGACATTTTGTCAAGGACATCGTCATGCAAAAAAATCAGCTTTCCCTCAATTTTTCCGAAGTCAAAACCTAAATCGACCGGACTAAAACATAATAAATCGATTTCAACAAACATTGAGCAACGACGGATGCTGCGACGCGCTGTATATCTCCATTTCGTCGTCCTCCATCTTCGGCACCGCGATGGCCGCCTGCGGTTCCAAATAGAAATGCTCTTGTCCGCCCGTGCGACAATCGCCCTCGATCACGTGCTCGCATTCCGCGAAACATTCGTCCACGTCGCCCTTATCCATCGTCGTCACGTCGTCGTAGAACGATTCGTGTTTGATCGCATCGTCGATGCTCAAAATCAACGGCTCGATTTCCTCGTAGACGACGCGCACTCTCTTCGCCGCCGTTAAAGCTAATTGCTGACTGTCCGCCACGACGACGCCGATCGTTTGCCCGTGACTGTAGACTCGCTCGTCGGCGAAGAGCGGCTCGCTGCGGAATATCGGCGCCCACATGTTCTGCTCTTTGCTTATGTCTTTGATCGAATAGAACGCGTGCACTCCGGCCATTTTCAGCGCTTCGCTCGCGTCCACCTTCAAGAGATTGGCGTGCGCTTTCGTGCTGTTCACGAACGCCAGATAGAGTTCGTTCTCGAAGTGCGGTATGTCGTCGCAATACACCGCCTCGCCTGTCGCCTGTTTCATTGCGGACACGTGAACGATCGGTTTGCCAACGGTGTCGTGTTTACCGGTTCGCGGATGGATTTCGAAGTACTGCGAACTGCGCGGTATCTCGTACCGGAAATCCTCGACGGCGCTCGCATCTCTACCGTCGAGCCGGTTCAATTCGCGCGAAATGGCGAGGAACGATTTGAAAAAGAAACTGAGCGTTAACGTTCGTCGATAGTGCGACATGCCGCCCGGCGCGTTCGGCGCAAGCGGTAGGTCGTCGATCAAGCATCTGTACGCCGTTTCCAACGTGGTTTCGTTCCATTTCATGTTCTTGAGGAACTTCATTGTCGACGCGGCGAAGACTGTGGTCGGGGCCATACCGCCGTAAGCGATCGCTATGTCGTCGACGATCGACGATTCTTTCTTGAAACCAACGTTAACAGCGGCGTTCACGATGGCGATGTCGTCGTCCCGTCTTCGCGCCTGTTTATAAGCGAAGAAATATTGCGTCTCGCGCGTGTACGGTAGCTTGATGTTGACTAAAATCTCGTCGTTTTCGACGACGTTCCGGCGGTAACCGGTGAAGAATTTCTCGGTCATCTTGAGCGTGCGTTTGCCGCGCGATTTGCTCATCAGTTCGAATTCCGCGCCGGCGGCCATCAGTATCGGATTCAAGTCGGAGATGGGGCTGCCGGTCATTACGTTGCCGCCGATGGAGGCGACCGAACGGATCTGTTTCCCGGCGAATCGGTTCAACATTTTAACGACGGCGACGAAGATTCGCGTCTTCCATTGCGGCAACGATTCGATTTGCGTTCGTAGGCAATCTTCTAGATCGTTCAAAGTGACGGAGGCGCCCACTCGAACGCCGCCGTCCGTCGTCTCGATGGCGGTCAGCTCGTCGATGCGCAACGGGTCGATTAGGACCGGATATTGGAAGTTTTTGAACTTGACCTCCACCCCGATCTCCGTGTTACCCACCACGATTTTCGCGTCCGGATGAACGCTTTTCAATCGTAACAATTCGTTCAAACACGTTGGACGATACCAGCGGACGTTCGCCCCTTTGAAATACAACGATTCCTCGTTGTATTTGTCGGATAGCTTCAGTTCCGGCGGAAATATCGGCTCTTGCGTGTTGTCGTACGGTTTGAACTCGGTCGCATCGAACAGCACGTCTTCGTCATCTTTCGTAATCCCGTTCGTCTTGTTCTTGCAACAATCTTTACCGAGACCGCAAACGCCGTTCGTTCCGTTCGACGTGCCGTTCGTTAACGGGGGATTTTGCATCAGTTCCCAGTCTTCCGTGAACGTTTTGAATCCTTCGATGATCGGTCGATAGCCGGTGCAACGGCACAAGTTCCCTTGCATCGTCACCTCCAAATCGTGCATCGACGGTTTCGGCGAGTTTCTGAGCAACGTGTACATGGACATGACGATGCCGGGCGTGCAGAAACCGCATTGCGAACCGTGCGATTTCGCGATTCTCTCCTGTACCGGATGCAAACGCGTCCTAGTCGAACCGATTCCTTCTACGGTCGTTACCGCACAACCGTGCATCGAACAAACGCGAGCCAAGCACGCGTTTACCGGTAGATGGCTGTTGATGAGCGTTAAAGATTTTTTCTGTGGAAATTTGCTAATTTTTGTGTTGATTAATTTGAAAAAGGATACATTGTCTTATTGTTAATCCGGTCGTATTTCGATACCATCACCGTACAAGCGCCGCAACCGCCTTCCGCACATCCTAGCTTCGTTCCGCATAATCTCACTGTTTTCGATTAAGGACGAATTTTAACTAAACAAATTTGGAAAATGTTTTCGACGATGAAAAGGATACATTTGTTGCGCAAGTAATGTAACAGCGTCCATTCTGGGTCAACCTTATTATCTACGATCTATTTCGTCAATTTATTAATTAGTTCTTTGATTATTTTCTATTTTACTTAGTACGGCAAATGTCGTACACGCATTCATGCGAGAAATGCAAATTAACGTGCGCAGAATTTATGTTAAATCGGATTGGAAATAAGAACGTTAAGGTTAGAACAAAGATAATGTACTTGGATTCGAAGGCAACAAAATCATATTATGAAAAATTAATGGTTTATAATGAGAATACCACGGTCTCCGATAAACGTTTTTTGAATCTATGATTCAATGCTAAACGTACAAGTGGCTAGAAACAAAGTTAATAACATCTGGATTGCTTATGGTTTCAATTACGATCAACAAACTTGGTTTCTTGATAATTATCAAATTGAATCGAATGAAAGATTCTTTAATGTCATAAGTGCATATCTTTTAAAAACATTTTCAAAGTGATAAAAATTAAAATGAGCATCGTTTACGTTAACACAGAAAGATAATACTTATCTGAATAAATAATTGACAAAAAACTCAATGCAACGCAAGAGACGTCATTCGAAAATAACGAGGAATTAGGCGAAGGATTTAAATTATTAAAAATTATCAACAAACAAACTTTACTAAAAATGGGAATTAAGAGATTTAGCTCCTCCGCGTGTGCAAGAAAAGTACGTCTTATTGTTGCGCACCGTGTGCAATTTATTTAAAGAAAAAATTCTCAACAAAACTTTGCAACTTTTTGCTTCTTAGTGTCCAATGGGAGTAAAGCAACTAAACCGCGGAAAAGCAATTTGGACTGAAATTGTTTGTACGCTTACCTTTTTCCCATTTACAAAAAAGACCAGAACATTTGAAGATGTCTTTGCATCCATTGCAAGCTTTTCGCAAAGCGTACTTTTATCGATCAATTCAATTCGTACTTCGTAGCTTTGGGTGATTTAACAAACTACACGAACGCTAAGAACGCAATCTCGTTCGTTTTAGAGCGCTTATGTTGACGCTGTATTTATGGTGAACGCAAAAATCGCTCGGAATATGAAATAATACAACCAACTACCGTTAAGAGCTTAGCAGTAACAATTACATGGTTTTAATGAATTAACTGTTATTTGTAGAGCGATAAGGAGATCCACACATTTGCATATTAAAGCAATTTAATCTTCACAATTCATCAAAAGTAATCCCATTTGCGTATAAAATCATGCTTTATTATACAAATATGAAAAATGCGATTCCAAAAAATAATGATTTAAACTAATTAATGATACGTAAATAAGTTCTTGTATTGGATAGGCATTAGCGTATTTCCACATAGTATTGTCTAATTATATCATTTTTAAAGAGATGTGGAATAACTCAGTGGAGAGAATAATTTAGAGACTATAACAGATTTTGAAAATCCGCAAAGAATAACATTTTTAAAGCAAACCTAAAGCGGAAATTAAACACATTTAAGGGACAGAAATAGAAACCAAGTAAAGCAATGGAAGATACTTTGAAAATGAAAATTAACAACCCCTGATTACTGTGCTTGCAACCTCCACAAGAATTACCTTAAGAAGATGAAGTTGAAATTTCTGATTCTGAAGAAACTAAAGTCGTGACGTGAAATTTGCATTTCAGCGATACCTTTCATTATCCCTGGAATAAATAATAGCAATCATTGCATTGTTGGCTGCATAACGCCAGCTCGAGGAATTCCTATTAATTTTCCTGACTACTGTAGCTCCATCTTACAAATTTAAATAGTAATTCGCTAAACAAAATCCAATCATTTAATGCCCTTTTTACGCATTTTTCGCCAAAAAATCGTCATCAACTAATCGGAAAAAACTCCATTTGGTCGTGAAAAATGACAAAAAGGTCCAGGTCTAGCTGTATTAGTCAGGCTGCTATTGAACTCTCACTCCCGGGCGCGATCCCACTACTGCTCAACACGGGGACTTTTGGCTGCTGGGTTTCCCCCCTGGCCCGTTTCGCCCCTCCTTGGCCAACCTGGCTACCCCAGACTCCTCCGGGGTACCCATATTGATGCCAAGCTTAGTGTGGACACCCAGTCAACGTGAGTAATTCAACACCAGGACCCCTGACCTCAAACCATCCACTGAACCCGACCTCCGATGTAGCCGGATTACAGGAGTGCGCCACGCTCCCAGTCACTTTGTGAAGCGTTAAAGTTTCCATATCTGTTTGTCATTTCGATGGTTAAAGTAGGGCACGCGTTTTATCGTGCATTGGAAACTCTTTCGAGACCATCGTCGATGCGTTTCGTGAAGAAGACGTGCAGATTTTAAATATAGACGTTACAAATCCGCAAAGGAACGAGGAAAATTTCGCGAGTGCACGCATAAAAGTTTTTCTTTTGCGTGCGGGTCTTAAAATATCCTTTCGGCTCACCAAACGCGGTGGAATTTTATTAACCATCCGCTGGTTTTCGGATCGTTCTTTTAATAACAACGTATTATTCATCTGCATATAGCGTCGAAGATGGAGCTTTATTCATCAATTTAAAATGTTATTATTACTATTAGCGATAATTTATATAGATTTTGACGCGAAAGGAGCTTTCAAACAGAAGTACGGGGCCAAAAAGAAAGCTGCGCGCGCTTTTTCCCTTGCTTCCCACCCGGTTAAAGTAAATTGTACACAGAAAACGGACGCACGTAGATGGAAGTCGATTGTTGTTGAACGCTATAGGAGAACCTAAACGAAAGTGCTTTATGTTGGTTAATTACAGTTTGAATTCGTTAGAGACATTCGTTAATCTGACTGAAAATAGTTAACAATTCGTTATCGGCGGCTTGCAATTTGGTAAATTCTAATTCGGAATCAAAATATTATCTATTGATGTATGAATGGTGCAAAAGTGTTTCTTTATTGTATGCGATTGTTAAAATTGTAATTTCGTTCGTTTAGATAAACATAAAAAACGTGCAGAACTTTGGGATTTTGTGAAATTAATTAGTTCAAATAAAGAGGCGAAACACGGTGTCACAGTGCCTGATGTACGACGAGCTTTCCTGTTAAATTATTGATCACGCTGTACAAATGGTAAATATGCTAAACAAATTCGGCTTACATCTCAATAATTAATTCACCCGTTTAATGAAGACGCCTTTTTTGTTCTAACAATGTTAAAGCACGAATAAAATTTATTGAAATATTTAAAGTCTCTATTGGCCAAATATTATCGATTCTTAGCGGAAGAAGGACTTAAAAGAGGCACGTGCTACATACATTTAAAAAGAAATTCCTCCACCAAGTAAAAGTGTCTCCTTGTGATTATCATATCAAAATAATATTTTTGTCGTTTCACGTACTTGCAATGAGTTATTCAACTAACTAATATCAATTAAAGGACGCTTTACTTCCGCATCCGTCCATTTGTTTATTTCTACAAACGCAAATTATTTTTATTGCATTGTAAATATTTAATCGTATGAAATCGATTATAAAAATATCGATTGATTCTCTCCTATATCCGCATTTATAAATAGAAAAAAAAGGGCTTGTAGAGGAGAGAATAATAGCAAACCGTGTAGTCAACCATCGGTAGTGCACGAGGAACAATAAATAATAATTACGATGAAATTCCATTCAACAAGAGCAACAACAACTAAAACCAGCATCGCAATTATTTCTTTTCGGTTAATTAATTTTTTAAATTACCTTCTACGTGCTCACATATGCATGTAGTTGCATTTAAAGAAACTCAACATTGCTATGAAATATGGATTCAATGTTTATAAATAAGCAGATGATCTGTTTCGTTTATCTTCGCTTTGTAAATATTTTTGATGCGCAAAAGTAGATTAACGATAATTTATCACTAAATTCCAGGAATATTCGTATTTTTTCTAAACAAATAATCGCATAAGTTGTTATTATTAACACCTTGGCGTTAAACGCAGCGAAAAAACTCGATGAAGCGTAAGTTCATATCGAACTCATAACAAGATTTCAATGCAAATATAAATCTCTTCTTTACTCAACAACGTTAATTACTTTCAAACGATTCCTTTCCATTTCTTTCTGATTTAAAGATGAATTAATACGAGAATTTCCACGTGCATTCATTTTTCATCGTTAGAAACTTTGATACCTTTCATTAATTATTAATACAAAAATTATACTTGCATACCGAAGAACAATCAATGCAAAACGAAAATAAAATTAAAACACGTGTATTTGCGAGGTATATTAATTTCCTTGCTCGATTGCCTCCATTCAATTTACTGCTAATTAAATTGTCAACATCATTAACTTTCCACGTAGATGCGAACTTTTTTTCACCTTTTTATTATCGTCGTAATTTCGATAAGCGAGACCGCCAAATGGAAATAATTGAGAAAATAATTACTTTTAATCTCTCGTTTAGTAATAATAATAGCTCGTCTTATTTTAAAACGGAAATTGTAACTTTCCGGACCTTCTTTTTTTTTTAATGTTGCTCCAAGCAAAACTGATCGTGATTCGCAACTATACAAGAGAGCTAGAGATTTTAATATTATTTACTGCCAACACGTTCGCTGCCTTCTTTTCTGGTACGAAATTCCTAAAGGCCGTTGTCTTAATCGTTTCGCGTGCCCGAAAATGATGCGGCTCTCCCGTTTGCAGCAGCATTCCTTCCTTATTCATGCGACACTAAATTTAGGTCTTGTAATCTCGATACTTTTGGTGTCGCTTTTATTGTGTGCAAAAAAATACAGCAACATGCGATGATTTATTATAAATAATTAGATCATCTAATTATAGATCGCATGACATCGAGTTGGTTTCATTTTGGGATTAAAATTGATTATTGTCACTATTTGATTTCGATTAAGAGGAAAAGATTAGATGGTGAATAATGATTCAAACTTTTAAGTTGATATTTGGTGATGCTTTCGCTGGTATTTAAGTGGAACGAGTCTCTCTCTTTCTCTCTTATCATCGTATCATCTATTGAAAGAATAAAAGGATTTTTCGCCAAATAAAAATTGCATTGTTACCGTACCATATTATTATTTCTGCAAAGAAGGTGCCGTATGCGAATTTGTCGACAGAAATATGATTTTCTTATTTAACAATCGTTTGGAATCCAAGCGAAATGAGATTCTTTCCCATTTCTATCGATTTCGCATATTTCATTTTGCTAAATTCGTTTCTAATCTTAACCAATGCCTCCATTTTCCTTCAATCTCTCACATCTATTCAAACGAATCGAATGAAATGCTGAGAATGGAATTTCTTCTAATACTACTGACATAAAAATAGCAGTAATACAAATGTCACGAAGAAAATAAAGAATTGGTAGTGGTAGTCAGAATGGAATGGTGAAGAGAAACTAGGAAAATTATTGTTACTCGTGATATAAGGAAACTTTATTTATAATCTAGATTTTTTTCCTCGTCATTTTTATTTGAATTTTATTAGATTGACAGATGTGGATTTGTGAGCTTATTATAACGCTTTAATGTAATAATAATTTCTTCGAAGCACTTAAGAAGGTCTTAAGGATTTTAATAAATTAAAATGTGAGGAGGTAGGAATTTGGTGATGGGATTTTAGTCGGTTTCATTCTAATTTTCGTTCTTAAACCTTTCAATATAACACTATTTGTATTTTTTTTTGCATTACAAAACCCCATTCTTCAAGCTTTTTAATAAAACACAGGAGTTGTCGTCAGTAAAATTAACGTCTACGCAAATTGCATTAAATCGATTGCATCTTGCGCTAACGCGAAAGAATTTCATCGTTTTACTATTCGAAAAACATAATATTTTCACATCAATGACCCTTTTTTTTTTCTGTTAAAACGAACCAACGGTTTCGAACTGAAAGAAATTTACATAAAAACAGTGTAGTAATCGACGTGATTAAAATGAATGATTAATTGAATTTTAAATTAAATTTCTTCAGGTTAAACTTACAAAATAATCAAACTAAAGACCGATATTCATACGAATACGCGTCTAACAAAATTGGATTTTATTCCATTTTAATGTCGTTGGAAGTTCACCTTGACGCTCATAATTAACATTATTTTAAAAAAAATGTTCCTTTTTCTTTCCCGTCTTCATTAAGCGAATTATGACCTTTCTTCAGCTACGTTAATTATATTTATTTTTCGCCGTTTGCAGAGTATTCGTTCGCATTTGGAGCAAAATACAATTGAGAAATTACAGCTAAAAAGAAAATTTAATTACATTTAATTATATCAAACGTATAGGATTTTGAGAATGAAAGGACGTCCGCCATCTACCATTGCTAACGGTCTAAACGACCTTCTGACGATGATTCGATGGAAAGAAAGAAAAATAAGAGTGAGAAGAAACTGTTTAGCCCTAGGCCAAAATATGTGAAGTTGACTACCTTCAAAGGTCGTTTATACAATAACGAAAAACAACGGACCAATGCTGCATAATAAAAAGCAACGAAATAGAAACACCGTATATATTTATTTAAAGTGAAAATAAAACAGAACCGCCGTCGTCTCCGGTAATTTAAATTCGGTTTATTCGAATAAACAGGATATGTGCGGCTTTATGGCCTTAATGTCAACGATAAAAGTGGCTGGATATTTTGCTAAGGAGAAAATAATTTGAATTTGCATATTAGCGAGGCGAATTTTGAATTTATTTTCATCTTGTCACTGCGAATTTTTGTGGTACGCGTCGACATTTAATTAAATCCGAATAAATGCGAGAACAATAAGTTAACGTTATGATCAATCTTATTCGAGTTTCGTATCCAACTTTCACCTTTTGTTCGTGAGAACGAATTTAATCAGTCTTAATTTTAAAATAACAATCGAAATTATAGAGAAAATTATGAGATTTTATGAGAAACGATAATTTTGGGCACGTTTTCTTGCCAAATTTGGGTAATTTATTTCTTATTGTGTGCATCTCGTTTCAAATCTACAACGGGTTTCCTTCTGGCCAGCGTCAATTATCGAATTAATTGAATTGGTCCTCGTGTGAAATTGTAGCAGGTAACTCTGTTCGAAATAAACTCGAGTGCGAGTAATTAACGCGCTTGTTCTCCTATCTCTGAAGAACTAATTGGTTTTTTGTACGTTGCTGAAAAAAAAAACCTACACGAAACGAGTGCCTCGTCGCATTTTATCTACTGATGACTTCTACTAAATTTAGAACTTTGTTACATTCGATTCGAAAATAAATTAAATAAAGCCGATAGATTCGAAAGAGATTAATTAAAACTTATATATTTCCTTGCAGGTAATAAACGAAATTGTTTTAAAAAAATTCTTCACATTCTCTCGATAATGAATTAATCAAATCAAATTTTATTGTTGTTACGATTATTTTATGTATGAGAAATATTACGTTAACGATTCGGAAGAATTCCAATTGGTTCGTATTGCAAAATTGAGAAAGTGCGCTTTTTAAATGAAATTATATAATATACAAAAGAACTTAAATTCGCATTGATGTACTTTAAGTAATAAAGACGCGTAATTTTGCATCATTTAACCTCCTCTTAATTCGCAATACGGTTATTCCATCGTAATTTATTGTTTGTATAATAATTCCTTTAGAGAGAAATGAAACGAGTTGCTAAACTTTCTCGTTATTGTTGCTATTATGCAGAATGTTTATCATTCACTCAACACTAACGACGTTGCACATTGCAATTATTTATTAATAAAATTAATAACAATAATTACATAAATCTCGCATTAAAATTGATTATTTTATAAAGTCTCTCTTTCCATTTGGAATTTAAGAAGAAAAGCACGATCACGAACCAATTACTTTCTCTTTTACAATGATCATTACAACTCGTTAAACAATTTTAAATGTATAAATTTATACTCGACTAACTGACTACAGTTAATAATAATGCCAATTGGTGTTTGTGCGCGTTTCAAAGAATGAACTTTACATTTAATGCCAATCGGAATTATTAATACCCATTTTAAATATAGTAAAGTTCAAATCGTATCGAAATGTTGTTCCTTTTCCTCGCCATTCGATGATTGCAAAATACCGCATCCGTTTTCGCATTTTTTACGCCATAATCGAACATTAAAACCGCTCGCTCGCTCATAAAGTACGTCGTGCGACCAGTTGAAGCCGTTTTTAGATTCATATTTAGCGTTTTCGAGGAGTTGCATCTAATAAAATTAAATTTAAAACGGTCAAACGGACGATTTCAGTTTAGTTACCAGTAGCACTTTTTCTTCGTCTCTCTCGCCGCATAGATTTCTTCTTATTTCCCCGTCTCACAGATACAAATGCGACTTCTCCTAGGTCTTAAAACATTTTATATTTATGTTGAAGGTGCCCATATGCGAATGCACGTCCTCTTAAAATTAGTAGTAATAATAAATACGCACGCATACTGAACATACTCTTCTTCATCTTTTTCTTCTTCCATTACAACAGTAACAACAGCATCTTCATCATCATCAACGCGGTTTGTTTCTTTCACTTTATTTTCATTCCGATCGGAACGAAATTTATTCTCGTTTCTTTTTTATTTTGCTTTCAGTTCGTTCTTGGAATGCTTTCAGTCCTCAATGACAATAATAATAATATGAAAGGGCGACGGGAATCTTGCGTAAATTTCACGTGGTAAAAGTTTGAATGTTTGCAGAAGACGCCTAAAATATTTGCGGTACGCAAGAGATTATTTTTCTTCCCTTATGCTTTTTTTTAAGATTTCATTTTAATAACGAAGAGTAGGTTTTTATCATAGCTCATTTTCAAGGCTCTTTCGCAACATATTGCAGCACCAGGAGGAACGTACTTTTTTTGCAAGTCTGCTTGCTTATTCGCCACTTGACGTAGACACTTCAGTACTCATTTTTCTCGTTTGAAATTTATCATAATCGTTTAATAAAGCCCTACTTATCGTTCAATTTATTCTTGGTGAGAATTAAATTGGAATACGCAAGGAACAGTTTGAATAATAATCGGTTAAATTAAGAGAACTTGTGCTACGCGCCAATGTTACTCTTGCGTTTGTAATTTGGCGTGTTTCCTGTTCGGCAAAAAGGGGCTAATACGACCGTAATCGTTAATATGTAACATAAATAAGTTTACTGCACTCTTAAAATACATCGCCATGTCATTTTTTAAATTAGGGCTTTCTAAATTAGAGACAATTTTCGAATATCGCGCTATTAAATTACTTTCGAGAATTCGATTTAAATTTAATTAGCCGCTAATTAACGAGGCCACAAATCAATTGATTTCAGTTAATTAAAATCGTGAAAACAAAACGAAACGTGTCAATTTTTCATAATAAATAAATTTGAATTTATTTTTAATTCGAGGTCAACGTTTGGTTAAATGGACTTGAATAAAAATAACCTTTTTTCACTCTCTCCTTTTGTCTTTACTTACTTCTTCTTGATCTCCGTGTCATCTACCTACTACCAAGCGTATTTTGGATCATGGTTTTGAACCAATATTAATTCTAATCGCTTAGCTTCGATAGCACATGCTACCAACTTAAATCTTGTAGAACATTGGGATCGCTCGGTACATTCGGACATTAATTTTTATTGCTGATAAACGTAATGCAACATTTAAATTTGTTTTGATGATCCGCATCCGCCTAAGTAATGATAAAACATTAAAAAATAAAAATAAATAATAGACCCTTCGAAGAGTGTGCATTGTATTTATTGTTGTTTGCTGTTAGGTCTGGCCAAACATGTTCCCCTCGTTTCTTTTGGTCGGCTTCTAAAACGAACAGCTGTTGTAACTGGGAAAATGTGGTACGTATCATGGAGCCTCTGGTGGAACGAGAATAATATTTTATTGCCGTGCTGGTGTTCGATTCTTTTGCCCACATGATAAGTACATTCGATATGTGCGATTAAAAGACGAAAATTAGGGAGGGAAACGAACGACAATACGAAATTAAACAATTAAAATCGACCCAAATTTCGTCCTCCTAGTTGTTATTATTATTACTCCATTGCTATTACCAGTTCTTTTTTAAATGTACTGACCAAGATTTTAATAATAATAATGCCGATGACAAACAGGAAATATTATATTTATTAGAGATGTACGTATCTCTATACGATCATTATTTTTCTTCTTCTTTGAAGCAATTAAGCACGATTTTGAAGCAGTTATCTCAGTATGTAGGCAAAGAGAGACTTAATGCCTAAGTGGAGGAGATGAAAAGAAGAACTCAAGTTTGTTTTTCTATCCCGTTCATTAATTAAGACCGTTTATAAGAGAGGCTCGTATCTACGTATAAAAACTTACTCCACTAGCTATCATTATTATTATTACCTGCTATTTATTAAGTGAAGGTCGCATTAATCCTGTATTTGGGTTACAATTGCACAACGGTTTCTGTTTATTTTTAATGCACCTTTTTATAAATTGAAATTACTCCGAAGTAAACCAATTTGATCGCGATGTAGAAATAAAATTCGTAATTTAGGCCAACTAATATTTAGAATAAGGAAAGAAAAAGAATGGTTACAAACCATCTCTATTATTTTAAATTATGCGATGACGATGATGATCTACGAGATATCAAATGAAGTTTCTCTTGTTACAGTCTTTTCTGTTGTTGCTGTTGAGCAATTACTTTTGGTAAAAGTTAAGGCTGTTCTCTCTCGATATGGCAATATGTTACAAGTACAAAAGGCTTTTCGTCTCTTTCATTCAACTACAGCATCTCTCTTGTTGTCCATAAGTATGTGTGGACGTACGATGGTCAATGCCGTTTGCAAAAAGAAAAGAACGAAACAAAACTCCGTGGTTTTATTGCATCGAGCAAAAATCAAATATGGACGTGGATGAATCATGCTCGCTTATACGTACAAGAAGTTATAATAATAATGAAGAAAGTGGCCGTTTTTCTTCTTTCAATCTTATTTTTATTATGCTAATCATCAAACAAGCATAACGTCTAGTTTCTAGTCTATCATTCTTTTTGGCCCAAGCACGTAGGTGTCGTGTTACTACCATGTTATTTTACGTTTAACATTTAATGCGTGGTCGATTGATAATGATGGTTCATTGCCATCGATAATTAATCGATCGAGACTACATAAATGAATTTGCCCAATTAAGTGCAGATCGTTAAATAATGCTTTCTGAGGGAAAAAGAAACAATATTTTAACGATTTAATTAAGTTTTATATGAAAGTTGTTCAATATAATTTTTTCTTTCAATCGAACTGGTGAAATTTGTGTTGATGTAATTAAATTTGCAAAATAATGCTTTGAAGCAAAAACTCAATAAAAAACGGCGTAGTTTCATTAATTTGTAGCAAATCAACGGGATTGTTACATAATTGGCAAAATTACTATAATTGTTTCAATTTTTTGCAAACAATTATTCAAGGCTACATGTACATTGTGTTATGCGTACTGTGAAGTTCACTTATTCAACGTATTCGAAATAAACAAACCTTCATTTAATGCGAATCGATTTGTAATGGATTTAAATGGATCGTAATTAATTGTTTGATTAATTAATTATTAACGTCCTGTCGTTAGTTTCCATTAAGCGAGTTGGATTTCATTCGAGAGAAAACGACAGTGGAACTTTATATGGGAAGAAAAAACCCACGGCTTCTAATTAAATAAATTAAGTTAATCGATATATTAATTTTTATCAAGCCAAACGTTCATTTTTCTGTTATCACCTACGCAATAATTATACCTACCCACTAGTTTATAAAATAAATTTACGGTTAAATAATTAAAACTTCTCTAGTAGTACCACCTTAGTTTGAAGTTTCTTTTTTCTATTTTCCATTCAAATTTCAACAACAAGTAATAAAAGTTATAAAAAATGATGATTTTCGTTTATCTTCTAATGAGATTGATTGCTACAATTTATGGAACAGAAACAAAGGGACCGTTTGTTATTATTTATGATTATCGTTACGTATAAGATAGTGCAGATGGAGATGTCGTCACAATAAATAAATCGTTCGAGTGGTTACATCTACAACTGCGTTAAGAAAAGGAGTTTTAATCTATTTCTTGATAAAGCATTTCATCTCTTTCTTCGTTATTTAATAAGGGATTGATGGAGCCACAATGTCGTTGCGTCGGTATATTAAAAAAGAAAAGAAATTGTTTACATTTCCTTCATATCCTCGGCTTTCATAAAACCATTTGTGATGTCTTATACATTTTCAAGAGACAATTTAAAAATTCCATCTCGACATCTTCCAAAGATTTTCTATTCTTCGGAACGAATTAACGTCGTCGTAATTGGATTGAATTCTTTTCTACGGAATTGCAAACGTTTCTCATTGTTTATACCATTGATCGAAACGATACTGCTGATAAAGACGCTGATTGCAATGATATGATGCAATCTTTCAATAACGTTAATTTGATAACGACATGCTACGAATTACTGTTTCCTCTTGCCGTAACCGATCGATTTTAGTCGTTATCGATATAACAATAAAATTTATTATACCAAATAATTGCACGGAATCCTTCAAATCATTCGTTCCGAGTCGTTTCTTCTTTGGATTTTCATCAAACCATTGGGACATCCTTTTACTTCCATCTATTTTCGTATAACAAGTCAAGGTCAAAGATAATTTGTTTTTTTTTTCCTTCATAAAGACCAACGATACGCTCGTGGAGGCGAAACAAATTTCTAAAGGAAAAATCGTTACAGTTAGAAGCACAAGGCCGATTATTATTATAATTTTCGGCGAGGTAATACCGGAGCAAAAAAGTTCAAGTTCGGTGTACCTGATTAATCACCTGTTACGAAATTTTATAGCAGAAAAAGTTCTTTCGAACGTGAAATTTGGCTTCAGCTGAACGTGGCCGTTTATTAGAGTGTGATTGTTTTGTATTATAGAATAATAGATATTTGCGGAAACCTCTTAATAACAAAGTTCAAGATGAATAAAGCTAGTTAGTATTTTATTATTCTGTTGTGGAACTCGGGTACCATTTGCGTAAAGAGTTCGAAGGCGTTGTACCTGTAGCCCACATTCACCCTCTTCCACATACTGTTACATAAACATACTTTAATTAATTATAATCCTTACAAGCGCGTTTGCGTGTTAAAGAACGAAAAAAATTAAGGGAGTCTCTATGTGCGTTAACGGCAATAATAATATCCACCCACTATCATTATCATAATAAATGAAAAATGTTGTAAGAGAACGATTATTATGTAAAGTAGAACGTTATGTAGGGATACCTACGAGGCAACTAAATATATTATTGTTAAACTGGACTAAAATTAGCTGGAAACCTACAGAAAAAAAAAATGGAATCGTGATTACACTTGCGGACAAATTGAGTTTCAACTTTGTTGGCGATTAATCATTTCGCTCTATTGTTGAGGAATATTATTTCCGGGCATTACGAATGAATGCGAATAATCTTGTTTGTGTGTGTGTAGGTCAGGTTATTTGCTACGGAAAATAACAATTTTCTTGATGGTTATTAAGCATAATTTCGAACGAAATTTCCAAGTTTTTGCTGGCCAGCGAAAAATATATTGCTCCCCCTCTGATCCAATCGTTTATGCACGATCACGAAAATGGCATAAATCTCGATAAAGAAACACAATCGTGGCCGTAAACCAATATTTGGTTCGCTCTTAATTTATTACTCGAGAACCTCTTTATTATTCGCTATATTAATCTTTCAATTTACCAAGAACTTTTTTACCGAACCCTATCATTTTATTTACTTTCATAACCATTTATAAACGCTTCATACGAGAACTCTTAATAACAACTTGAAATCAATAAGAAATCAATACAATTAAAGTCGTAACATTAATGCGATTCAATTAAATTCTTCGACTACGTACATAATTTATTCGCAAATGAAATACTTGCGTTTGTCATCGTCTTTTATCTGATTCGCTTTTCTATTTATATTTTGCAGCACGTTCGGGAATTCGTTTAAATCAAATGGATAATAACGTGAGGACGATGGAATCGATGGAAACCGTATGCGAAATCGACGTAGTGAAAGTAGTGCTGGTACAACAAATTGCAGAACAAGACGAAACCGAAGAGATGCGATACGATAAGGAAGACGGCGAAGAAGACCTATTAGTGTTGCCGACAATAACAGATTGTTGCACGGAGAAATTGATGATGAACAACGAGGACATCACTATCATCGAACAGGACACGACCGTGCACGCGTTCAATTTATCGGCGAACACGACGTGTATCGAGAAAGAATTGGAATCGTCGCCGGAAACCGATTCGAATGTTACGACGACCGCGAGTAGTACGACCGCAAATAATAAACAAACGGTATCGTGCGAGGGTAGCGACAGCGGTGTCGAAGTGATCGAATCGACGACGGACCGATGCATATTGCAACGTACGCACAGCACGAACAGCGCCAATTTCCAAGAGTTCGACGCGTCGATGACACCGGCACGATCGTGCGATTCGTCGATAATCAGCTGCTGTTCGAATTACGAGGAAGCCTACAATCTGTTGGCCCGTCGCAATTCGACGCTGCTAGAGGATTACAAACTACGGAACAGCGACGGCACGACGAGCGAAGGCGGTAGCGAGAGTTCGTCGGTCCTGTCGACGAAGAATTCGAAACGTAATGCGGCGTGCGGCGTGAAGAAAAAGGTCGCGCTAAATGACAATAATAAATCGACGAAGACGCCACCTTCGTCGCTATCGTCGTCCGCGTCGAGCAGACGTGCGAAACTGTTGAATTACAATAAGACGTCGACATCGATCGCTAGTAATAGGGCCAAATCGACTGATCGCCTACCGCCTAAAACTCCTATCAATAAGTCTGTTAGTAATAGTAACGCAAAGATGCCATCCAAAACCAGAACCGTCCCCGACAATTTGCCATTGACGAATTCCACGAGCAAGAAGGATGCCGCGAAGAAGACTCCCATCGTTAAAACGAACGCTATCAATCGTACGCCGATAGCGACGCCGAGCGACGACGGCCGTTGGCCTTCAATCAATAGCAAACCGGCACCGTTGCTAGCGAAAAACGTGCAGAAACGTATGATGGCCAATACCAGCGTCATCGAATCGAAAAGTACCGCGTTGGAAAAATACGCGACGTTACCCAGACGCAGGAAAGAACGATCGGCCGATAGTATCAAGGACACGAAGAAACTACCGAGCCGCGAGAACAGTATCGGTAGAACGACGAGTTTTCGCAAACAAATCGTTACGAAAGAACCGATGCCGCAAAAAACGTTACCGCCATATCCGCGCAAGAAGCCGAAGACGAAAATCTACCACGAGACTAGCGTGCAAACCGCTCTAACCATCGACGATATTGCGAAAGCACTTAACGGATTGACGGTACAACCTTTACGGCCACAGGACGTTGAAAAGTGCGATCAAGAAGTACAAGCCGATCGTAAATGCGAAGAACTCGACAAGATCAAGGAGCAACACGAGAAACTTACGGAAACGTACGAGAAATTGAAAGCGGAACACGAGGAAGAGAAGAAATTGCGGTTCGAAGCGGAGGCACGATTGAAGTGCGAATTAATTGAGAAGGACGGCCTCAAAGAGGAACTGAAACAAAACTCGGACAGAGTTTTGGCCATTCTTGCCAGTGACGATAGCATGTGTAAAGATGACGGTAACTAAATATCATTTCAATCAATCAAACATTCTTTTAGCAAACGATTTGTTGTAGATAACACCAACAGTGACAGTTTAATGGTACTAGAGGACCGTTTCCATAACGTCAGTCAGGTAGTTATCAAACAAGAAGAGGAAATCTCGAAATTGAACGAATGCTGCAGATCGCTGCAACGCGACTTGGAGAAGAGTTTGGCCGCGCAGAAGATTTTGTTGCAGCAACAACAGGATCTAGAAGCGGAAAGTATCGAGCTGCAGGAGTTCATGCAAGCAGAGAAAGGCACACTATCGGAGACAATTAAGGAACTAGAATCGGAAAGTAAACGATACAAATTGCTGATCAGTCAGAAAGAGAAAGAGTTTGAAGTTAAACAAGACGAGTACAAGCGTATTAGTGATCAAAGAAGGTATGTTTCCTGAATTTGAATAATATTAAGTCAATTGTTGTACGTTTTGTAGACATGAGAATATGAGTCTTCAAGCTAAGTTAGGTGTCTTAGAAGGCAAATGTAGAGAGTTGTTAGTGCATCAAGGTAGTACAATGTCCGGCGCTGCCGTAGCTTTGTCAGCGTTGATTTCCCGTTTAGACGGTTTAGTTGAGGAATTGGTCACTTCTTATAGCATCTCCGACCAAGAATTAGAAGTGAGTTTCTTTTATATGAATACCATTGAAAGGCATAACTAAACTGTTTACGATTAATTGCAGGAAGTGATATTCCACAACGAAGCGTACAGCCATAGCGGAAGCAGTACGGACGCGACGCCGGAGAAATCGAAAAAGTTCTTCGTCGACAAGACGCCGTCTCCGAAAGGCCGCGGCTCCACCTTCGTGGCGGCTGTTATAAATGCGATTAAGAATGCGGCCGCTCAAACGCCGTTCTCCAATAGAGATATTAGCAAAGACAATTTATGTACAGGTGATTACAAGAAAAGGCCTTACACCTAAACAATAATCGTAATTTTAATATGAAACTAATGTATTTCGTTTCCTATCGTAGATAATTCCGATTCGATAGAGATGTTAGATTCAGAAACTGAACCGTGTCTGATGATGGAACACGTGCTAGAGGACGTGGTGATACCCGATGGTCATTCGCATAACATGATCTCGTCGTGTCACAGCATGATCAATTCACGTCTAACCCATAGCGAAAGTTTAAACAATTTAACGCAATCCTATTACGGTGGCAATAACAGCTGCAAACAGTTATTATCCGAACAAATCAGTTTTACGGAGAGCTTGAACGTATCGTTCACCAGCGACTCTTCCGAGTACGTAAACTCCGTGTCTGTCGTCGACCAAGTAATCGAAGTGGACAATTTGATCACGCGGCTGCTGAAAGTCATTAGGATAATAGAATTGGAGAACGAAGATTGCATGAACTCAATAGAAGAGGAAAGGGACGCATTCTCGCAACAAGTCGATAAGCAGAAAGAGAAGAACAAGATCGTCGTGAAACAGTTGAAAGATTGGGAAGTGCTCGGTGCTAGTTTGAAGGGCGAAGTGAAAGAGCTGATTCATCGGCTGACGAAGAAGAACGACGAGATCAACGATATCAAGTGCGAGTTAAATCAGCAACGGCACGAAGTCGAGGTACTTCTACAAAATGTGAATGTAGAGATCTGGTGCAAACGAATTCGTTTTAAATTTTAGAAACTCAATCAAGATGTATGCGATCTATCGACCGCCTTGTCGAAAACGGAACTGGAACTACGAACGAGAGACGATGCTATTTCGGCGATTTTAAAAGAATGGGAACAAACAGGCGAGCGTCCCATCGACAAAGAAGAATTGGCTAAATTAGTTTCGTTCGGGAATCAGGTATGTTATATTGAATACTCCGATTATTCAAGCTCACGCATACCGTAATTTTGTAGGTGCAACAATTAAAAGATACCATTACCCAAAGGGAGAAACAACTGGCGGAATTAACGCAGGAATATTCTGCGAACAAAGAGGTACTTTACGAACGTTGGAACGAGACGGTCAAAGAGGCAAAAAAATTGTACGAAGCAATCGATAATGCTTTAGAGGTAATATTCGTTGTTTTCTTATAGAAATAAATTGCATAATATTTTTAAAAAATGTTTCAGACACTGCAGGGTATACAAAGTGTCGTGCAAAATTGTGCGCCTTTGGCGAAATTGCAAAGAGATCTCGAAGAGACGAATTTTCGTAGCGCTTCCGGTTTACCCTTACTGGTACAACCGCCGGATTGTAATGCGAACGCGGCCCTTTTACAAGCCATCGCCAATTTGGGTGTGACGACACCGATAAATTCAACTGCCTAATTGCAAGAGGATTATGATCTTGTATGTTGACAAAATATTATTGTGATTATTCTGATTTACTATCGTCTGCGTTCACTTCTGTTTTATACGTACACTTTGCGTTTTTATCATGACATTTCGTTTAGTATAAGGAATTAAGTACACAAAAGTGTTATTATTAGTTAATTGCGTTTGCTTTAGATTTGTAATTTTAAAAGGGAAGAAAATAATCAAAAGTTGTTGTAAATTTATCTGTGATGTCCTACTAGTTAGTTATATAAGAACGACACGAAAGAAAAATTGGCTTTTATTCTGTTGAATAAAATTTTGCTTAATTTTTTTTCCTATTATTTTATTAATTTTGTACTTATATTCCTTAATTCTTTTTTAATTCAAATATCGACTTTGTTGACGAAAATAACGATAACGTTCGAACGAAAACCATTCTTCTTCATAGATTAACACATTAATTTTTACTTGAAATACATCCATAAATTTGTATCTTATTTTGTAAATATACCGATTAAAAATTCTAAATACGTTGTTTATTTTTAAATCATTACCAAGAGGTTGATTGACAAAAAAAATCAAAAGTTTTCCTGAATCATCTGACATTGTCATACTTATTCCCGCTACATTAAACATTAAAAAAATTAATAATTAAAAGTACAAACGATGATAATCGTTTGCGCCAAATGCACAATTACATTTCGGACATTTCCTTTGTCTCGTCTCATAGCGTGTTTTCAAGCAATCGTAACAGAACACGTGGAAACATTTAGATAAAACAGCGTCCTTCCTTTTCACCTTGCACGATGGACAGGTGAGCGTCTCTTTGTACTCTCGTATCTCTTCCATCATCACCTCATCCAATGTCGTGCCAGCCAATTCCATCTTTTTCATGCGTTCCGCCTTCCGTTTCAATTGGGCTATTTCCTCTTGAAGTCTCTTCGTTTTATAAGCCTCCGCTTCTAGTGAACTAGTCTTTTCCGCCACCACTTGCTGGGCCTCCTTCATTTGAGCATGATATTTCTCTGGACAGTAAACGCAATATATAGTTCATATTACAATTATAATAGCAATTTTTTACCTAAATGGAGTTTCAAATCCGCCGCTGATTGAGCGGATTCTATTGCTTTTCTCTTATGCATTTCCATCGCTTGTTGTCGCAAAGCCAACTCCTTTTCCACCGTTGTTAGAGTGTTTTGCAATATTCTTTCTTTCTCTTCCAATTTTCGTACAACTAAATTGGCTGCTTCCACTTGAGTCGTTAACGTAGAAACTTGTTCCTTCAAAACGTCCTTCTCTTCTCTGGCCAATTTGTGCAGCTGATTTGATTTTATCCTTTCGCTCATTAATTTAAAATTTGCATCATCTTTTTCTCTCAATTGTTGTATTAGTCTTGAATTTTGTTCCTAAATTTTGATTGAACATTAATTTAAATCATTTGAGGGCTGATTTAACTCCTCTTACTTGCATGTCTTCGAATGCTTGACCGGTTACTTCCATTTCATTTAATAGTGCCTCTTCCTCTTGCGACCCAACAAATGGTCGCATCGGATGCATTATGCTATGGCAAGGCCAATTACCGTCGACGGGTTTGTGCGACGCCACTTGCTTTTGCAATTCGTATTTTTGTTCTTCCAGTTGCTTAATTTTTCGCAAAGCTTCTTCGTCGGCCAGCTTTTTCCTGTCTTCCCGTTTGCTTTCCTACTCAACAAATCACTTAAAAGAGCTAATTGACAAATATGAAGAATTATACCTGAATCTTTTTGAGTTGTTGCCTCAGATCTTCCATTTCGCTTCGTAATTTTTTCTCCATTGCCATCAATTGCACCTTGTCTCTTTGTTCTTTCGGAACGCCTTTGTACATATCCAATAGCAATTTCATTTCTTTTTGCTCATTTACTGCTTTCCTGTAAGTTCGTGATTGTTAGTATTATGTTGCAACACCTAAAGATACAACGGACATACTTCAATTGAATACGTAAATCTTTTACAATTTCGCTCTCAACAATCTTGGCCTCTTTTGCCCTTTGAGCGTCACGGTGCTCCTTTTCTGTTTTTACATTAGCCTCTTTTTTAATCGCATTCTTTTCTTGTTTGATGTTGTCCTTTTTAATTGACGGCGAACTGGCATTCCCTTTGTTATCTTTATCATCGCTATTTTCGTCGTTCGTTTCAGTTTCATCCTCACCTTCCTTCTTGATATTTGCTAAGCCAATGTTCTCTTCTTTGATTTGTATATTACTATCACCAGAGGAGTTTTCTTCTTCTTTAATAATTTCCTGTTTTATATTCTCTTTACTATCTTGAGCCGAACTCTGTTGTTGTCCTAACTTAGAGGACAATTCTTCTACATCCTTCCTTAACTAAAATTTGTTTTATTAGAAGGCAGTTAATTTAGATTTGTTTAATTACCTTTACTAGTTCAGAATTGGCTTCCTTATATTTCCTCTTGTACCTGTGCACTTCACCTTTCAATTGTTGCGTATTATTTTGAAGAGACGTAATCAAGTGACGCATTTCTCGATTAATTGGTCCCGTCTGTTCGTTTGCAGCTAGATTCTGTTCAAACTCGATTCTCAGCATCTCATATTCTTTCCTTAACTGTGCTAAGACATCTTCCAACTGCATCACTTCCTGCCTTAGTTTCTTTTGTGCCATTAATTCTTCACTCTGTAACATAAGTAATTATAAGCAAAATTCAGCTGGCATTACTATTTCAATGCAGACCTCCATCATTTCAATGTTTCTCAAATGGGCATTCTTACTAGTTTGAAGCTGTTGCCTGGCATCATCAAGTTGAGTCTTTAATTGCATAGATTCATTGTATAAAACAGAAAACTGTGATTGCAGACATTTGTACTCTGTTGTTTCTACAATTACACTCTCTGGAAGTTGTCTAATCTAAAATATTAATTGTGAAATATCGATGTTTGTGTTATAAATCCATACTTACATCCATTTTAAGTTTTTCAACTTCTTTCAATGTTTCTCTATGCGTTTGATGCAATTTGTCCAGTTCCTGTAATCTGTTATTAGCCAATTCTCGCCATTCTTCAACTTCCTTAGTTAAATCTTCCAGTTTCGCATGTGGTATGTTTGTCTGAACAGCAGGCTTTGATTGTTGACCTTTACTATCTGTATCCCCATGCAACTGATGGTATGTTTTCAATTTCTCAATGGCTTCAGCTAAGTGATTTTCCAATTTATCATTGCGGTTTCTCACTTTCTCCAGTTCATACTGTAGGTCGTCAATTTGATTTTTTAATTCAGCTATTTCGGTTTCTTTTGCAGTGACTGAATCCTGAAACTCTGCCATTTTCAAACTATTGGTGTGATATTTCTCATGCAATTGAGTATTCAGGGCTTGCAAATTCCTGTTTTCTGCCTGCAGCTGTATATTTGCTTGTTTAATGGCTTCATCAATTGTTGGTGCAGTTTCTAGAATGAATCATATTACTAGATTTGATTATCAATTAGCCTGTACAATATACATACGTCCTTCTAATTCTCCCTTCAATGCAAGAGTTATTTTTTCATTCCTTTGCATAAGCCTATCAAATGCTTGAATAACTTTAGCAACAGCCCTTTTTGATACTTGAACTCGATTAGCCAATTTATCATCTAATTCTTCTTTATCCCATGTAGACAATTGCATAAGAAATGATGTAGTGGCTTCACTCTCGTTCTTGTTTTCAGATTCATCAGCAGTTTCGGCATCAAATCGCTGCAAAAGCACGCGAATATCTTCATTCAACTGATTCCAATATCGATTGACTACGTTTAATACAGCATCATCTTGGGTTTGACGTTTTTCTAGTTGTTCAATTCTCTGTCTAAGTTCGGCTTCAGTACGATGTCTTTGCTCAATTCTCTGCAAAATAATAAAAATGTATACAAGTATCACGCAGATTTTTCAAATTTACTTGAGCCAGTTTCTTGTTCTGAAATTGTAAAACTTTAATATCCATCTCTTCCAATGTAGATACAGAACCTATTAGATGAGGTTCAAAATGTATCTTTTTTATTGGAGGTTGCCCACTGGCACCATCCTCAACGTGCCTCTTCGACATTTTTTTAACTTAATTCAACGTTTAATTATTAATCTTGAAAAAATTCATGCATTAACCGTTCGTCAGACTTGATATCGAACCGGCATTTTGTTGACGTTAAACATGTTTCGAATGAAATGAATGTTTAGCGTCAAATAACATGATTAACGTGGAATCCATTAATATGTTTAAAACAATGCAAACCCTCATTTAAATCAATTCAATTGAACCATGAAAAATTTTTAATTGCGTCAAGAACTACTCAACAGCCAGGTAAAAACAAGACGTGCAAAAAAAAACATAAACACTGTAGCCAACAGTGTTTGTTGTGTTACCAACTGTAAGAGATTGCCAAAAATCAGTTTTGATTTGTAGTCTTTTCACAATTTAGATGGAAAACTTGCAAAATGATGGAAATTTTGCATATAATTCTCTAATTTTCGAATAATCTCCAAATCGAATAATCATGGAGTATTATTATTTTGCATTAACATGTCCAATGGAAATATATGCCCTTTCATTTCCAATGAATAGAATGCCCATAGAAAAATAACTGCCGATGCTTCTTGATATCGATATCTGCAACGAATTCAAACAGAGATTAGATTAAGAAGAGGAAGGGGTGTCTCCTAAACAAATGCCAGAAATAATCCATTCTCCATTATTTGGGTTGCCCGATGGCTTCGATTCAAATTGCTCCGACCTTTGAATATTGCGATACGAATGCAAATTAAGAAAGTCCGTCGTGCGGCCGCATCAATTATGGACTCAATTATGTGACACATGCACGAAAAATTGATGTCCACGACGTTGATTGTGGTCGCTTCGCGTTGGAAATCATCCGAATGGTGATGTGGCACAGTGAAATCCATCAGTTTTCTGGTTGAGTTCATCGAAAAAATCGCAGTCTCAGAAGTGGACGTCCATTGGAATTGGGAATTTCGTGCCATTTTCTGCATTAAAATCATGAGTCAATCAAGGATGTAGTTTATCTCATTCTCTTCCTCCATTCCACCTTCCAAACCCTAGCCACAATTCGGTGTCTAAATGGAGAGTGGGGATGGAAGCTCTCTGAGATGGCGTTCACGACCTGAAACGTTGTGCGGTATCGAATTGTTATTTTCTCTTTAGCCTAAATAAAGTTTCCTTTGCTCGTTTTCCTCGCAAATTTTTATGGTGTTAAATTAACGAGTGCACGTGCCCTGAATTGTGAAAAGGACATCGAGTGAAGACGCGATGGATGAGAATACGAACCAGGATTCAGCGATGGAAACCACGAATTCCATCTATAATAATTATAGCTCGTGTTGTCGATTATGTCTGATGGACAACAGCAACTCCTTGAAACCGATATTCGATGACGAAATGGATGGCGACCAAATTATCGTGGAGAAAATCTTCGACTTCCTCGGGATTGAGGTAAGTGTTTTGGGAACGAGTGGAAAATTGGCCGTTTCCTCGCATAGATTCCATGTTTTTTTTCTTGGTGAGAGAGAGAGTATCTGCTTAAATGAGGATATCGATGATATTATTAATTGATGAGTCAGGCAGTCAGTTAGTCGCTCGTTTAAGTAAAGCCAATGTGAAGAACGTGTCGATATTCAACCTTATGGTACCTCTTCGATCGTTTTTCTTACACGCATTTGCTTTACATTTAAGGCGAATTCGTCGCCTTTCCTTTCCATTCCAACATTTTCTGCTGGTATTCGGAGCAAGAGATGATTACGTCGTTGTTGCAACATATGCCAGAAACGGGACTAATCAATTGGACGACAATTTAAAAAAAATGATTAAGACGATAATTAGCACTAATGATAAAGCTTTTGATGAAACAGAAACAATGTTGTTATTGAGAAACAAGAGATTCTTTATTTGTAAATATACAACAGATGAAAGTTAGGTTATATTATGAACTACATTTCTTCAAACGTCCATTGCAGGTATCAATTGATGATAAATTGTCCACTATGATTTGTCTAATCTGCATAGATAAGATGGAGACTTGGCACAATTACAAGATTAGCTGCTGTGAGAATCAGACCAAGCTCCAGGGATGGTTGAATGAAATGGATCCACATGATGATGTAAATATATTGTTGATTTATTAGAAGCAAGTCCAATAATCATGTTAATTCTCTGCGTTTTTTCTTTTGCAATAATCCACTTCCAGAAGTCAGTATCAAATGGAAGATATACACCAGGAATGGATCATTTACAACCAGAATTAGAATATGCTGGCAGTGATGTAAGAGGAATTGATGGAGACTTAATTAAATTATTGGTTAATTTTTTTTTCAATTCTCTTAGGATATTCACATTAAAAGTGAACCAATAGATGAAGATGAGGATGATGATGATATGTATGAATTGCCACCATCATTAACACCTCATCCACCAGAATTGAATACTTTCGAAGATATACCAAATGGTAGCATGAGCATAAATGAAACAGGTATGTAGTTAATTGTTATTCAATAATGACTTCTATGATTTACTCTTTTTATATATTTTTACATTAATTTTTTTTTACAATTTTGTTTTTGTTCTTTGACATAGATTCACAAAGTGGCGAAATAGAACCAAATAAATACGATATACCAAGTAGAAAATGTACAATTTGTAATAAAATATTTAGCACGCCGGGGAATAGGCGGAAACACGAGAAAACCATACACAAAATTAATATTAGCCTATTAAAAAATATTACTATTACTGGTAAGAAATTGTAGTAGAGAATAAGAAATATTAACCCGAATTCGTACATCTTCTTAAATGGTACTTTTTACTAATAGAAGTTTATCATTCTTATTTATGTCTGTGAAATAACGAATAGACAATTGCTTATCACAGAAAAGTAATGTATTAAATTCTTTTTGTAGGTGTAGTAGACGAAGATTCGCACAATTCGGGTGCAATGTCGGATCATTCGTCTAATGAAGATGACAAATCGATTGAGGATAACAGCGAGAAGAAACAAAAAGAACAAGTCGAAGATGTCGAAGCGAACGAGAAAACGGAATACACAGAGACGGACATACAGAAGATACAATTCGCGGCCGGATTGCAATTGAAACAAAGAAATGGCACGACGCCGACGAACATATCGACGTTAATGGGCGAAGGACCTTTGACGAAAGTCGAAGAAGCGTACAAGATTAAATGCCGCAAAATGATAACGATGTTCAGTACGTTGGTGTGCTCTTGTCACGGATATCAGCACAAAACGACGAAACGTTTATTCGCTCATTTGCGTTCCCTTTGTTCATGGTTTCCTGTCTACACTTGCTACAATTGCGTGATAACGTATATCGATCGGTCCTCAAATATGCGACATACGTCACGTTGCCCGAAAAAGTATCTCGAAAACTTGATTAAATTGTCGGAAATAAAGAGGATGCCGGACTTTCGGCATCGTGCATATCAGTTCTACAAGTGCGTTAAGTGCACATACGTCTACGGTTTCTGGGATGATTATTGCGATCACGTCGATGCCGAACACGATGCGGACGAGTTACCGGTCACTTGTAGTTGCGGAAAAGAGTTTAACGATGCCAACGAGTACAGACAACACATCTACAGACAATGTATGGTCAATTTCTTTTGCGACATTTGTTTCAATCTAACGCCAACAATCGACGATTTCAAGAAGCATTGCGAAAAGCAGCACGATAACGCCGAAGGATTCCCGTTCTTACCCAATCTTACCGCTTCTACAGATATCAAGGTGGAGTACGATGCGGAAACGTTCAACAATTTCTCGCAGGACGAAGGCGAAACGATCGAATGCGCACCGGACTTGACGTTCGGCAACGATAATGACGACGATGACGATTTCACCGATTTGGAAAAGATGATGATGAGTCCGATGGATTTGAAGAGTTGGTACTCGAAAACGGCGTGTCCGATTTGCGGTAAAGCATATTCGAATTATCACAACATGTTACGTCATTATAGGACGCACGACGATTCCGAGAAGAACATACCGTGCATTCATTGTCCGGAAAAATTCCGCTTGAAGACGGAACTCAGAGAGCATCTAATAGTGTCGCACGGCGTGGTGGAGAATAAATCGCCTAAAAGCAATTCGTCGCTTCCATGTCCGGAATGTGGGATTATTTTCGGTAGTTTCGAAGAGTGGTCGCAACATAAGGAGACTCACGGTTTACCGTTTACCTGCGGCGAATGCGGTAAACAGTTGGTCTCGCAGGAGGAACTCGATCAGCATCGTAGCGTTCATTTGAATATTAAAGTGTTTCGCGATTCGAAGACGCATTCATATAAAAGTACGATGTTAAGTCCGACGACACAAACGGAATACAACGAAATCGAGATAACGGAATTAAATCCGGACGACGGACAAGATCCGTCGAAGAAGTACAATTGCGAGGCGTGCAACAAAACCTATTCCGGTTATGGCGGTCTATGGGAACACAACAAACGCTATCATCCGGAGCGGCGTCCGTCCAAAGATTATCCACGTAAATGCAAGTATTGCGATAAAATCCTAATGTCGGGCGGCGCATATTACATGCACAAACAAATGCACGAGAGATACTCGCAGAATCCTGTCATTAAGCAGGAGATTGACGATTCGGCCGAAACGACGTTTACTTGCAAGATTTGTTTCAAAGTGTTTTCGAACAAATCGAATCTGAAGAGTCACATGAAGACGCATGAAGATGCTGGCGCGAATAGAAGTTTGTCGAAGAGCGGCCGATTGAAAACGTACTGGTGCAATATCTGTCACCAGGCCTGCATCGGTTACGACGAATTGCAGAAACACAAGAAGGAACATATCAAAGAGAACATGACCGAGATGCTGATGAAGGATACGGATCATAATACCGATAAAGATCACGTATGCGACATTTGCCATAAAGTGTTCACGAACAAAGTGTCGCTGAAGAAGCACAAGGAACGACATTTGGACGACACAGAGGAAGAGTATCCGAATAAGAAGTATTATTTGTATTGTAAATATTGTAGGATACCGTTCTTAGATATAGCCGTAATGAATACACATATCGAAACCGAACATAGGAACGAGACGCCGAAAGCGCGACAAAAAGGCAAGAATAACAAGTTCACGTGTAACTTGTGCAAGAAATCGTTCGAAACGTCTGGCGCCCTTTGCTCACATCAAGGCTGGCACAAGAGAGTGAAGTACGAGCATAAAATGGTATACAAGACTAAAGCGCGATTAGCTCAAATGGCAGCGGCCGCCGCATCCGGTGCCACCACCGCAGCACCGACTGGCAGCCACGCAGCAAAATTCAAATGTCCAACGTGTCCGCAATCATTTCCCAACGACACCGCGTTACAGATACACATACTGGAAGCGCATCGGAACATTAACGCGATTCTCATCAGTCCGCATTGCACGGTGTGTCAGAAAGATTTCGAGTCGCAAAGTGCGTTCGAGAAACACATGCAACTGCATAAGATCGTCGAGAAACGACAGAGTAATCAGCAGAAGACGTACTCGTGTAAATTTTGCACGACGACGTTCAGTCGAACGGATCTATTGAACACCCACATACGAACGCATCATAGGGAACTGACGGCGACGACGACGGACGTGCCGCGTACGTTCAAATGCGCTCAATGCAGTCGCGTGTTCGAGAAACAAGCCTCGTTGAACGCTCACATGAAGATGCACGATAAGAATCGACACAACTTGACGGTGTCTTCGTCGACGTCGAGCCAAAAGTACGATCATTACGTTTACACGTGCTCGATTTGTCGGGCCGGTTTCAATTTACCGAAACAGTTGAGACGTCACATCATCGAAGCGCATCCGTTTAAATAATTTTTTTTTAGAAAAAGTTATTTCTTTAGGCTAATTATGCAATAAGTTAAACATAGTCGTAAGTTATTATTTATTATTGTTTCTTCATTTCGTAGCTGTTGCGTAATTTGTCTTTGTTATTTATGCAATTTCTCTATTTTCGTTAATCATACTAATGAACGAGAAGAAGGGGGAGGAGAAGAAGAGAAACTATGTTAGTACAATAATTATATAGATAGGGATATAAATTAATTAGACCGCGATGCGATGTACAAATGTAAATAGGAATATTTTTTAAAATTAAGAATATAACAATAATACTGCACGACTGTCTTTCTCTCTCGCTCACTCTCTCTTTTTTCATCATAAAACTATTGCACTATTTAAGTATGATTTCTTTGTCGAGTAAGTTCAATTAATTGATAAGTTGCAAACGAGAATTTTCTACGCAAATTGCATCTCGTTTTCATACTTTCTTTTGTTATCCTTAAGCGAAAATTGTATTTCTTGAAGAAGGAAAAACAGTGATTAATGATAAAATTTATACCGTTGTTTTATTAATTATCCTAAAGCTAAAGCTTTTCTTTGTATAAAGTTCCGATTGTCCCGTATCTTCATCCTACTTACCTTTGCTGATTGCTGAAATAAACATTTTTAAAAATGTAAGTAAAGGATTCGAATAGTAAGAGAATAGAATGAAAGTTTAATGCACAAACATTTTAATATAAACTTAAAAATTCGTACAACAATATGAAAAATTATAGACTATTATACACGTATTATCATTATTAATATACTTATTTTACAACGGGATGGAGATCCGTTTTGAATATTCCCATCGATCATTTCATTTTCTTTTTATTCCATTCTCACTAATGATTATTAATCTTTGTTAATAATATATTTCTTCATTTACTTATGTATATCATATAGATAAATAAACTACGACTTAGTCACAAATATAATTTTCCTTTGAAATTAATTCATAATCAATTTTAATTAGATTGAGAGATATTTATTATTTTAATTTTATTAATGTAACAAACTAACACAGATAGTGACATTCACGAGTGTATGTGTGGGTGTATAGGCCTGTCGGGCTCGAAGATTCATAATGAAGAAAGTCCATCGAATAGTTTTTCTTTTGAAAGTGGTAAGTTGAAATGCATGGGGATCAGTTTCATGATATCCTATTTTAATTAGACTAGTTTGAATTTTGGATGAAATTAATTGAATCGAATAAAATTTGTTTTTTTTTGTTCCTTAGCTTCCCCGACAAGTTTCACTATTTCCTTCCTTCCGCTTTTCTGCCTCTCCATAAATCTGTTCACAATTTATTAATTTTCTTTTCTTTTAATGGTTGTACCCTATCTACTTTTACGAACAAGAAGTATAAAAGAGCCATCACATTCCTTTGGGCATCAGTCCCTATGTATATTAATTGTTTTTATTAATAATGATTAATAATGAATAAATAAATAATTAACTAGAGGCGCGGTCACAAAATCCTATCGATAACTTTGATATTGTTTTTTCTGTTTCTTTTTAATTCAGTCTATAAAAGGATTATTATCTATCGTTCTCTGCATTGCTCTACTTGTAGATGATCGTTTTCGCTTAATTCTTTTTCTCCGGCCAACATTGGATTTATTAGATTTCGAAGAGGAAGAAGATTTTGTTGTCTAATAAATCGAATGCGATCGAAAGAAATCATTTTGTGACCGCTCGTAATTCAGTTAGTAATAGTAGTTTCGCATCAAGAAGAACGAATCAATCTAAAAAAGTTTCGGCTAATAATTCCTCCATTCGAAATTTTCTCCTGCTTCCGTTTAAACTATTACAAGATTATTACATTCAAATATTTATTATTTCTTTAATTAATTATTATTAATTGTTTTCTTCTTCATCTTTCATTAAATTCTTATCGTTATTATTATTACATTGTATATAAACAACAATTAACTAGGATTATATACAGATCTTAGATAAAATGCAAAATACATACAAGCAAGTATATAAAATAATTGAGTAATCTATTATTTTTTTTTCTTTTAAATATTGAATCATGTACATTGTGTAGCTTGCGCTGGTTCAGTCAAATTTTACCATAAGTTTAATTACCGCATATGCCTTTACTTGAAAATAGTTTCTTTTGCACTTTATATTCGTTAATCGCGGTTTTGTGGATGTCTTTTCTTTATATCACTTGAGGGCAAATGAAAAGTTTCCTTTTAATCGATGAAGGGTAATCGAAGGTACGGTAAAATAGAAACTGACCAGAACTCACAGGTAACGCTAACACCGTTGACCACGACGACGACGAAGACGTTTTTCATTTCCTACTTACAACCGTCATTCAATATGTAATTTTCGTTTAGTGTTCCATTTTTTGCTCGATTTCATTTTTGAAAAAAGGCAAACTTATCCCGTATCGATCCAATCTATTAACGTATTAAATGTTTCTCGCTTACATTTTTTTCTCGCTCTATCTCTCTAACATTCCGGAGTCATCTTTAAAAAAATACTTCTTTCTTGTTTGTAGTTTATCACGTGTGGAGGGAAAACCTATCCTATATAACAATCGTTTGTTTCGTCTTGCATTTGAATTCTCTTGTGATTTAATTTACAATTTTCTTTCCCCTTTTTGCTAACGAGTGCCATCGGTTTAATTAATGCAAAATGTAACGAAAAAAAAAAATCGATTTGCCTGGATTATCATAGTTTTTTTACCGGAATTGCATGGATGGGATCCAAATCTCACTCTATTTGCAAACTACTGACATTGCTGCTGATTCCAAGCAATCCAGAAATATTTTAGTTAACGTGTAACGCGTTGTTCGAAATTTAGTAAAATTTCTTTTGAAGATGGAAGCTTTATGCCATCCAGCTGTAATGCTGTTAATAATTTGAAGTTTTCAGTTGTTAATTAAAAGCTCGCACTAATGTATCTGTTCTTTTTAACTTTTCACACTAATTTCTGGCTAATTAGCACCATTTAATAACTTACATTTGCAAAATAAAAATCGTTACACGTTAAGACAATTCGCAATAGAAAAATATAATATGCACTGTGGGGCGAACAAAATGAACATTTTCCTATAAAAGAATGCTGTTTAGGGAATTCTATCTCTCTGTATTTTCGCTAACTAACTTTCGTTAATGAGTGGATCTTAATAATTAGTAGTTATTAGTAATAATAGTTATTAATATGCCAGGTACGATGATAACGATGATAGACAAGATAGATTAAGTGTATAATCAAACTATCGATCAGCAATTTACGATTTTTCACAGTTTTACTTCCACATCTTTCGTTATTATTTCTTAATTGTTTACTTTCGTAACAAAATATATCATTTATTTATTGTTTTTTTTTCTTTTCAAATATATTATATTAAATTCAACAACTATACAAATTGGGAAATAAAAAAATCAAATCAAAACATTATAATAATAATTAATTATTAAAAAGATAACAAATAATAAAACAAGCAAATATAAAATTAGCAATCATATGAAAAAAATCATGATTCTATTCAAAAGAAATAAAAAAAATAATTATTATATGTATCAAACTAAAAACTAATATTACAATAATGATAAAAGGAAAGGCTAATAATAATAATTATTAAACAAATAATATAAAATTGTTGAAGGAAGCATCTAGGAACCCTCTCTTTCGACGTAGTAAAAAAAAATCTCTCTCACGACTTTAGTAAAAAATTTCTTTCGTTTTCCTTATTCCGCTTTAAGCATTCAAATACTGACTGAATTGTATTTTAATAATTAATATTGTACATATAAAAAATGAAAGAAGATGTGTACAGCAGGAGTAATTATTCGAAAAAGGCGGGAACCGGCCCACCTTTCTGAACATTAATAATCTCTCGGATTAATTATTATTATCTCCTTTTAATACGTTATCCTGTGTTTTCTCCCTTTTAAATTCCATTCGTATTTAATTCTTCGTTTAAACGTGTAAGACCCGACACATGATATGCCAACACTTAATTTTTATAATTTTTTCTTTCTCATTAAATCTCAATATTAAATATAATTCATATATATGTTATGTATCTATATATATATATATAATAATTACATCATTATTAAATATTATTCTTGAACGATAATAATAATATATAATAAGTAGACTTTTTTTTGGTAAATTTTCATTTTGTCTTAATAAATTGGGGGGGACGTGGGGGGACTAGATGACAGCTTGAGCTTTCTCTCATACAAAAATAAAAAATACATACAATATAAAAAATTTAGAAAACACTCTATTATCATCATCATTATTATTAATAATCATTTCTCTCTCTTCGTTTCATTTTTTTTCAATATTTTTTTCTACAAGAATACTGTAAAACACCGTTAATTTTTGAATTGCATACGAATTCTCATATTGATTACATAGTTGCTTTTGCATTTTTTTTATTACTTCGTTTATATTTCATATATAAAGTAAAAGAAAAAACATTTAAATCTTGTTTTTTATCAATAAACGCGCGTGTATTTGTGTGTTGTTGGGTGTCGTTCGAATTTTTCAATTATATCTTCAATCGTGGATTTCTGTGTATTAAATTCAAGCCTATAAGGATAATAATCTCAATCAAGAAAATTGGGGATGCATTATACAAATTCGTTCCCATTTTACCAGCCAAACGTTTTGTTTAATTTGAATTTTGGAAACGAGTGCTTTTTGCAAATTGAATCTAATGCAATCGTCATTTTTTAGTGGAAATAATAACAACATTAACAATAATCGTGATTGTAGTTTGCAGTGATTTTCTCTTCTTCAAACTTAAATAATAATAAACGAACCAAAAATAATCATAATAAAAAAAAAATCAGAATAGAAAGAAGACCGAAACGATAAAGTGAAATAAAAAGAAGATTCAAAATGCACCTAGGAGGTGCCTCAGTTGGCCACCAGCAGGTGCTGGTACTGGCCCGCTGCCGGGTACGGCCAATTGTCTAGCAGCTTGTTATTATCCTGAGGCGTCGTCGGCGTCGAATTGGGCGCGCCAACCGCCGTCGCCGCGCCGCCCGATGCCGTCGTCGTCGACGACGACGTCGCGTTATTCGGAAAGTACGGGTTCAGCGGCGTGTGCTCGAACGGTAGCTTGTTGGAATAGAGATCGGGGGTGAGGAACTGATTGGAAGACTCGAACATGGAGCGATGATGCGGGAACTGCGGTCCGTACGGGCCGTGCGTGTAATAGTAAGCGGTCGGATCCGGGGAGATGGCGCGGCCGCCGGGCGAATGATGCGGCGGCTGCTGGTGCATCTGTTGCTGTATGGCCCGCTGTTTGATGTAGTTGGCGAATTCCGTCGGCGACATTCTGCAATTGTTCGGTAAGGAAATGTCGTTTAGAAACGGCGCGAAGAGAAAACGGGGCAAAACGTACCTGTTCGCCCTTTTGCTGCTGGTCTTCAACTTGGTGCTACCGAACTTGGTCTGAGCAAAAGTGGCGGTGGTGAACGTGAGCGGCGTGGTCGTGCGCGGTATGAACGACGGCACCGGCGACGGCGAGCCTTTGTAAGAGTTCGCCAACGACGTGGGCGACGGCGCTTGCGACGTATTCGACAGGTGATTGATGTTGTTCGACAGATTTGGATTCGGTGCTTGCGCGACGACGGTGGCCAATTGGGAACCGACGACGACGGCCGCCGCGGCGGCGGCAGCGGCAGCAGACGACGGTTGGGCGGCGGCGGCGGCGACGAGGCCGCCGTTGCCGCCTCCTCCTCCACCGCCTACGACGGCGGCCGCCGCGGCGAACGGTGCCATCGACTTCGGCGAGAGGCTCAAATTGCTGAGGCTACAGCCGACCGACTCGATCGGTCGGAAGCATTGGGCTTCCGGATTGAACGTTTTCGTGACCTCGCGATCGGCCGAGTTCTCGTCCTGCGGATCGGCCTTATCGCTGAACAGCACCTTGACGGCCCCCTTCTCGCCGATGCGGTAGCTCACCTCGCCGGGATCGACCCACACGGCCAGTTCCTGCGGCAGGTTCTCCAAAATGTCCTGGATCGGTACGCCGCTCTCGCGTGCCGCCCTCTCCAACACCTTATCGATCGGATCGCCGGTCTTCAAGCAGCGGAACGCCGACCCTTTGAACGGTTTGTCCGGGTACCAGTGGCCTTGGAATTTGTCTTTTAACGCTTTCTCCAATTCCTCGCCGAAGATGTTCACTCGTCTACGCGGTAGCTTATTATACAGGTACGAAATGACGAAATTCAGTGCTACTTGTACTTCTATATGCATCTTGAAATTTTGGTAATTTCCTTTTGATAATATATATTTGGTTCTCCTGTTTAAATCTGTTTTCCGGTTTAATTCTCTTCTTCAAAAATATAACATCGATTTTGTGTTTCCTTCTAGTTGTTTCCTTTGGTTTTTATTCAAGACAGTTTCAAGTTTCCTTTCTTCGAAAAATTAAGGTACGTGATCTGAAAACAAGAAGAGATATAATTAGTATCCTTATTTTTTGTTTGTCGTTTCGTTTTTCTCAATCGTAATTAGAATGGGCGTGTATCAAGAGCAAGCAGCCGACCTGTTGTCCGCATTAAGCAGCAGCGGCAGCGGCAACGGCAGCGGCAAGTGTGTCATCTTTTTTTGGTCTGGGTCCGACCCAGTTTCCATTTTATCGCTCTTTCTCTGTGCGAAAGAGTGTGTAACACGAAACTGCTGGTGGTATTACTGCGTTTTATTGATCGTTTTGGTATTATAATTTTACATTAAAGAAAAATAGGAGTGAATCGCCATTGATACTGGAGTAAACTGAAACCGTCGATACATCAAATCGACCGGTTTAATTAGGTTGTTTGCGTGTATGGATCAGGTACGGGAGGGAAAAATTAGCGGTGCTATTATTACTCGTTTATATTTATATAGGTTGTCCTTCTTTATGTTTGCTAGATTATTTTTGCGCATTTCGTATCGATTTGATTTCGTTAGTAGAACGAACGGGCGAGCAAACAACCAACAAAAAAAATTGGCAACATTCTGAACATCTATAGATTTACTTCTAACTCTAAAAATAGCACGAATCTATAAAATCTATGGGGACCTTTCCTTCCATTCCGTGGATGATACGCTCGAATATCGTGCAATTAAGGAACGCTATAAAAAGATAGATGCCATGGGATCATAAATTGCAAATATTTAATTAGGCGTTATAATCGTTGCGCCATTAATCGTCATGCGGATTAATTAATTCGTATGATTTATGACGGGCAATTAACGCGAATTAACCTGCGCTCGTGTCGATCTGCTTGTCGACGTACGTGAATTTCGGGAGTTTGTTTCGAAATCTGTTTGCCAAATCGTTTTGAAAAGGGCAATCGAACGATTTATTTGTTATTGCGTATTACCGTTTCTAGAGAGAAAGAAAAGGTTTCGTAATGCATTTTTTTTTGCAAAATAAATGACTAACTTTAAAATATAAACACAATAATGTAACTCTTGTTGGTTACAATTGGTAATTGATCCACATAATATAACGCAGAAAAAACGCGAACGGTTACGTAATACTTTTTTGATCTCGTTTTCCGGTTTTGGATCCAATTGTGATTGTAAAACGAGAATTACGGTTAATGCTGCTGGTGCGTTAATCAAACCGTAAAAACGTCTCGGTACAATTTCGGATTCACATGGATTCTAATGTGCAGCAGCAATAATGATGAAACGGCAGAAAAATAATAAACGATCCCGTTTGTTATTGAAATTAATATTGTATGCTTCTGATAAAAAAGGCCTACGCTACGGTAACAATTCGAACAATAAGTTTTTCTAGGCTTGTGCATTTCACAATCATAATTCTACAGTTTTATTTAACGCAATAATCGTAAAATAACAACCGTCTCACATGTCGTTACTATTTTATCTAGATTAATGGAGTTTACCATTAACCCACACGTAGAAGTTCATTTTCGTGTTGTAAAACTACGAATCGATTTATTTGCTACGACAATCGTAACGAATACTTTATCTATTTTTTACGAATATTCCCATTTTAGTTGGACAAACGTTTATTTAGATATCGCATAGATCGTTCAGGATAATCAAGTACATAGATTTAATAGAGAAACTATGTCATACGTTCATTTAATAATCGTAACGAAACGAGCCATCCTCGACTTAACGTTATTATCATCGTATATTGTCACATCCCGTGCATATATTGCTTCCTTATTCGCCAATTACGCCATTACTTCCATCATCCTCAACACGATTGCAACAATGAAATAATCATTCATGGATTCCGTTTTAAAAAATCTCGATAAAATGCCATTTCTAAAGCAAAGACCCGGAGCTCAAAACCATCCTTTTCTACGTAAAGTTGGCATTACTTGTCGCATTGACATTACCGTTTGCCAATATTATTTTCTAACCTGCAATAAGTTAAAAACCAAAGATTCGGTTTGAAATCAGATATAGATCTAGTTTTATTGTTGTTTATAAGGGAGACAAATTAGTCCATCTGACCCAACGGTACATTTCCTAGCGTTAAATTGGTCTCTTTCTGTTTACTTTGTGTTAAATTGATGAAGACAACGGCTAAAGAGGGAGAGGAATAAAATAATATGGCGTAAATAATGAATCAAAAGTGGTTGTCGTTTGTTGTTGCTACTGCTCTACGAATGGTAATAGAGCGTTATTTCTTGTATTTATTTGTTGGTACGTTATGTAACGTTGCTTAAGAGGAAAAATCGACGTAAATCGATTCCTAGTAATCATATAATTTTTATGATATTTACCTGTTAAGAGAGACCGCTTTCGTTTAATTTAGGTTTTAATAGTTGTGCGATTATAATAAATCAGTTGCTTTTGCGAAAATATCTCCTCTATCCTTCTTAATAAATCCCACATTTTTTTGTTGGTTTTCCGACGACAATGTTGATGATGTAAATAATTAAGTTATTACAAATAAAATTTATTGTGTGCCACTGCTGTTATTGTTGTTGTTCTCGAATGGATTCGATTTAATAAATTAAAGGTCGTTTTATTTAAGCAATTAGATAACTTTACTACGATTCAATTGAAACCGTTTTGAATAATAATAATAGTAACAATAAAGTGTAGATTGAAATATGTTTGCATAACAAGTGTTTTTTTTTGCCAGAAAACGTGGTCAAATTCGCGAATCTGCGAAGATGTTTGATTAGAATTTGGCAAACCACTTCCTATTTTCAGCTATTATTTTGCTGAATGATAACTTGATAAGAACTTTTTGTTTCGAAGTTTAAACGATCTTAGCAAACTATATTCTCCTATTGTAAGCAGATAATTATAATTGCAAATCTTTCTAGAAGACAAAAATAGCAACTAATTTAATTCGTTATTATTTCGTTTCGCAAAAAAATGAAAGAAAAGAGGATTTGCGTAGTAATCGAATAAGGATGCTATAAATAAATAATTAATTTTATTCATTTGGCGAATGAATGAATGAATATAAACGATACGAATGAATTAATATTAATAAAACACACTTTTAATATTAAAACGATCGAATGCAAATTTTATTTTTAAGTCGTTTAATACTAGCGAAATTTATAAGATCGGACGGTGAAAAAGAAAGAGGGGAACAGGGAAATAAGGAATTAATTAAATAGCAATTATTATTGGTAAAATGAAAGAGAAGAAACCACTTCAACGTTTCATTGCCACTTCTAGCGATTGGAAAGCGAAATAAAGTGTAGGAAGTTGTTTGGGAAAAGGTAAGTAATTAACGAATTAGATATAAGCATATTTTTTGCAAATTATTTTGGCATTAATTCAGTTTTAAAAAAGTCATTCAAGTTAAAATTGTTTACACCTTGGCAAGTGTAGGTTCTAATGAAGAAATCCTTGTCAAGTGATGATGATACGTTAAACGTTTACAGGAACAACTTTTGCACAAAAACATCGAACACCTGAGCTAATAATAGGCTCAACAATAGGCCATCTACGGATTAATTCTATTTGATGTGATTTATTCGAGTATAAATTGACCACTAAAAATAGATCAACAGCGAGGATGGCTCATTACGTCCAGTTTATTATTTGCAATTCTTTTCCTCTAATACAGGAATAATCTACTAACAATTTATTATTATGACAATTTAGTAAAATAAGAGACCAGCAATTTATATTTATATGAAGATGATGATTCATTTTACTATACTAACGCCTACAAAAAGCGAAAGAATTTGTTTGTTACAAATTTGGCAATGGTTGCAAATATTTCTTTTTCAAGTTGTGCACTTAATAATAATAATTCGAGACGAAAAGCTAGTCGTAAATTTTTTTCCAATTTTTTTTGCTCTTAGAAAATTTCGCGTATTTCAAAACGACAACGTAACGTTATTTATTTGCACGTTTACATAAGTACCAACGTATTGTTCGATGGAAAATAATCGATAATTGCGACTGAAAATAATATTCGAGTACATTGTTAACGTGGAAACATTTTTCTTTTCTATACAATATTAAATGAAAACCGATCAATAAATTAATTGAATTACCAACTCATTATGAAAGGCAAAGAACGAGAGAAAGAGAGAGAAACATTGTATATTATTATTATTATAGCAGGTCAAGGTAAGGATATTAAAGAACCAAGTGCTTTAGTAGTAGAGTAAATCCATAAAAGTGCTTTTTGTGGAAAAAAGCAAAGAAAATAGATAAGTAAAGGACGATTGTAATGTTATAGTCACCACGAATTAGGTGTGAAAAATAAATTTAATCCATTAGGACGATTATTAAGTTATAAAATGCAATTACACAACTCAAGAACAGCAAAAAGAAATAAGCAAGCACTTTAGATCTTGCAGTTGTAAATGGCAACGGTTGTAAATTGCAATGTCATACGGAAAATAAAGGAAAGAATTTGCAAAATTAATGCTCCTAAATGTGTTTCCTAGTACCAAAAAGGAAGAACGGAAAGAGATAAACACGCTAAAAAGCCTCCATCCGTTTTTTTGCAAACAAGATTTTCGCCTGATAATAAATAATTCAACACACATTATTGCTCGTAACCTATAAAGTTGTTGTTCGAGCACGAGCGAAAGCTTGCTGAAATTAAGAATCATACAACGAGATTAATCTCATTTCTTTTCACTCAATTTCTTCCTTTATTCTGTTGAAATTCGCTCAAAAATAACTTGACGTGACGAAATTACTCTCGCACACGAAAATACACGCAAACTGAGAATGAGTCGATATTCTAAAGATGGAACGAGCGGAGAGTGGAAATCTATTATTTATGCGAACCGAAAAAATATTATTAAGAAAGACTGAAAAAAAAAGAGAAAACAAAGAGGAACTGAAACGGATTCCTTTTTGGCGATTCGAACGTAAATAGAACGGTCTATTAATAAAATTATTTATTATTTATTTTTTCGCGTTTCCTGAAATCATCATCGCCGGCTATATAACGTCCATCACGCGATGAAGATGACTACCGAAGCGAATTTAATAAACGGTCTTTGCAGCGAAGCACCAGATGTCGATCGAAAGCTCACGACCAAACCGATGGAGCTTTTCTATAAATTGTCTTATTTTAAAAGGAAAAAGATGATATTTGAAATGAAATTTTATTTTCATTGCCAAAATATTGACTATAGAGATTTTTAGGTGAAACTAAACGTTAAGATAAGATCAATGGAGTTTCAATAAGTTTCAAAGGAGCAGTTTTCAGGTATTGAAATTTATAATTGCACCCAATCAAAACCTTTTTAGGGCTTGTAACATACTTCAATTTAGTAGCATGATGTTGCAGCATTTGCCAATCTTCTCTCATCTCGATTTCTTGCTACCATTAGCTGGATGATTCGCAAAAATCCGCCGTAATCTTATCGGCAAATATTGCCTCACAAATTTAGCATACGTTTCAAAGAAACAAGAAGATTGCTCAACATATTACTTAACGATAAGATTGTAAGATAAGAAATCGAACTGAAACTTCATATTAAAAAAGCCCATTGATTCTTTGTTTCTCTTAAGCTATTTTATAAAACGCAAGGGAACTTCACAACTTGAATGGACACTAATAACAATTAGTGTATAATTTTGTCGGCGACAAGAGTTGGCTTGTAATAAGCGTGTCCTTTAACATTGGCGATAATAGCGTACGAAATAATAAAGGACCTTTTGCTTATTGTACGTGAAATATTTAAACGTGAAAACGGCACGTGTAAGCTCATTGTTGTAGACGTTGAAAAGTGCTACAATATAGTTTGGTTTGAGTACGTAACAGGAAATTTCAAATTTAACTAATGGCCAAATTCCGTTTCGGGTTACGTCCATTAAATGGAATTTTGTTAATTAATAATAGACCTGCATTTATTAATAATGACGACGACGACGATAATTAGGTCAAAACGCATATATATGGACGATAAAAAAATGAGTCGACAATTGTTCCTCTGCAATTTAAATTTTTATTATCCTTTTTCTTCTGCTCTTTCTTTTATCGAATTTTTTGTGTAACGTATTTTGTGTGTGACGTTGACTGAAAGTAAAAGAAGAGCACGAGTGTCGTGGATGGTAACCGGGCGTTGGCAGTGTGTTTATCGATTGGATGGAATGAATGAGAGAACCGAGCGACCCCGTTTTCAGAACGTTCACTTACTTTTTCAGTTCTTTCTCACTCGCGCAAGCAAACATTTTATTTATATTTCGTACTATTATTTTTATCATTTATGGTTGTCGTCCCGTATTGTTGTTATTATTACTTTTCATTAAATTAAAATCATATGGATGCGTCGTACACAAGCAAATAAATTCGAACAAGCAAGAAGAGCGAAAAAAAAAAGAAGTGATAATATATAAACGGAAGAGATCGTAAACGAGGAAGAAAGGAAAAGTTGAGCGACTGATGGAAAATTTGCTTTTAGTTTCGTTTTTTAGATAATATCCTTTGCATCTTCCAAGTGGGATGAGTCTTATTAAGATTTTTTATTAGAGATAAAAGTGGCTTTATTACGGCTGTCGAAAGTGAAACTAAATAACAACAAACATTTGATGTGATATCATCAGTAAGAAAACCGTAATTTGCTAAGGATCTAGTTGAACTCTTTTTATCGCAAAGACAAAATGTACTGAAGACGTTGTTGGCAATGCACTCTTTATTGACTAGAAGCTTAACTGTTGCAATGAAAAACTGAGCATTTTTCTTTGTTGCTTTTCTCCTGATTGGACAACATTTTTTTTTATTAATAAATTGTGTTAAATAATAGGCGCCAGGACTACTTATTATTATTTATATCTGCTTTTCTCGTTCCTTCACCAATGTTTTTGTTATTTCACGAGAAAAATAAAGAGAGAGAAAGAGAGACAGAGAAGAGAAAATAAAACAAATATTTGCTTAAAAATAAACTTTAATTTAAGGTATTTGAAACTTTTTCGCAACGGCATTGGCAAATTATCAAGAGAGAAAAAAATGATTATTTTTACTTCTAATATATGCGTTATAATATACGAGAAGGATTGGATACGGGGATTTTTGTTATTATTGTTACGATTGTTCTGGTCCAATCTCATCTTGGCATACCTTCAACAAATCCAGTCTATGTGGCTGATTTGTTGTTATTAAGTTTCAAATAATTATTTCCTAACTGGCAATCGGTAATTTTTTGACCGTTACGAAATCCAAATACAAGGTGCGGTTGAATGATTGTGGCTTTGGATCAATATGGAGCTTATATTTGAATTAAAAGCGGATGCGATATCTATAGATAATAATTTTTTATACATTTTATTATGAAAAAAAAATTATATTATCGTTCGCGGTATGTTAATCAGTAATAGAGCCATTGCTTTAACACTCCGTACTTCTGGCTCGTTTTCAATGGCACGTTCAATTCGAATCCATTACTGTTTTTATTAGCACTTTAACAATTATGTTAAATAGGCAAAAATTGCGAAACTAATTTGTTCATTACTTTATTGTACCAGATTAAGCTGGTTTTGCGTTCTTCTTCGATTAATTTACACATTCAAATAAAACGGAATGTATCGTTAATAAGCGTTTGTAATTTCACTAAAGTACTTTTAATGAATTTAAACAAAAATCCTCACCGAAAAATTTACATACAAGCGACAAATATCAATAACGCAGATAACATAATACGTGTAATATATATACACTTTTTCATTATTAGTACTTATTTATTATTATTTTTATCATGCACGTGTAAATATTGTTCAAGTGCTTCGGCTATTATGCAATGCCGTCGCTTTATTGCATTGGAATTGGGTAAAAAACGTGGCTTCTTGCTGTTTATTAACATTTAAATTCTCAATATAACAGTCATTCCTATGGCATTATTATTTGCACGAGAGACGATTTATTGAGTAATCGAACAACTCGATTTATCCAAATGTAACGATGCATATAATTTTTCCCCATTAATTGCAACTTTCACCCGAAAACAAAAACGGTAACAAAGAATTAACGGACTGCAATTACAAATTAGTCACCGCTCCTGTAATACTAATTGGATTAAGTCACGAATTAAATTCTAATAATAATTTTATTGTCGTTATTTGCCAAAATTTGAAACCGAGCATTTTTGCAATGCTAAATTACACAAATATCAATATTTTTTTAGATGATTGTAGGATGTATTAAGATGCTTTAGCTCGATTTTTCCACACGTAAAACGTTTTTCTCCATCATCAGCCTCATTCTTTCGTCGACCAACATTTTTGCTTTGTTTATTTTTGTCAAAAACATGCTTTTGAATTTTTTTTCTGGGTCCACCGTAGCTAGTTTCCGAATTAAAATAGATGGACTTTCTCTTCATCGCGATACAATTCTAACTAAATATAAATAAAATTTTGTTCGATCACATTTAACGTAATCCTGTTCGTAATTCCCAATTCCATTCTCTAATGGAAAATTGACTTGACTGGCGCCATATGTTTGCATAATCGTTTATTATCATACATAATAACAATTTATCACCATTAAAATGCGAATTCGATAGATATGCGTCATTAAAGTGCGCTTCGTGCTAATATTACGGGCGGATTTCGTTAAGAATCAAATTTGAAAACGATGTAACGTTTAAAACATTTTCGCATTAATTAAGTCGTGCAAACTTGTTCTAATTGTTTTCTCTGCTGTTTGTCGTGCAATTACAATAATCAACACCACCGCAACTGGGTTAAGTCATTTTATCTCTAATGTTGTTCGTTATCGTTTGTTTTTTAATTGCAAAAAGCAACCTTGGCAAATATTGATAAGGAAAAAAAAAGTTATTAGAATCGTGCGGCTTATAAGTATACATTGGGAAATTCTGATGTGGAAAAGTGTTTGTAGAATTCTAATAACATTGTGCGCGTGTCTTTTTATAAAAAGCGAACAGGAAGAAACAGGAAGCACGGGAATGACGACTTCCTATTATTATATTAGGTTGTAAGAAAGGGCTGGTTGGAAAAGAAACTGGTAAAGGCACGACATGTACAGAAGTCTTAAAGTTGGTAATAAACGGGCGAGTTTTATCAGCTCACGAACTCACGTGAACTGAATAATTCGCCACGATCCACCCGTCGATTCCCGGTCACGTTTGAGGCGTACCGTACGTTCATCATCAAGTTCATCCCATTCCCATTCCATGTCCGTCCTTTACAATGTTCTAAAAGCGGTTAGGTTGGTAGAATTGTTATTATTCAATCGATTATTTCTTATTTGAACAAGTCAAAACGGATTCTTTATCTCTTGTACCTGATTCAATTAGCAATTTATTTCTATAATAAAAGCCTTAACGTCTTTCATGAAATAACGAGCGAAGCAAAAAAAAAACAAGGATTTATTTAGTCAATCTGTCAACCTTGTACCATTTCTTGAATTGAGGAGGATTTTTTTTATTTAAATTTCCTTTTATCAAGCTCTTTTATTGAATCGTTGACGAAATCGATTATTGCAAATGCATAAAAATGATGTAAATGGAATTGCATTGGGTATTGTTGCGTTAAAAAAAATGTTTCAGCCTATAAAACTTTATTAGAACTCGTATTGTTAAATGGCCAAGGACGAATTTACGTCACACGAAAATAAAGACGCACACGTGACTTGTAAATAATTAAAACGAGACAATACGTTTACGTTGTTGCCTTTTATTTGTAATTTTATTATTGCTGTTATTGTTGTAAGTTGTAAAAACAATTATTTTCCCTTATAACTGACGAATCTCTCATTTTATTCATCAATCTCTTTCCTAGCCACGTTTTAAAATTAATCTTTCATACTTCGTCAATTCGTATGATTAATTAACAACAATCAAGAACAATCGATCGTTTGTTGTTGATTTTGCAAATAAACTGCAAGTTAAACGCGAATTTCAATACGAAAAATAACGTTCCTTTGAAACAAACAATCGTAAATTCATAAAAATTGGTAGTTGATTACAACGATGATGTCCATCATGATGATGATGGTGATAATGATGTTACATTATGCCAAATGTGCCAAGTTTTGGCCTACTACCACCGACAGATGCTGCGAAATCGAAAGAGAAAAAAACATAATGGCCGGTTGCCAAATAAAATCAGTGGCGAACAAAAAAAAACTCGAAATAAATGTGAGCCATCATCCAAAATCATTTCTCATCATTTGCGAACCTATTCATAGTGTTCGAGGTGAATAAGTGCGGCGTTGTTTATTATAAACTCCCATAATACGAACGGGAGCAAATGAGAACGAGCTTTTTTCAGGAATGCCGTTCGATCTAAATTTAAATCCAGAAGGCAATTTTTTTGGTACGTTTGCGCGAAAAAGAAAATATAGCATCATCATCAACATCACTTTGCCCAAAATGCGTCACACGTACGCAATTATTTGCGAATTATTAAGGGTTCACTTTTCGTTTAGGTAAACAGTCACATTGCGAAAATTCGTCATAAACTTATTTTATAATAATAATGATAATAACCAATCTCACTATTGCGACGCCTTTAGTCTTATGATTATTAATAATGAGAAACGAAAAGAGGCTCGCTTGCTATTAATAACTGGAATTTTTGTTTGTCTCAAATCGCGCATATTTGCCAGATTATTTGGCAATACGAAAACGATTTTATTACTATTACTTTATCATCTAAATTCGTTATAAAACCCATAAAATTACAAAGCGAATAAACGAGGCAACGTGAGAACGGGACTAAAATTAGAAGAAAAATGTTTGTCAACGTGCGAATAATTCTCTTTATCTCCTTTCAACTTTTACTTAAGATGGAAAACACGTAGATAAACATATTCTATTCTTTTTATTCGACATTTTCGTTATTCTGCAAATGCAAAAATCCTAATAGAATAATTTCCCTGTCCTTTTCTCGTTTCATTTAATTTTGCTTTCCACAACTTTTTCCTTTTTGTGCCTAAGACTAGGTTATTATATGGTGGCTCTCGTGTCAGTTTTAAGTCAGTTACTATCTAATAGCCAAGGGAACGTCGTGAATAATGGAAACTTATATACGTGTACCATGAAGTTAAGGGCGAGAAACAGCAATCGCGAAGCCGAAGACGTTGTTATTATCATCATTGCTATGGATCGTGGTTTGTGTAGGCAGTCAGAGGCGTCTTTCAGTCTCTAAGAATACACATAAAGAACGAGATGACGTGCATTTTTATTACGCGTCCCCTTAATCTTGTATCACTATAATCAGGTTTTATTATCATCATCATCCCCTTATTGCGTTCTCTCCCCATTTATTTTATTTTCGTTTTAATAAGACGTCATTCGGCATTTGCCATCCGAGATTGATAAGAAGAGAAATTTGTACGTTAATTGTTTTCATTGTTTAGAACGATAATTAAATCAACGAAAATCCTTGAATTCCTAGTTGCATAATAATCCTAGTGGAAAAGGACGTTGGTCAATCAACACACACAAAAAACTGATTGTTAATAATTATCATAAACAAAATTCATTGAGCAGTTCCTTTTTTTAACAATACAACAACAAGCAATTAGGTGGATTAATTAGAGAATAATTTTGCCCACGAGGTGAAATTACGATTAATTAAACTTGTATTTATGCTTGTGAAATATCGTAGTAAATGGAAAAAAAATAAGAAAAGTCCCGGCTATCATCATCATCATCCTCACGATGATTATCATATTATCATCGCCATTCATCGTGATGGTAGTAAATCTTTTGGCTCGTGTTTTGCAATATTGTTTATTGGCGACCTTTACAAAGAAGAAAAGTTATTATGATTATAATGACGAACACGATTATTATTATTATTGTACTTTACCGTTTTGTTTTTATTATCGGATCGTGTGTTCGCTTAGAGAATTCTACAAACTATAATATTTGTTTATTATCGTATTTTATGGCAACAAAAGCTTAATGAGAAACAGAAAATGGCGGTGCGATAACAAATTCATATTGTTGCCATTTGTAACAATAATAATAAATAAAAGAGACCGTGATGGCAATAATTAAATTGCATTTAAAACAGGAGGCATTTTATTTAAATATTGCATTTCAAATCCTATGTGATTTATAGCGCCACTTATATTGTTGTTTCGTTAACTCACGGCAAAAGTAAGTAATAAAACCCGAACGTCCTCTTTTCATATAGAATTTAATATACGTTCTATTATCTTACTTTCGCATTGAAACTGTTTAATTAATAATTATCTTGCACGTAGTATAAATTAAAAACAAATTAGCAACTTTTTTCCCTCAAAAAGTCTGTCTTCCTCACATTTTTGTAGCCTTCTCTTTAGCATATTATTCGTGTAATTATGTAATTGTGACGAAACAAGCGACGAAATGTTGTTTTATTGAATTAGCAACGTTTTGCGAACGAAAAATTAAACCTACATTATTTAGCGGAGACGACAAATTTGATAACAATTTCTTATTCGTATTATTACAACAATATTAATCTACCGAGTGTTTATAATAAATTGTTCTTGCTGATTGGCAGCACGTGTTTTTGTCACTGTCAATGTTTACTATTCAACTTTATACAATACGCCAATTTAGGATTTGCTGTTAATTTAAAGCATAAAGTAGGTTTAATTCGATTGAATTTAATATTTTTTCACTTAAGTGTAATAAAAATAGTTTTCAATACTTTGGTAATTGATTTTTTTGATGAGGAAATGCTATTGATATAAATGAGGTAATCCCATTCTGGAAGTTGTATCCTGCTAATCCGCGATAACATCGTGGATGCAGTGTCAGTTTCAAACGTATCAATTCCAACGATCTTGTGTTAATAATAATAAAACGTGATCGGTGCCAGAGATAATGACGTTAATTAATTAGATAAATTAAATCATCGGCTACATCCTTGTCTTATAAGTGTTGTTTATGATCCAAGAGAAATTTTTTAACTCTTTACTATTGGCTTTTCGATCGGTTTTAGTTGTTTTCGATGTTATCCCGGTTTTTTCGTTGGTACAACTTAAAAATATGTTTTTTGTTTCTCGCAATTACATAAATTACTTATCCCACTTTTTTTCCTAAACGGTTTTGGCTTGTTAACAATAGTAATCCACTAAGGCGCTGCTAATTAGTTGCTTAATTTATATTTATACACAAATTGCGTTTCTGTGTTCGGATTTATTTTTAAACGGAGTTGCTTACTAGTAAAATATTTTCCGAAAAAAATATTTAAAAAATATAAATAAAGGTATCTTCTCCCACGTGCTACGCATCCACCTAATGTACAATGTTTGATTTTTTTTTCTATTTGTAGGTGAAATTATGAAATTTGTTTCTACGTCGTAATAAAGTACATACTAAAAATTATTCCTACGTATGATAAGAATCTATCGTACATGTTACCACTACGACGAAATAAATACAACAACAAAACGGGCACGTATAAATATTGTATCACGTTTTTTTTTAAATAAGGTTATCAATTCCTATCATTTAAAGCTCTTATTACTAAATGAACACCCTAACATCAATGCGAATCCAGTATATCATTTAGAGGAAGAATAATCTTTCTTCTCGCTAGTTTTCGCTTCTTGCTAGTTTTCGCAATTTTTCTGGCCTTTGGTCTTGTTAAGCCAACACAAACTGCAGCGAATAAAAGAATTACTGTGCAATTGGGAGCAAAAAGTTTCTAAAAACAAAAGTTTATACAGCTATAATATGATAATAATCGATTTTACGAAGGTTTAACAATAATTAAACGCAATTGTAATAAATGTAATAGATAATTGAGAGATTAATTAATAATTTGCAAAAAAAATTGAACTGACGAGGCTTACGGAGTTAAAAAAAAGTGGGTAGCAAATTATAATTCAATTGAAAGAACAGGGATTAGAGATTCAGCGAGAGCAGAGAGAAGAGGAAAAAAATGCGATAATAAAAAATAGTTGCAGACGAGAGTAGTCTCCTCACTCGACTCGCGAATGATTCGACGATAATGATCTGCTGATCTTTCTGGTGACGTCGAATTAATCTCGAATCTAATTCTGGATGATTGGAATGATTTTTTTCCTCTCGTTCTTCTTCATTTATATACTGGCATCTAAGTAGGCGATAATAATTAAATTGATCATCTGCCAATTTGGCATTGAAATTAATCGAGTGTCGTGCTAATTTTGTATTACACTTTGAGCAACACGCTTAATTTTTTTTGCTCATTAGCGTACGTCTTAGTTATCAGTTGCTTGAAATAATAAAAATGTCGCTTCATTGCCGATGGTTGCTTATTAAGCAATTTTCGTTCCTGTGTTTCTTTTCAATTTAATTCCTGTATATCCAAATGTGAATGTAGGAGACGAGTTGTTTTACTGTAAATTTAGAGGCAAAAACGTTGTGATGAGAACGTTTCATATTAGGCGTGTATGTATGTATGTGTGTGTACTACGCTGGAATATAATGCCAGTGAGGGATTTTATTGATTTTTTCGTCATAATTTACATTGAATTGCGCGTAAAATTTTCCAACGTTGTTTGATGGAAATTCGTTTACGTTTCGTACCTCGTACGTGTCCATTATATTTTCGCACACATTTATTTCATTTTATTAATGTAATTTTACCAAGAAATTGAACGTCTTCATTGGAAAATGTTTCCTCAACACTTATTTTCTGTCGGTTCAAAATAATATGCAAATAGATATTTTGTTTGTATCGAGTATTAAAAGTTGTATCAAAAAACGTTATTTACACTACAAAGGTTAAAATGATCTGTTTTTTAAAATAACGTTTTGGGAGCAAAAGTGTGTTTTTAACATTATACAACAAATTGATGAAGCAATCTGATCAGATAACGCAGAAAAACACTATTAAACGCTACGTCGAAATGAATTTTACTGAACGAATCGTAAATGGCAAAGAGTACGTTTTGCGAGGAATTCGCGAAAAATCGCGAAAATGTCTTTAGAAGCAGCTGTAATAGTAATAATAAATGCGGCACTACACTGTGGCAGTGAATGAGACACGTGTGTTAAAAACCTATTAGCCTAGTACTACTATACTACATATATACAGTACGTTCCAGTTTTTGTTAGTGGCACTTCTTCGATTACGACAACTCCGATTTACTTTGACAGATGAGACCCCAGCTGCTTGCTCTGACGATTAATAAACTTCATGTCCCCACAATAAAATAATAATAAGAAGAAATTAAAAAGGTACTTACCAAAAGCGTATAATGCGTTAAGAAAAATATCGTTTTATATTTCAGTTTAAAACTTCTAGGTAATAAAAATAAACAAACTATACAAGTTATATCAGATTATATAAAAGTAGAAAAATATAAAAGTGTTGCTTGTATTATTATTATGTTTTTTAATTATTATTTCTTTTCTTGTTGTTGTTGTTGTTTGGACTAGGCAGATTCACTAAATATTAATCTTCTTCGTCGTCGTCGATTTAAATCTCCGCTCGTGTATGTAGTGTACTTTCAATTAAAATTTACGATTAAATCCAATCAATTAAAAATTCCCAAATAAACTGTACTGTTACTATTATTTCTTTAATAATTATATTTAAAAAGAAGTCGTATTAAATTGCCGTTTTTTTTCTTTGTGGTTGTTGTATGAGTGTGTATATTATATATGTATTTTTTTTGGTTGTAGTATTATAAATTCTAATAAATTATTAACAAGAAGCACTCCGCGCTCGCGGTCGGCGCTATACACAGTGACGATTTAACGAGCCGCTCGATGGATATATAAACCTAACCGAACCCGAGCACGACGACGACGAAGGAGTCGGGATCCACCAAAACTACGGCTACGTCATCGTCGACGTCACGTACCGTTTCCACGGCTACGGTTTTGTTTGGGATCGCCGTACGAGGAGGCTCGTGATTGCGTCACCGGTGCACCCAGCGGGCGTCGATGATCACGACGAGGATGAAGAGGAAAAATGGGAAGAAAGCGGGAGATCGAAGGAGAGAGCGTACGTAGTAAACGGGGAACGGGTTAAATGTACACGTCGGTGGGAGAGGGACGGAATCGAAAACCCCGGGGAGACCTACATACGGTTTCTAATAACGTAGAACTCGGAAAGGAAGAAAAAGAAAAACGCGATTCCTCCCATCGCACTAACGCTTCTATAACAAAATCCAGTCGCCATTCGAATTTGTTTTTTGTGTCGAAATACGTCATGGGACGCGTCACGACTGTCAAACGAACGGCAGCAATGCAAACAAATGTCAACGTCAATGTGTCAGCAAAGTTTCAACCCGTTCCTAACCGCTAATTAATTAATTAATTTCGCCCAGAAGTTTTAATTCGTTTTTCTTCTTTTTTTGCATTAGTTTCTGCTTTGCTTAATTTTTTCTGCCAACTTGAAGAATGCCTTTTTCCCAAGACGTCAAACGAATTAAGAACCTTAATCTTAATCCTGCGCAATTTTCTTTCAGTTATTGTTCTAAGAAATAATTATATGTAGTCTTTCGCATTCTGAAATAGTTTTTTTACGGTATAAACCACTTTTCTCTAAGCCCCAAAAAGAAAGCTCTTCTCCCTTTGGAAAACAATTACGACTCGTTTATCAAATTAATTTGCAAACGATTTCGGTTGACATTTCAGTTCCCTAGCTTTAGTTTTTTTTTGCCAGTCCATAGGTACATATACAAACGAGGGTGGATTCTTTTTTGCGTTATGAAAAGCTCCACTCGTCCTTGAACATGAACTTATTATTATCTCACTCCATGCAATACTCGGTGAAGAGTTTTAGTCGAATAAGCAAGTGCGATGAGGGTGTCGTGCAAAAGCGTCACGTTTTCTTATTTTCACTCTCTGTCCCTTTTTCTCTCGTCGCTCCCTCATGTTCCGCAGATTATTTGTCGCCACGTATACACTTAATCCTTTGTTTTATTGAAGAGTCCTTTTTCTACTCTATCTTCTTTTGTTTCAACTTGCAATTATACGAATTTCGCCATTAATACAGAGATGCGAGCTTTGAAAGAAAGAAATAATCTCGCAGGAACGTGCTTTAAGGATGGGGGGCTTTTATGAAAAAAAGCTCTCGTCGCGGGGGGTTACGATTTTCTCTAACCCCAACATGTTCGTATGGGTTGGTTTATTATAACGCTGGAAGCGTCAATTTTTATCGCGTTACAGTGGTGTAGTTGATTATTATCAGTTTAAGAAAAGATGAGCCCGAGGCTAAATTTTAGATAATACGTATCTGCCTATCTGCGTGATGGAGTGAATTTTAGGGGTTGAACGCGTGAGGGTCGGATGGAAAATGATACGTATTGACGATTGGGGAAATGAACGCCACCGAGTGTGTGGGATATGATGGAAAAAATTAGTTTTTGGGATAAAATTCGGTTTCCCCTTTTGTGATAATAATAATATGGCAATATCCTTGCTATGGGTGCAGGTGGAGTATAAGGGAAAGATCAATATGCGTGTTCGAGAAGGGGGATGAATGGATGGATGGATGGATCGGGGACAAACACACTTTGATCGTGTTCAATAAACGAATAAGCACACACCTTGCGGATATTATTAAATTTGATGCGCTGTACAAAGGAATTAAGTTTTCTTTTTCGGGGGGTTGGTATGTGCGGTTAAAAATAAAATCCTTGACATTTGACGCTCTTTCGATAATAATCGGCGCACGTTCTAGCGTTTGTTGGCTGGCAAAAATGTCTGCGCTATTAATAATAATTAGCATAAAAAAAGGCAGGAAGTAAAATCGTTTCGTAAATCAGTTCGGTCTTTTAAAGGATTCGAACTTAGAGCGTTCTTCTTTTTTATTGCGCCGATGTTGTTATTATCATAGACAAACAGGCGGTTTGTTGGTCTAGGTTCGGTCCCACTCTCGCTCATTAAATCCGTGAGGATGGAATGCCTTCGGGCAACTCTACTATAAACGACCATTTCTATTTTCTTCTCGTTTTCATTCTAGCTCTTGCTGTAGATTAATTGCACCAACAATCTAATAATAATAATAATGTAGTGGATGGGACGATGATAAATATTGCTCATTTCGTGTTATTATTCTTTCTCGTTATTTACTTTTTTTGTTGAGGTTACTTTACTACTTGTTTGTCTTCGAGCCATTATTTTTTTGCAAATTTCTTTCTCTCTCTCTCTCTGACGGATAAATTGCATCATTATGACACATCGTGCGCATTTTATTTACATTTCGGCTAATTATAAACTCACTGATGCATTGGCAAAGATTTTGCATTGTAACATACTTTAAGTGGTAATGCTAAAACGGAGGGAGCGAAAAAAATCGTTTTAATTTGCTCCATATTTATGGATTTCTATTTTAAGTGAAATAATTTATTTTTTTCGATAATCGTTTCATTTTGCGAGTAAGATGAGATTTTAAAAGTGGCCAACTTAAACGATGATCATTATATTCGCAAATTTATTTGGCAAAATGCGCATATGACAAAGACCAAATTTTCCACTCGTCTATGGCAGATATTAAAGAAACTTTAGACGGAAATTTAGTGAAAGTTCTATAGCATAAAATATGAATTCTTTTGTTTTTTGGCAATGAAATTAATTCATTCGCTTTTATTTCGCATTTCGCTATGAATAGGCCCAAAGCATTTTTATTTTCTAGATTGTGTACAGTCTTTCTTTTTACTATTGTGCAAATTATTAATACCATCCCAGAGAACGAAATACATGTCAATTTTTTGTTGGCAAACAATTATTTTCCTGATTTTATTAGAACCGTGCCATTTTCTTTCGTTATGCAGCAGATATATTTTTGCATAGCAACATATCTGTAGGTTTTATTTTTTTTTAAATAACACCAACAAATGATAAAATTAAAATTTGCGATAATTTTTGCAATTAAAAATCGTAATGGTCTTGCAATTTCTGTTGATAATCGTTCATACAATTGATTTTTTCTTTTATTTAAAAAACGCGACTTTATCAATTAATAATTAGTATTTTTGCAACCGCAATCGTAATGTATTAAATTATTTTATTAAAGGAATAAGAGATTATAATCGAGAGGAATTTCAACGTAGATAATTATTTACATGAACGCAAATTCTATAACAATGAAAAGTGAATGAGGCACAGAATGGAATTATTGCATAATTTAATTTTTTTTACAAACACAATGCGACAATATATTGCTTGCACGTACTAAAGTAAACTGCTAATCGAATCTTTTATCAGTCGATGACGTTCGTTTAACTGTTAAAATATCATTCAACAAAAAAAATTGAAACATTCCACTATATTCAAGATTTAAACGTTTTCAACTGATAAGCACTCATTGGAAACATGACAGTGAAACAGAGATGGAGAGGAAACGAAAATTCTAATTTGCAATTAATTAAATAATTAGTAATCGCCGATCAAAGTGTTAACAAACAACATTTATTAATGTTTGTGGATAAACTTGATCAGTCGAGATTAAGCAACATTTCATTTCTTCGGCTTTATTTCTTTGTTGGCCTTTAGCATTGCTGCTCGTTCGTTCGTTTAATTAATTAATCGGCACTTGAAATTGCGCGGTGACAAGAAAGAAAGAAAAGAAAATAACGATTTAATTTTTTATTACTCAGAATTAAATGGAAAATTTCACCTTCGCCACCGAGAGTTGAACATTATAATCACCTTGGCTTGTTTATATTTAGGTTCACATTATTTGTGTACAATTTATGATAAAAACAATAAAGGTGAATTGAAAGAAATACATGCATAACTCCAATGGTCATAACAATAATAGAAAAAAAAACGTGTTCTCAATAGAAAATAAATAATTTTATTACAGTTTCTGTATTGAGAAAGCAGGCATCGTTTTAGAACGTTGCTGTTATTAAAAATAAATAAAACCGTTTTGAAATGATTTATTATTATTATTATTTCGTTCGCAATTAATAAATTAATTCGCCAACGAATTCATTGCCAACACTGTTTATTTTTTATATTATTTTTCTCGCACATATTGTTTTGAAGAAACTAAATTTCCGAACGCGAAAGAGATACTTTATCTTTATAACTCGTATTGTTGGGATTCAAGAAAAAATTAATTTCAACAAATTTTGGTAACGATTTACTAAGTTATTAAATTAGCACAATAAAGCTTATTGCATCATTGTTCTTTGAAAATCGAAATTGTTTGTGATTTTGGTTTAAGTAATCACATAAACTTCGAGTGATTCAAATCTGTAAATGTAAGGAAAGAACAAAAGGATAGAATCGTAAAGCACTTTCCCACCATAAAAGTCATGTTGAAATCTCTAGGCGATATTCGAAATCTGTCAAGATGGGCAATAGAACTGGTGGGTTCGAATCAATGAATAAATCTTTCGAGAGATTTTTTTTGGATTTGTAAACATATTTCTAAATTTATTCAACTCTTAGAATTCCTAAACAAAATTCTAGAAGATTTACGAATTAAATTTATAAGGCTTTAAAGATTATTTGCGCAGAACCATTCTTAAAATCTAAAACAAAGAGTTTTCATTTTAATAAATAGCATGAATATTCACTTTTGTCTAGATACGTTTAAATTAATTCTTGTTGTCGAACAAAGGTGTTCCTTCTGATTATAAAGAATGTAAAAATAATTCTTAATGTTTCCCTTTTTGCTTTGTTAGATTCTAATTTAACACAAATAGATTCTAATAGTATTAAACTCGTGTGACGTTTACTGGCCGTGTTGTTGTGTTCGGTGTGCAAAGTTAATATCAATGTCCAATTTATAATCGGCAACCGTTTATATAAATATTTAGACGGGGCGACGCCGAAGTTTATCAATTAAAATTTACACAAATTGCTATTCAACCTATTCGAATTTTCTTCTGTTTTGCTCAAAACCAGTTATTAAACACTGTGAGACTATTAAAGAAAAAGATGTCCATAATTACATGGGCCATTCATCTTTTACCATTTCTTCAACTATTATCAGCAATAAAGAGCATTGATTAGCAAAAATTACATAATTAGCTTGCAAAAAAGTGAAGTTAATTATGTTTATCTGAAAACAGTAGCAGCAACAACAACAGCAAAAAAGTAATAATGTTTTCTTTATTATTGTTGTCTTTTAATGCGTATAAGTTTAAAAATAATGCAAAGCCAAAAATAAAATATAAATAATAAATTATTTTCGCACAAAAAAAAATCTTTTTTCCTGTCTCTTTATTATTATTTTAAATGCTATAGACAAAGATTGCTGCATAAATTTAGACATTAAAATACCATTTGTTTGGACAAACTTAATAATAATAGTAATAACGACAAATCTAAAATATAGAAGCTGCGGAGATCAGGAATACAAAATGGAAAAAGCCTAATAATGATGTTAATCTATTTTCGTGAAGGGTTTCAAAATGGCTCGATCGAACCTCTCCTAACGCTCATTTCTCTTCTCTTTTTACAAATATTTGGCAACGCACCCATTAATTTTTTCATATTATTTTGATTTTCCAAAATATTTGCGGAAGTTGTTGGCTAAATCAGGGTACGTAAATACGAATTCGACGGGGCCACTTAGCAAATAGCAGCAAAGGAATAGATAAAGAGAAATTAATTGGCCTTTAACTTATGCAAAGTTACCATTCTTTCCATTCGGTTCTTTTATTATATCATTAAATGAAACGAAATTTAAATGAGTTGTGAGCTGCTTTATGACAAAGAAACGGTTAAAAATCATTTTCGAAACCTTTGCGATATTTTGAGCAAGTCAAACTCATGTTATCAGCTTTAAATTTCACAGCGACGAAGAATATTTCTAAGAGCCAATTAATATCGATAATACGTGTTTATAATAATAAGTAGAAATTATTTGCCCTTTGGCATATTAAATTAAAAAATATAATTCGTTTCAATTGGCGCGATCATTATAAAAGCTGTTTTTAATGCGAAAGAAGCAAGTTTACTTCAATTTATTGCTAAAAAATGGGAAGAGAATGGAGCTGGACCGTTAATTGCGAGTCATCATTGCGATCAATAAATGGATGACGGCTTCATCTAATTTCGTTGTGCTCTTTACGGTTTATGAGTAGTAAATAATACGTTGAATATTATCAAAAGATATTCCAATCAGTTTAATTGGGACTATTGGATTTTAACGAAACGATACACAAAGCTTTTTCTCCTATTTTTCATCATTCAACTACCATTAAATTGGATTTACTTTTAGGGAAAGCGCTCAGCTGATTCATTGCGTTCATATTGTTTCTTTTAAAGTAATATTGACTTTAAAGAAATATACGAAAATATGTTCTCGTATTTTTGAATGGAATTTATTCGTATGCCATGCATAAATTTTTTTATAGTTTGCGATGAAAAATGTACTTCAGTAAATGTGTAGAGAGAAGGTTGTTTTTGAGGCAACCTATTTTAGTAAATCCAAAATATTAGCAAAAAAAAAAACGAAAAAGAAGCGATATAAGAAGATGAATCTAAAAATGTGAAATTACAAGCAAGCGTTCGTATTGATGAAGGCAAATCGAAAATGTTGCGAGCATCTACATACATTGTATCGCATCGTATAATAAAATACATCCACTATTTGCTATTACTATCATCATCATCATCGTGCCCGTTGTTCCTCCCTGATCCCTTTTTAGCCTTTTGATTCTACCTCTTGCTCATATTTACAACTCTTTCTCCTTCTCGAGCATCCCGTTTATTACGTCGCAGGTTTATATTCGGTGGTTGTTGTACTAGTTCTAGTAGTGGAAATAGCGTAAGGGACTAATGCCAGGGAGTTGAAGTATTGATTGTTTTCCATCTATTTCTTTGTTGTTGCCACCTATTCTTTTATAACGTTACCTTTTTCTTTTCGCTATTATTCGCTTATATTCTAGCATTATCATCAACAACGTCATGTTTAACATAAAAATTGGATTACGATGGGCCCAGTCTCTTTCTTTCCTTTTCATAACAGCAAATCGATTACGTTCTTAAAAGAAAAGTCGATTCGACGCTAATTAGCAATTCAGTAAATTGGTTTGTGCAATTAGCATTCAATTTTAAATGTAAAGTACATTATTCTCCTTAAAGACTTTTCCTTTTGTCGGTTAATGTTATTCTTTCATGTTGCTCATACTTTTCGTTTTCCACTTAGTTCCGAATGTTAGATCGATCTTAGATGGATGAAGCCAGAATAAAAAACACTAAGAGAAAAAATGTTCACATAATCAAGATCAAATACGATAATAACGAGAGAAACGTTATATTCAAATTAGGTAATAATTTAGTTATAATTAACTTAATTAACGCACGAAAAGAATGAAAAGTTTTGTCGATTAACGAGTGTTGCTTTTTTGGCTTTCTTTTTCCAGCGGACAGAACTTGACACAATCGAATGCACGGATTCAGAAAGTTTGATTATCAAGGATTCTTTTCCTAAAACATAATTAGGGAATAATACAAAGTGTGTCCAAAAAGACTATACATGGGTTCGTGGTTGTGAACATATTTCAAAAGCGAAAATTTGAAAACTTTGTTTTGCAAAAAGGGCAAACTTGCTCGAAGCGAATTTTATTAATTAATTAAACGTTCAAGTAAAGGAAAAGTTCACTTAAATTCTTAGTCTTTATCATTACAAAGAATTTAATTTACATTCGTAATTCGTTTTTCTTTGCTCATCATGCTATTATTTCGCAATAATAATTTAATTGCATTCAAATAATTTATTAGATTTAATTAATTTGTTATTTAATTGATATTATAAGATTTCATTATACTTATTTGTTTAAAATCAACGTCGATTATGATTATGATACTAATGAAGTCATTTCACGATTAATTAGGGAAATTATAAGTAAAGAAATACATATTAATTGGGAATAATTGCAGTGTCGATGATGATAATTAGTATTAACAGTAAACTGTTTGCGAATAAATTTTACAGCCTCCGCCACTTCCATTTTTTTATACACGGATAATTTATTATTATTGTTATTACTATGCACTGTAAAATTTTTATTTTCAATAAACCGTAGAAACAACAATAATCGTTAACATTTTAAGTTTTATTGCTCAAATGCTGGGTTTAAAAATAATAATAATAACAGAAAAATTGAAACAATGGGGTATTGTTCCATGATTATTATTACCGTTTTATTATTACTGTAATTAATATAAAATCTTATGTGCAAAATAAAAAATTGTTTAATGAATATTTGCAACTGTGAATATCCCTCTAGTAGTTCAAATAGATTGCTAAACGTATAAATAGGCAAAAGGGAATCGAGCTCAAAGCGGTTTTCATTTCGGATAACCAACATTATTTCCTCATCCCTTTGATTCATTAGAGCTTTCGATTCTTTGCGCTCCTTGTTTTCCTTTTTGCAGAGCGTACATGAGAATTGAATTTTATTCTTTCTTTCGCTCAACAGCTTTCGCGAATCAATATTACCTTGACAACAAATGATATTACTTTAGAAATGGCAGTAATATTATTTAAAAAAAATACCGAGCATTAACCGAGAAATAAGCAAACTAATTCCATCTGTTTGGTTATTTTAAACGAATTTCGAGCAATCAGCAATTTTTCATAATTTTCCTAATACAAAATTCAACCTTATCCATCAAAAGGAAAACGATAAGACGGATCTTTTTGTCGGTTTACTTAAATAAATCAACTGACAAATTACAACGGATTCTTGTTGTTTTTGTAGAAAATTGTCAGTGTTAAACGTGTCCATCAATCATTAAATTTTAAATAATAATAAGCATTTCAAAATAATAACGTGCATGTGTATGTAAATTAAGCACGATACCATCGTTATGGAACGAGTTCACTAAAACATATTTACTACTACTGATACTTTAACTATGGTTAAAGAGGTAGAGGACACAAGAGTAATAATAATGATAATGGTATGATACGCTGATAATTACGTTACATGTTGACGGTAACACGTGTTTCACCGATTGCATATGGGTGCCTAATAATGATTATGATAATCATAAACAGAAACGAAAAAAGTAATTCTTCGTCAATTGATAGGTGCATTTTTTTTTTCAAAAAATCGAAAGAATAAAAAAGTTAGACAGATAAGCATCGATAAGTACTTATGAATTAATTAATAATAATTACTGCCACATGTTCCTTTGCGTGCATTCGTTTAATTTTACCTAAATTGTACTACAAAAATGAAGTGAATTTAGTAGTTAGCAATCGATAAGAGAACGCAAAGAAAAAGTGTAAAAATAATATTAATTACAATGCGTTGGTTGGATCCAATTAAATTTAATTATTCTCAGCTCGATCTCTCTCATTTCTAGAAAGATTTTTTAAATAATGCTGTATTATAAACGCGTAGGTCTTTATTATTATTGTTTTCTTTTCGGGTTGCAAAATGAATTATTATTCGTGAATTTACGATCGAGCGATAAGATAAAAGAGACGAATAACAATATCATCGCACGGCCTTTTGTTCTCTACGATCAGCGTTCATTGCAATAATAATACAACAATCGTAAATTATGGAAAAACCTATTATCCGCATCCGTGTTTTATTAGAAAAGAAATTTTGCCGTTCGAACGATTGGCAAATCAATCAAATACTGCAAATATGCTCGTGGAAAAATGTCGAAGAAACTGCTAGCTGCAAATCGTTCGAGCGTCACGATTTCATGGACCAAAGTGAAAATGTGCAAGATTGAAATCCCCTCAAACAAACCAACAAATAGGAAAAAAAGAGGAATTTCGGCCTTGCTCCAATTTTCGCCGCTACCACTTTTTTCTTTCTCATTTCGGCCATCCTCCATCGAATTCCCTTTTCCTTATTTCGTGTTCCTTCTTTAGTTTTGTTTAAAATTCTTCAGTTTTTGTCGACCGGTGTTCCTTCGTCGAATGATAAATGGTGAGAGCTGTAGGGCGCGTTCCGCGTTATAATACAAAGTACGTTCCCATCTAATCGATGCGGTTTGGGCGTTACGCGCTCGATGAAAAAAGACAGAGAGCAAGCGAGAGAGAGAGAGAAACGAGCGGAATACGGGAAAAGTCTGGGGTGTTCCTCTATCCCGTATATTCCGGCGTTACTCCTAACACACAATCTGACCCAGTTTCATTATTATCATTATCGTCGTCGTCGTCGTCGTTATCCTCTTCTCTTACAACGCCCCGGTACGAAATTAATAATCGCTGATTAGGTTTAAAGAAGAAAAAAAAATGTAATAGTCCCACTGATAAGCCGAAAACATAAACAAACAAACAGGTCTTAAATTGAGGTCTTTAATTCGTATGGGGAATTTTGTTTTTATTCGTTTTTAATCGTGGATTTTTTCCTGCTTAAAAAAAAGGCAATGACATTCTTTATTATACGACACGAGTAAGTGCGTCGACGTTGTTATAATGTACTTTTTCTTTCATTTTTAACGCTTTGCTGTTATTCAAATTAGCCTGGAAATGATATGGAATTAGTGTAAAAATGCTCAGGTGTGACGCAAAATGAAGCGAAATTCGCTATTATTATTATTACGGTTCTCATTTTTTTTACTGTGTGTTCAGCTGATAAATAGTAGATTATAAGGAATTCATAATTGAAATGACGCAAACAGACGCAAATCGTATTTGCGTTTATCTGACGACGATCAACAAACTTCTTTTTATGATCCGTTAATCCGCATAGAATTATTCCATTCGATCCATATAAAATTAAAGGTGGTTGTCTTGCACCTTGTATTCACGAGGGAATGAAGATAAATGTTTAAATAAAAAGTTATCAACAAATTGCAACATTTTATTGTTTCAAGAAAATCTTCCATTATTACCATTGAATACGTATGTCAAAAGTCCAAATATTCTAATCTTCAAGTAAAATCATGCAATTACCTAGTTATTTCAACGACTGTAATAATTAAATTATAATGGCTATCTAGTCATATGGCTGGTTAAATTATAATAATATTTATTCCTTATCATGATAATTGTCGTGGGTCGCTAATTTATTAACATCTGTGCAGACGTTCTTTGGCGACATTCTTTGCAAATTTTAGATTAGATTAGATAAAATTTGGAGGCACCAAAAATAAGGAAATTTTGATTTCGCACTCTAAAAGCACATTTAATCGCTCACGTACAATTAATTATTTAAATAATTCTCACAACAAAAGGCAATTTAAATGCAAAACAAAGCAAAAATTTAAACCTCTGCAGGTTGCATTATTCGAGACTTTACTGTCATTAACATCATCATCATCATGATTATGTGTTGTTGTCCGGTTATTAATAAATTAATTGCACGTTTTTGTATCAATTACGAATTGTTTTTCTATCCAACTTGGAAATTATTCCGTTTTCCATCGACAATGTCCACGTGTACGTAATTTCGATGCAATAATTGTCTATGTATTAGATGTGAAATACGATTTGAATAAATTAAAGACCTTGGCGAAGGAACGAAGAAAAGAAATGAAAAACGATCTTTTACTTAATTGTGATTTCTTCACAATTCTATTTGTTCAACTCATTCGTAAACGAACGTTTATTAATGTTTCACGGTTAAATTCATTGACGACTTTACAATATCGAAACTAGCGAAAACAGCGTTCGCTCTTCGTTTCTCCCTGTTTATGTTCTCTTATTAAGAACGTTTCACTAGTACAACGATTGTTATTAATAAAGCGTCTTCAGGTGATAAAGTAAAGTATGTTAAGGCGCAAGAGAGCTAATGGTGCAATTGGGTCATTACAAAAGAATATTTTATTAGGTTTATCTAACCTACATACGTTGATTATTCAAATTATGTACGTTGCTTTAATAAACGAGTGCGATAATGAATTGTCGAAACAGATTTTCTCGGTTGACATTATTTTGTAGGATTGCTACGATAAATGAAATGAAAAGTCAACTTTTTCTTTTAATAATTAATCGAACAATGGCCGATTTCCATTGTTGCTAATTAGCCAATGAAGTTGAAAATGCGTTATTATAAATACGGAAATGATTTTTCAGCCTAATAAGAATCGTGGATGAAACGTTGATATCGGTGTGGTATTAGGTGAGAAACGTTATTCCCTTTTACCTTTATACTTTAATTATATTCCTATTCAAACCTTCATCTCATTCCTCTTGGCTGTTCCATTTCATTGGTAGCCTACTGTCGTTTCGTTTTATACGAGGAGGTATTGGGATAATTATTTACAATAGACTTATACATTAAGCAGAACGTTCTTGAAGTAATTCTAAACAATTAAAAAAATTAATCATTATCTTAGCCTGCAAAATATCTCAACATATTCTCATTCCTCAACATATTGCTTCGTCATTTGTCGAAAATCTTTTCCCTTTCAAATTCTTTAGCTTCAGGAACAAATCATAGTCTGACGCACCCTCATTTTTCATAGTTAGAAATAAGAAAAAGTCAAGAAAGAGAGACAAATTTTACCATCAAAAAATGAATTTAAATAAATAGGAATAACGTCCATCAATAAAATATAGATTTCCTTGTTCTTTATAAGGGCAACAATTAACAGACTTTTATAAAACAGTCAACGAAAAGTATCTGTATCCAACTGTCCATTATCAATTTTGCCTTGAAAAATCGTCACCAAATATAAGACGCACCATGAAATCAGAGGCACCACAATGTCAAAAAGTGCGTCTTATCTGCGCGTAAATAGGTAATTCAGAACCAATATCAGAATATTTTTGCCGGTGTAATCAACGAAAGTGAGCAAAACCGTTGTCTTGCCAAAAGAGCACACCTCTGACAAACTTTCCGCGGCGTTTTCTCACAATTTTCTTACGTAATTTAATTAGCAACTCAGTAGAATAGGCTCCCGTAATAGTTGTAAAATCATATCTTGGACAGAAGAATGAATGTTTTCCGCAGTGGCAGAGAAATTGGTCTTCTGGACGATACTCATCTCTCACATCTGATCTTCCTTTTTTATATTCCGCTACCCAGTTTTTAATAATAGGGTATGAAGGACACTGATCACCTAAGGTTTTTATCAAATCAACAAAAAAGTTCTTGAACGTTAACCTTTTCAAAAATAAATTCTTAGCAACTGAACGAAAGTTGATTTTTTCAAATTCCATCTTTTTCTGAGATATGCTGTTTTCAAAAATTGACAGTTTGGTCACTGTTCAGCTTATGGATATTAAACTGAGTACTTACCTATAAAACATCATAGTTATAACCAGAAAAATGATATTAAAATTTCTTTCCAAGAAACTTTAGAGGCTAAATGCTTGCCCCTCGCGTATGTGAAAGAGACATAAATTTCAACGAAAACGTCGCCGTCGATGGTTTCTGGCATCAATTTGACGAATTGCAATAAATTATCGCACTGTGACGTAAAATAAGCGAATTAATCGAATCCGGGTTATTAGGAACGACTTCGTTGTATAATAAATACTGGGTTAATTAAGGTTACCAAGGGGTAGTGAAACCATTCTAAAGGGTCCATAACGAAGAGGTCTCTATGTCGGCTTTTGTACGATCCCAGCGATACCGATGGTCGTGTACATTTCAATTTTAAGGAATTGTACGTGCGTAAAAGGACAAAGATGCTTGTGCCGGCTGAAATGTTGCTCGCTCGCTGGCTGGCTGGCTCGCTGATGATGATGAGGAAGAGAAGAAGAAGAGGGACCTTGGCCAGAGAGAACGGCATTCAGCCCGGGGTGCTTTTGCCGCTATATCGATTGCCGCACCGCGCGACGAACTCTGACATTTTACCACCCTATTCCTATATTAAAGCCTCTCTCTATATATATACATCCAGAGAGAGCAGGCTCGCTTTCCTCTTTGCCTGACGTCAAACGCCCGCCCGCACACACGAAACGTTGTTCCTACAGGATCCTGGGCTCCGGTTTCTAGCTCTCGCGCTCGATCTTTCTCTCTCTCGCTCTCGACATCTCTCGCTATCTCCTCTACAATTTCCCATTTATATTTTGCCTTCTATCCACTTTTCTTTTTTTACTTTTTCTTCTTCTCGCGATTCCTCTTCGAAAATCCAGCTTAAAACTGGATATTATTCTAATCAAGTGACGCAATGATTTACATTAAATTAATTTGCCAGCGTCAGTAGCAGAGACGGAGAGAAAGAGGAGCCTCTAGAAACGTTTTGTGTTTCCATTTTTTTCTGTGCTTGCAAACGAAATCCGAAGAATGCGTCATATTAAATTATGTCCTCTTCCCTAGCGAGAAAAGGGGAAAAATCCATCCGTCTCGCATTTGATTTATATTAACATATAAATGCATGTTCTACATATATGTAAAGAGGGAAGAGGATTACAACATCCTGCCGGAAGGGTTTTGTTGAGAAGAAATAAAAGGGAATAAGGAAGGATTCTTATGCAATTTAATTGAAATTCTTTTATCGCTTCAACTCTAATCTTATCACTATTACCTCTACCTTCCTTCCTGACGGTAACCTTCGTATTGTTGAATTAAATTTATCTCATCTTTTACCATTTACTCGTAATTTGCGCATGCAAACAAAATTTAAACGCAAAATAAGACCATTTGTTGCTGGTGTTGCTAATAACAAATGGAAGCAACGAAAATTGTGATATATCACTTAATTGCGTATTATTCGCGGTGTAGGAACTGATTTGAATTTATAAAATGGCTTTCCGACATGAAAATCGTTATTTACCTAAACCGTATAATAATAAACCGAGAAAGGAAATATGAAAAATTATTTGCAATAAAAAGGGCACGAGAGACGAAATAAAAAGAAAACAAGTAATAACAGTAAAAGAAAGGGAAGTTGGTCGATTGCGTGTAATCTTAATGGTGGCACTGGTAATACGATTCTTGTACAGTGGCGTGTTACCTTTTTTGCCCACTACATGTAAAGGAATTTCCTCTTTTCCTTTTTTCCCTTTGATTTTCGTTCCCTTAACATAATTACACACTGATTTATATTAAAGGACTAGGACGCAAGGGATGGAAATTTAACCGAAATCCGTTCGATACGCCATCAATATTCATGGGGAAAGTAGGGCAATTTGTCACGTACCATTGTTGTTGATGTAGCAAGAGAGAAAGAGAGAGAGAGAGAGAGAGAGGAAGTTTGTAATAGATTGTAAATCATTGCAGAAAAAGAAATCGCGTTAGTTTCCATTAAAACGCGGAAATAATGGATGCTGGAATGAACTTGAACGTACCGTAAATAAATTGTTAAGGGAGGGCGAGTAAATTTTAATACAAAAGTCTTTCTTATCGCCAACGTTATTGCCAATTTTCGCCAAAGAAATTTGCGATTTCATTAATCGATTGGCAACAGCAACAATTTCTATCGCTGTAATAATAACACGAACACGTTGTATTTGTTATAATAATGGTCCTTCGGTAAAAGCAATTCATTCTAATTATAATTTTATCTGATCCCACCGTATTTATTGTAATTGTTATTAACGTATTTTTTTCCCGTAGTGGCGGCGATTCTCTGAAAACTATTTCGCTCAACAACAACAAAAAACCGCGTTACATATCATTTTTAAAACCGTTTTGCTTTACGCTTTCAATTTGTATAAAATTTAAATAAATAATAACGATAAGCAATAAAATGTGTCACAATAAATTGTGATGGATGTGATAATGGCTTTAATGTTTCTTTTTACGAAATTTTAGTTAATTTTTTTGTTAAAAACAATTTCTATCATTGCTTGTTTATAATTCTTGAGCTGTTAGTAATTTGCAACAACCAAAACTCCATTGGAATCACTTTTTGCTGAAAGCAAGAAAATCGTTTCAAATTGAAATCACAAATATGCGTTTAGATTAATCACAATTAAAAAATAATCTTTCGCAGTCTCACTTTTATTATTAGGATTTTATTTAAATGCGTACTATATACGGGGCAGGCGTTTTAACTTTGCAATTTTAAACGTTCACACATTTATTGTTCATCAATCTCATAAAATACGTATAAAAATGGTGGGTGCTCTTTAATTTTTATTTAGACGCTCTATCGTCATTTTTAGATGCTCTATCATCGCTTTTAGATCTTCTAGGATCTTTAGTAGTAAAAAACGACCATCCAGTAGATATTTGTGTATGCGAATTTGGCGTAGGAACAATATTACATGATGAAATTGCTTCTCGCTTCAAATGGGATAATGGTAAATCGATAACGAAACTCTTTTTTCTGTTTCTTTCATATACATCGCAGGATATTGGAACTAATTTTATCAACCAAAAAAAGTATAAAGCGGAGGTCCTTTTGAAAAATCCATCATTAATTATACCACGCATCATTATCATCATCATCAGACCCGTTAATATATTAATAATAATGACGAATTGGCCTCAATTTCATTATTTCTTTTTCTCGTCCACGTTGTCGTCGTCGTCGCGGTGGTTCAATTCTTTCTAATCGTTCAATTTCTCATTTACGACCGAAAATAGAACTCATTATAACCCTATTGACCTCCTTCTCTATTATACCCCGTTTTCCTTTTCTCTCCACCAATTTTCATTTCCTTTTATGCTAATGAGCGAAATGTTTCATTTGGATTTTAATTTCGTCAAGCGCGCATTAATAATGAATTGGAAAAAAATGAAATGAAAACCATAAGTCTTATCGCCAACACATTTTTCTTTCTTGCTCACATTTTCACCAACAGCTATAATAATAGTTGTAAAATAATCCAATATTTAAATCCAGCTTATTTCTAGGGGTGGATTATCGATTATCCCATTATTTTTTACTCATTGCTAGATTCAAATTTTATTTTGTTTTTTTTTTGTTATAAAAAGTTGTTTTTAGCAACAAATCTCTTTCTTTTTTGGGCAACTGTTGTCCCGCTAAGTCTATAGATGTTATTATTGTCTTTGTAATATCATTTATTTGTGGTAATACGAAAATTGAATGATAATAATGATGATAATTTGAGGTAGCTGGCAGCAGGACGAACCCCTGGAAATATAATCTATATATACGTATACAGAGGCAACGAATGTAGAGAAGGTCAAATGTGAAAAGTTCAAATGCGGAGCCATCATTGTTTTGACCTAGTTCAAAATTATTCCTGTTGCGAATATAATTTCAATACGATCAACAGCAAAGCGTAAAAATAGGAAAATATCTACGTTTAGCCCATAATTCGTTGCGTTATTCAAATAAATTCTATTCCCGAGTTATTAACAATCAACAAAGAGAATGTAAATAATAATGAGAACTTCGTAGAAACGAACAGGCAACAGTGGAGAAGGATCAGACTTCCTCCTTTTGAATAATAATAATATTAACGACAGGGGTGTTTTTAATGCGGAAATCGATGAGATGGAAAAGAAATTGACGCAAAAAGACATTAAAGACAATCAATATGTGATAATCAGGCACAAAATGCGTCGTTATTAACATTTAATGAATCAATCGAATTAATGACCGAGGCACGTTGAATTAGTTCCCGCACTAAAGGGGCATTAATTCACTTCAATTGTATAGCGAAACGCTTTTCAATTTAAATGACCAATCAATTTCCTATTCGAGCTCATCTCCTTGTATAATTTATTATTTATCGTTCCGTACTTGTGATCACGGCACAGATTCAAAGGAAGATTAACACGAAGAGAGTTTGGGCAATAATGAATAAACAGGACGAACCAAAAGGAAAAAGATTTCAATTATGAATTTTTCCTTTCTCGATTCTGCAGTGGCAATTTATTTCGCAAAGTAATTTAATTACATCTTGTGGAACTCTCGTCTGAATGAAGCCAAGAAGAATAAATAACGAAATGCAATATTAATTAAAGCTTTAAAATAAGAAACGCTTAAAATTTAATGAATAAATTTATGGAACGGAAGTCGTGTATCGATCAGATCGGAAAAAAGAAAAAAAGTCGCGAAATTTTTGAAGAAAATAAAATCGAACGCAAAAAAAGTTCGTAATGAAACTCCGTATATATCTATTAGCTATTATACAGAGCGTTAAAAAAAGTGTCACAAACTTTATGGGGTTCATGGGGTTGTCCAAAACGACCAGAAAAGTTTGAATGAACATGGATGAGGAAATGACAGTTTCGAAGATATGTTTTGCGATACATAGAGTTTGTCGTTGATTGAAGTCGTTTGTGACAATTTTAGTAAATTTCGCTATACCTTTTTACTCTAATTTTTGAATTAACCAACATACATTTAATTTATGATCATGCTAATGGGAAACATCAGAGAACTGCCAGAATTCTTCATTTCCCCTTTTTAGAGAACATTTACATATATTTTTTTAAAGGAAGAGGTAGGAAACCCTTTGAAAAACTTAGTTTATGCTACCCTTGTAAATTACCTCGCAGAACTGAAACAATGAATAGATCAAACGTGCCACCGAATTTAAGCCAAATCTTGTTTGCCAAAGATTCTCGAAAGAGTTCGAAGGTCCTTGCGCCAAAGACGTCGTGGCTGTCGTAAAATAGAAGGAGGGCACTTTGAACATCTTATTTGAGTTAATGTTCCTTTGTTTTTTGCTCATAGTCTACAATTTTTTGTACATTATTTTAAATCATGTACAATTTGATAAATCATTGAAACCGTCCACTTCCGAACCCATGCTCATCTTGGGCCATATTATCAACCCTTAAAGCTTGTGACAATTTTCTTTTAACACCCTGTATACAAGGGGTTGGAGGATCAGTGTTTTAATCTACGGCAAACGTGTATGTGTGTGTGGGGGTGTGTTAAAGCAGGAAGTACAAAATACCGAAAGTTCAAGGTCGTTTGATAGTACTCTAGCGTCGAGTATTACCTATTGTACCGTACCGATGAGAAAGAGGGAGTTTGGCTAAACAAAGAGAGAAACGGGGGCGATGGTGAAAGAGATTGAGCGAGTGCGACAGAGAAAGCGATTGAATGACTGGATAGAGGGGAGAGCAAAGAGTTTATCCTTTCTTTCCTATCATCGTAGCTGGGAATGCTTTTATCGATCAGTAAGACTACTATCCTACTACGATTCATATGTAGTAGGGGATCAGCAGGGATAAAAAGAGAAATCGAGGTTTTATTTGCGCGTTCAAGTACCTTTATTATTGTTACAATTCCACGTTAAATTAATAATTTGCAACCGTTTTATTAATGGATGTAAGCGTCAAGTTCTCCAAGTCTCTAGTTTAATCGGGAAATTATTAATTGGTGGAGTTTTACCGCTTAATCGCTATCAATTCGAACGGATTTTCTTAATAAACGATTAAATAAATCACGATTCCTTTACAATTTCGGTCCGTGCCAATTCCATCTGCACGGATCGCGGGCGAAACTTTCGCAACTTCCCCGTTTAATTAATACCCCGCATAAATCTAATGAACGTTATACGAACGCTTCCTGAAAAAAAGAGTTCACAAACAAATCGCTGAAATGCTTCCTACCTTTATTTATAGCTTTCAGAATTATTATTATTAGATAATAATATTGATATAAACAAAGGCACGTAATCTTTCTTCCTGTTCGAAATATTGTATTATAAAAAAATGGCACTAAGAAAAGGAATCGTTATAAATATCGTAAGGAAAGAGGGCGATCGAGCGTTTCAGTTTGTTCCACCCAAAGTTTGACCCGTAATGGATTGTGGGTCGAGGTCAGGGCTGGCCTGTTTGTTTCGTACGTTTGCTGCTGCCGCTGTCGATGGAGCTGCTGCTGCTGCTGTTCCTGCTGCTGCTGCTGATGATGATGGTAGTGTTGGTGTTGTTGTTGGTCGATGGAGCTTTTGCGCGCAGGACGAAATTTTTGGCTACACGCGAATGTTTTATCGACGGAAAACAGACATTTCCATGTATATACGTATGTGTGTGTGTGTGTGTGTGCGTGTTACGACGCCTACGACCAACTCTTCAAACATTATAAAGCCAGGAACAATAACAAAAATGGTTTTGCTTTAATTCCTCGTTTGTTTGCTTCGTTTTTTGCGACTACTTCTTGCTGGTCCGTTATTCGGAGCTTTCTTCTTTTTGCATCAATTTTATAACGGACATAAATATTAAAACTGGGGCTATTATTTCTTTTCCAATGCGAAAAAGTGGAAGAATGGCACACGATTTTAACGGAACAAGCGGAATAAAAATGAGCAATTAAATTGTTGGAAAAGTCTTTCTCCATACGTTCTTTGCAAGAGTCAAACAGGATTTTTTGCACGTACGAGATTCACCATTTCGATTTTTTTGTCACCCGAAAACTTCTGTCATATTAAATTCCATGAATTTTTGAAATCGCGTTCAAATTGAAACTTTGTCGACGACGAATAATAATAGCACAATTTCGAGAGGAATTGTTCGAAAGTGGATGACAGTAACAAGCAAACGAAAAAAAAAATTGTTAAGAGACAATTTCTAATTAAGCGCACGAGTAAATTGTTAATTAGAAAAAGGCGCGAGGACGGGAAAAGCAAACGATGAAGGTAGATTCTTTCATTTATTATCACCGTTATTTTTTTCCTTCGTCGTCGTCGGTTTTAATCTACTTATAATTTATAATTATCAGGCTTTCTTTCGTTTAGGAGCGAAGCGGAAAGGGCAAACGTCAAGTTAAGGAGGAACGACAAAGTTGCCCATTCCCAAAAACGGAAACGATGAGAGTCTCTTCCATCCCACTCTGTAACTCTCTTGCGGTACTTGAAAAGATGAGAAAATAAAGAGAAAAAACTATATTTAAAAATATTTTTTTTCATCCATCTTCATTCTGCAACTTTCTTCTTCATTAGCTTCCTGCATATTAATTACGTCGTATTATTAAAATGTGCGAGCTTCGTCTCGTTTATTTCCTTTTTTCCCTCTCTCGTCGCTTTAAAAAGCCCTCTCTTTACTTTATACGCCCTTAAATTTGCATGAATGAATATTAAAAAAAGGTAGAAGGAATAGAGCAAAAAAAACAGGCCCAACCACTCTGTTTAATCGACAAATTCGCCAGCAATTTTTTTTTTTCGTCCACACTTCTCGTCCTTTTTTCGTTTACTATTTATTCCTTGTTTGCCATTTTACTGGGTCGATTTAGAAAAAGTCGTGACCTCCAACCCGTGAAGTAACTAAAAACTCGTTCGTTTCGATCGTTGTTGTTCTATTAACAATTAAATTAGAGTTCGCATTTCAATTTTAATAAAGGGGTTTAATTGAAATTTCGGTTGTAAACGTTTCGAATATGTATATGCGTGTGCAATTTGTAATTTAGCAAATTTAATTACATCTCGTTGGCTTCGAGAGCGGTATTTGGTTGTAATCTTTTTACATCGACCCATTCTGTCTTCTTTTTTCTTTACTTTGTCCTTCTATTCTGCCTCGTGTGTACGTGTCATCTGCGTTTAACTTTAATCTAATAATTGAAACTACCCTTGATAATTATTATTTAGCATCAACGTCATTCGTTTACCTAAATACGCCCAGTTATTCTAATTACACTAACGAGTTCGATGAGATTGTGAACAAAATAAAGAAACACGATAAATACAAGATTGAATTTATTGCGAACATTTTAATTTTAATCAATTCAATATAATATTGGCTTCTTTTTCGCCTTTTATTTCTCTCTCTCTCTCTCTCTTTCTCTCTGTCCCTCCATTTCACATTCTTTTCTCTAAACGTAAGTTATGTTATTAAAACGAGAAAAGTACCTAGCGAACAAGTAATTTTCATTACATCTGCTATATTGTTGTAGCTAACCGGAGTGTAGGCCAAGATAGAAGTGGATGGATCGTTAAGAAAAATTAGTCCCTGTCGTACAATTTCGCTCCCACGCTGGCAACGAGATAAAGGGAAACGAGAGAGAGAGAGAGAGAATGAGACGAAGAAGTACGGATAAGACGTACGCAATAATCTCTTGATAAAGTGTACGACGGCAGAAACTTTATTTGGAGGACAATCAATTTCTTAAATCGAATTTTAATTGCTTGCAGTTTATTTTAACGATCGAGTAAAAAAGAAGAAATTAAAAAAACATGACCTTTATCTTAAGTAGGGTTTACTAAATATCAATTTATGGTGGAACGAAATCGAGCAAATTACAATATTTTATATGGGACAAGTTTAACTTTTTTGGTGGATGCGCCGGGGTTGATTTGGATTGTTTGAATTGTTTGTAGTTTGAAGCCAAACAGAAATTTGCAGAATTCATTAGACAGTTCGATTTTATTTGTAAGTCCTTCTTCTCGAGCTTTTTCTTTTTTAACCGTAATTGTCAGCTTCAGTGCTATGGAGCAATTCGACGAATTTGATGAAACGGACTTTGCTACAAGTGAATTTTGGGAAATATGAATTTGTAATACAGCGAAACGGTTTAAGTTGCATTAGTCGAGTGCAATTAGCTTTTTACCTCGGAAGCCGTCCTTAGTATGTCTCTTTTGTGTTTGTCTAACTAACTAAGGAAAAGAGACTTTTAAATGTTCCCAAAAAAAGCAATTTATTTATTTAAATAATTAAAGGAATGTTTAAGTTCAGACTATTAGAGATCTAAAAAAAACTAAAAAAGACTATAGCCGGGTTTCGAAATTAATTGTTGCAGCTAATTGCACTCGACTACTTAGTCCAGTCACACTAGACAAAAAATTGGTCTAACTTTGGAAAATTCAAAATGTTCTCCTTAACAAAAAGTCAAAAGTCCCCATCGATCCCAGTTCAGCTAAACATGGCCAAGAGTGGTTTTTCGTGAATTCTACAGCCAAATTGTGCGTTATCAAAGTTGTAGATTAGAAACATTTCTAAGCTGTGTAGCTTTAACACAAGTTGAATATCTGCAAGTATCAATACAGACTGCTTCTATTGGAGCTGTGTAAAAAGCCAGGAGAAAACTAAACCCATTGTTGAAGACGACGTCTATAGAACAGTGTTGTGTGGTACTAACATCAAAATTCACTTTATTTCCTTGGTAAGACCAATATCTCGCTTGGAGATGCTGTTAAACTTTCTATTTCCAATTATTTTCAAAACGAGTACTCCTACGAATAAACGTTATAAGAACATTTTTGTAGGGAATTTCATTATCTACAACTTTGATAACGTACCGTTTTGCTGTAAACGTGGTTGTTCACGAGATATTCACGAGAAACCACTCTTAGCCATCTTTGACACCATTTAAAATCTTTTGCTCAACTCAGATCGATGGGGACTTTTGATATTTTATCAAGAACTTACATTATGATGGTTCATACAACAATTCAGCTTTCCCTTAATTATTCGGAAGTGAAAGCCATAGTTTACCGGACTATACATAAGTATTAACAAAAAATACGTTTTAATTCGTTTTTGGTGGATGCGCCGGGTAAGCTCGATATCATATAATTTGGCTTTTGTTTGTAGTGCGTTCGAATCTCATTTATCAATAAATAAAACCATTTGAATAATTGCAATTTTTGCGTAATGAAACCAGGTAGCAAGCAATTAAGGTGACGAATTAATTTTTTTTGAATGATCATTTGTTTTTTAATTTAATTTATGCAATCGAAAATTAGATTTTCAGAATTCCACGCAACCAATGATTCGCTCACTCTCTCTTCTACGTTAATAATAATTATATGATTCGGCGCTATAGGGCAACTCGACGATCTTGACGATCGACTCCAATCCGCCCGTCGCGACAAAATTGAAGCTATCGAACGTCTTCACGTGTTTCTTCATGCGAACGGATCCGAATATTTTCATCTCGTTCACGTGGATCACGTCCAAGGCGCATCTACCGCGACCGGCCGCCAATATGACGTTACCGCTCGCGCTGCTCTTGTAATATTTGACGCACGTATAGTACTCGCCTTCCATCGACGAGAGAACGTTCGCCAGACGGACGTTTTGCAACAATTGGCCGGACGCTATGTCCCATATGCTCAAACCGTTCAATAGCGTACAACTGCCGGTCAGCATGTCCTGACCGCGGAAATCTATCGCGTCGCCGTGTATTTGCGGCCCGTTAAAGTTCCTCAACGGTTTATCGTCGTTGACACGTACGTCCCATAGCTATTACGAAAACGGATCGGTCGTAAAATTAATCGAACGAACGACGGTGGAGGAGAAAAAGCGAAACGATGATATACTTTAACGCAATTATCCCAACCGCCCGTCGCAATTATGTTCGGCGTGTCCGGATGGAACGTGACGCAGCGGATCTTCATGCGATGGCATTTCTCGTTGCCGCCGTACGATATCAACAGCTGATGATAACAACCGTTATGTGGATTCGGTTTTTCAAAAAAAAAATGGAATTTAACGAATTCGCAGCAATCGATTCACCTTTGTCGTGCGCGTGTCGTATATTCTTAAAGTGGCGTCGAAGCCGGCCGTTGCCAACCACGCACCGGTACACGTCACGTCCATCGTGTAGATTGGATTTTTAGGATCTGTAAAATAAATGATTTGTGACTAATCTCTACAGGGTATTAAAAAAAGTGTCACAAACTTTAAGGGGTGGTAATGTGGCCCAAGATCAGCACAAAAGTCTTTTTCGGAAATACGAAACATTTTGCAAGTTTCATATTTTTTACAATCCATGTAGACAAAATGCAAACAATGAACAAAACACGAATGAAAGATGACTCAAAAAAGGTGATCAAAGTGCCCTGCTTCCATTTCATGGTAGCCACGACATATTTTTGCCGCAAGGACCTTAGAACTCTTTCGAAAATTATTGGCAATCAAGGATTGGCTGTAATTCAGTGGCATCTTTCATCTATTCCTTGTTTCAGTTCCCGGAGGTCATTTGCAAGCGTAGCATAAACTGAACTTTTCCAATCTCCCGAAAGAAAAATCTGGTGGGTATAAATAAGGCGATTTTTCAAATCATGATACAAATCCACTTCTTCCTAAGAAGACGACCTGAAGGAATCTGACGAATTGGTTAAGCTTTAGCTGAAATACATAAAGCTTCTGTGGCTATTTCCTATTAGCACGACCATAAATGAAATGCAACATGGGCGAATTTAGAATTAGGGTAAAAAGGCATAGCGAGAATTAATTAATATCAACTACAAACTCTATGTGTGACCAGACATCTGTTAATTACGATATGAAAATGCAAGTTTTGTGAATGAAAAAAGCGAAAATCAAAGATATGCTGCAAGAAAGTTCAATCCTCCGTATCTTCGAAACGGTCCATTTTGGGCCCCATGTTCATTAAGAATTTTCCGCTTATTTTGGGCCATATTATCACCCCTTAAAGCTTGTGACACTTTTTTTAACACCCTGTATAATTTAATCGTAGCTCAATGTTGACGCTATCAATTCATATTTTAATCGTGTGTAATCCTCAATTATTTTCAGCTCTTTTTTTTGCGTTCGTCTAAAATAAATTCCTCACCCGCGCAGAACAGTTTCGTGTCGGTCGCATTGACGTCAGCGACGAAGACTTTGCCGGCTATCGTTGACGTAACGAAGAACTCCGGGTTCGTTTGAATGAATTTAATCGATGTTATGCTGCCGTTCTTCTCCAATATCGGCGCGTCACATTTATCATTTATAACGTTCATTATCTAGAATTTATCATCATCTAATTTTAGGTAACTGATATGTTACGATTCAAAATGTAAAGAATGGGGATTTTTTTCTCGCATACGTGAACGTCACCGTTACCAAATCCAACAGCGAGGGTTTCTCCGGACGGCGAATACTGAATCGCGTGGACTCCGTGCGTCTTTTCCTCGTCGAAGTGCATGGTGGACAAGACGTTTATCGGTTGATTGACCAATATCGAACGGCTCAATTCGCGATCCAAATAGCCGAACCGTTTCTTCAGCGATTTCTTCTCGTCGAGCCAAACGAACGGCGCATATTGCAATTGAAATGTAAATTCGTCATCGTCTGCGTAAACGGACGATAAATGTTTGTCTCCGTTGGATTTGGCCATAATTTTTGCGTCAAGATTCAAATCATGTGCTTTCGGGAATTCGCATATAGATGGATTTCAAAAAGCATAAGGGGATTAATTTTTGGGAAAACGCGTTTTGATCATAATTAACATTTGATTGACGTTCGATTTGTTTTTTTGATTGATATCGATATTTGTTTAGATTGCAGCGGTAAACTAAAAAAACGCACTTTTTGCATCGTCAGTTAAAATAGTGCCCATATCTCTTCGTCAATATGTTGTTTTGTTTGTTATGGTAACTAGTATGAGTTTTACAATATTTTTCAGCTGGCCCTCAAATAAGTATTTATTATTATATTTGTCATCGAATTTTATTCAACATAAATTTACTGTTGGGTTAACGGATAATGCGTAAAAGATTTTCGTTGAATGAAGAGGTAAAAGTTGCAAACACGTCAGCGGTTCGTGCGAATGTCAATTTTTAAATCATTTTACACGGTTTTTCAGTGCAGTAATTTAAAAAGTTCTTCAGATAGCGAGGAGTATTACACTTTGGATAATCTTGATTTGTTAAATTTAAAGTGAGTAGACGTTTTCACGTTATCGTCGCGTCGCCGATAGAAATTAACCAAATCTTCGAACCGACAAACAAAATAAGTTATCGATTTCTCCTCCATTGTCCCTTCAGAGTGTCGTTTTCTTCCGATGCAAGCAACAAGTTAGTGTCGCGGAAGAGCAAAAAACGTTTATCGAAGGGCAGGAATCGGGGGAGCGGAAACGGCGACGAATACAACAGCCACCCGAATCGACGTATAAAGGTAAATTACCGGTGGAGACGATGAGAGAATGATGGTCCATCGAAAACTAGCTATTATTCATCTCTATCGCTGTATTTCAGACAAACAGGCATAGAAAAATTATAAGCGATTCCTCTGACGAATTGCAGAGAGTGCGACCATCGAAAGGTAAAAGCAACAAAAGAAGTTCATTTGCAAATAGACAGTTTTGCACTTTATTGACTATGATAATTATTAGCATTAATCAACGAGCGACAGCACGAGGACAGAAGCGTGCTGTTGTTGTACACGAACAAATTGAATAAGCGCCGAAATTCGCCGTCGAAGGCAGTATCCGAAGAATTCCTTTTGCCGCCGCAATCGACCAAACGGAGCAGCAAGGATCGTTCGTCGTCAAGTCAGTCGAATACTGCGATAGGTCGTCAACGGACCGATGCTATGACCGTTAGCGATTCTAGGTAGGGACACGAATCGTGTACGGACGCCGCATAAATCTTAAATAACATCGTACAGCGTTTTGCTTTTAGTTCTAAGAGAATATTTCCGTTCGCGTCGCAAAGGCACTGTAACGTCGCGCAAGGGAGCTTCCCGTTCAAAGTAACGCCCAGCGGCAATCTCAAAGTCAATTCGCAACAGGCAGGTATTCGCCAATTCTCGTTGGAGACGGTGCAATCGAAACCGATCGAAAACAACGGGGCAGGTGATAATAATAATCGTCGCCTTCGTCCAGGTAGTGTTCGAATCGGAGAAATTGAGCGTGCTCGTCGCCAATCCGGAAACGACGACGATCGACATCGCTGACGACGACGGTATGGCGCATAGAAGGGACCAGCAGCATCAGCCGTCGATGGAACAGCACGACAGACCTACAATGGATCAGATCATGAATCAGGTGATTGGTGTTCGCTTACTGCAACGGAACAAAATCGCTTGACCGTCTAGTTTTAGGGTTTGGTTTCCGGTTTGGGATCGTTCTTTGGCAATTTTCCCGAGGAACCGCCGCGCAGGGATGTGGCAGAGATGGAAGCGACCGAGTACGAAGGGAGACCGACCAACGAGATTTTGGATCCGGAGGTCAACTTGGACCGTTTGGGATACACCGAGTACGATCCAATCGATTGGGACGTGGTCAAGTTGCCGGAGAAGAAGAACCTCTACTTGGAATTATTCTCGAGGATCACCAATTTCACGTGAGTTCGTCGATTTGCGAAGACACTTCCCACATACTCAAATTTAATTTAGTAACGCCGATTGTAAGGTCTACATAGACAACGAGGAATTCAATTGTCACCTGATCGTACTTCAGTGTTACTCCGAAGTTTTTCACGCGTACGTTGCCGTGAAAAAGGTCGAATTACCATCAGTAAGTTGGCAAAATTGATTAATCGACGTGTAGAGAGAAATCGATTTTTTTCCAAAGGACAAATGCAGTGCCGCTTCGTTCGCCTTCATCTACGAATGGATGATATCCGGCGATCCATCGTACACCGACTTAACGCACGATAACGTCTTGGACATTTTCACGGCGGCGAAATATCTGAAAATTAGAGGTGAACGTCCCTATTGTTATGTAGTTAAAATTAACGTTTCCACTTCGATTAGACTTAGTAGAACAGTGCTGGGCATTCATCGATAACACGCTAGTCTTTACCGAAGACAGCGCTTTCATGCTGTACGTGGACGCCAAACAGAAAGGCCTCTCCGAGGTGATGGAATTAATGTTACCGCGCATACAAGGGTTCTTCTTGATGCTGGTCAGCTCGCAAGACTGGCTCGAGCTGGACGTCGAGGACATACAAAACTTTTTACAATCGAACTACATCTCCGTCAACGGGTGAGTAATCGATCAATAATCTCTTGGCGTTCGTGCGGCTATCGTTTGATTGCGTTTCAGCGAAATGGAGGTCTTCATGGCAGCCGTACGATGGTTGCAACACGACGTGGAAAATAGGGAAAAGTACAAGGTGGCCGTATTGAGTTGCATCCGGTTCGGTAACATCGCGCCGTGGCAATTGGTCGACATCAAACGTAACCCGGAAAATCCGGATTTTCGCGAGCTCGCTCGCGATCCGGACATTTGCAAAATGATCGACGACGGATTAGCGTAAATCGAATTCCAAATCCGTTTGAGGCTTATCACCACGATCGCTCTTTCCTCCCCTCTCCCTCTCAATGCAGATATGTTATCATCAAGTACTGGTACGGTCAAGAGAACGACGATTTCCACCATTGGAACTTGAGTTTGGCGTTAAAGGAGCCGGCGCAACGTAACTGGAGCGGCACCGAGCGGACTTACTTCACGTACCGCGAGTTCCTCATATTCTTGGACCAGTATCGACGCAGGCAAATAATTGAAAAGTCGCAGCAGAGGGAACGCAATAAGAAAGCTTTCATGGCGGAAGCTGCTGCCACGGCGTGCAGTTCGACAGATAAATTGGCACCCAAGGTACCGACAATCGACGAATTCTTGACTATGCGCAAATTTCCGCCCCTCACTCAACCAAAGAAGGTGAATAAAGTTGTGTCTTAGGAAGTAGTTGCTGCTGCATATTGGTATGAATTTTTCTCTTTAGTGGCGATTTTAAATTGTGTAATAACTTAGTTACAAAACGAGGGTCAACGATCATTATAATCCTTATGTCACTTGTACAAATTTTGGTTGGATTTTATATAAAAAAAGTCTTTGAATGTTCGCTGAAAAATATAGAAAACAGTAAATATTCAAAACGAAAATATCGAATAGCTTCTTTCAATTTTAATTGCGATCCAGCTCTTTGCGATTCAAATAACAAATGCCCGGTAAGTCCATTAGAAAACGGCAACAATTTTCCTCTAACATTAAAAAAATTAAGAATTTTGTTAGGTACACCCGTTTGGAGCACTGGTAAGATTTGCAAAGTAAGTGCCAGTCAATTTTCCAAAAATAAGAAAGGTAATAGTTGCAGATGTGGTGGCTACTACAAATTAAAAAAAAGTACACACCGAATTCCAAATTTATTCCAGATAGCACTTACAACGCAACTCTTACCTTCCTCCATTAAATTGTTCAAAGCAAAAATTTTACAAGCAAAATCAAATCTAATGGAAATCAATTCATTTTTATTAGACGGACAAGTGCCTTAACAATTTGCCGATGCGAACGCCAGGTGGACAACCACTGCGACAATGCAAGGCGATGACCCAAGATGAAGCTGCACAATTAATACAAAAAACGTATCGTAAGTACCTCTTGAGGAAACGATTTAAACAAATACCAACGGGAAACGAACGACTCCGTCTACGGCGAAGATTCTCGGCGAGACGTGCCACAAATCAAGAATTCCCGTGGAAGTCCAGCCACGAGAAAGTGGTCAACATGTTTAAGAAAATGGAACATTTGGAAATGAAGTACGCCCGCAGGTGAGACGATGACTTCTATTGTTAGATTTGCGATTTTCCGTCGTACGGGTTTCTTAATCCCTTTAGGAATCGGAGTTCGTTGTCGCAGGTGAACGATCAATTCAGCGACATCTCGCTCTTCATTTACGACAAAGAGTCGATCATGGTATTCGGCGGAATCGATCCGCACAGTAATTTCGGCGTGGGCAACAATAACGGCAGAGACATTTACAGGTGCGGGAACGGCGTTAGAACGATTTTCCTCGACTAACGATTCTTTCGCTTTGCGCTGTTGCAGATACATCGCCGATCGGAACATTTGGGAATTCGTCGGACAGATGCCGGAACCGCGACACCATCACTGCGTCGCCTATTTAAAAGGGAAAATATTTATTGTCGGTAAGTGAACGTTGTGCGAATTATCCCACGTTATGACCGATTGACTAATTGCTGATCGTGATTGTAATGCAGGTGGTGCCGATCCACGAGAAGAGGACCATAAAGGGAAAGCCGTCGTGGTGAGTACCGTTTGGGGTTTCGATCCGACGAAGAAGACGTGGTCCAAAGAGCCGTCGTTGATACACAAGAGGAAGAATTTCGGGTTGGTCGTTAGCGAGAAATATCTCTTCGCAATTGGCGGACAAGGGTTTCAGGGAAGGTAGCGCAAATCAAGGTAACGCTTATTTTGACGGAATTTTAAAGAAAGCGTGTTTGTAGAACATTGGCATCGGTGGAAAGACTGAATGTTCACGGCGGCGGCAATTGGGAGAAATGTTCGTCGATGTTGCACTCGCGAATGGGAGTAGCTTGCGCGAAATTCGAGGAGAAGATTTGGGCCGCCGGTGGTATGTCCGGGTCCAAGAGACAACCGTTGCCGAGTACGGTCGAGTGCTACGATATCGAGACGAACCAGTAAACTTTCATAGTTAACAAATTACTAATTAACCAACGACTAAAAAAACAATTCTTCATATAGATGGACGGAAATTGGCAAATTGCGTCACCCGAGATGTTTCAGTTGTTTGTTCCCGATGTCGAATAAGTTGTACTTAATCGGCGGCGCCGGTAGGATACACACCAAAGACAAAACGACCACCAGTTTGGCCTCGATCGACGTGTGGAATGCAGACAAGTGCGAATGGAATAAAATCAGCGAGATGACGATTCCGCGACACGGTCACGCCGTTGCTTATCTCGGCACGCAGATATTCATCATCGGTGGCATTACTACCATTTACATGAGAGCGTTAAGCAATATCGAGTGTTTCTGCGGAATCCGAGGCAAGGAAGCGCTTTTGAATACTGTCCTTCATCGGTCGATGTGATATTAAACGATCGATTCTTTTTTTGCAGGGTCTTGGATACGTGGCGTGGCTCCACTGCCGACATATTTATCGGGACACGCGGCACTTACACTTCCGCCCGGCAAACTCGTTTAATTTGATGAACGAAACATGACGAGTTTCTTTGAATTTCGCAGAATTATCCGTGTAACAAACCGCATTTTGTTACGATAAATTTATAATAGAGGCCGCAAGTGGCTAATACAGGTATGAAGCATAATTTACACGATACGTATTTTAATGAAATGATTTATCTGATTATTTTAAGAATTTATACAAGTAAAGATGAATATATTTGTACTTTAATAAAATAAATAAACCGATTGAATCTGTGTGTTGCTCATATCGTTCATTTGAATGAAATAGCGAACGTTAAAGTAACCGAAATAGTGAGGTGGTGTAACACGTACTTCGTAAATCATATTTCTCCTGGAACGGGTGCGGTGTGTTGTGATTCAGTTTTTCATTGGAAATATTATCTTTGTCGATATCCTTGTATCGATAAAAGTTGCAGAATATAATAATTTTCTTGTGCAAGGTACGTGGACTAACTAGATTAGATATTCGTTAATTGTTTAGATTTAAAATCACATTTGTTCACTCATTATTTTATACTTAATTCAAAGTTTGATACTTTTCTGCTTCCAATACAACATGGTGGCATCTTATCTCTTTGTGTGTAGGTGTAATCTTCGTAAATATTATTAGTAAATACATAATATTCATATGATTTCGATAAACAGTTTTGATCTTTGAATATCTGTTAAGTAATTTCATGAAACGATAATAGATCATCAATTACAGTCATTTAATTTTATCAGTTCGTTGTTACACTGTTAATAATCCGTCTTATCTGGAAATTAGGTGTGCCAATATCAGCGTCGGAATGAGTTACATGCAGGCAAGTCAAAATAGAACGAGTAAGTGCCATCAACAATATTTCGTTTTTTTGGTTGTTATTGTTTCCAATGCCTAATTATTTTTAGTGTCTCATACTAATTACCAAGGTGGACCAGATTTGCCACTTAGTTCGGCAAAGGAGCAAACTTTGATGTGGCAACAAAATTCCTACATGGGTGATTCTGGAATACATTCAGGTGCTGCCACTCAAGTACCATCCTTAAGTGGCAAAGAAGATGAAGAGATGGACTTGTTTGACCTAGATCAGGGATACACACAAGGGTTCACACAAGAGCAGGTTGATGGTATGTCTTTTTACCCTTGTGTGCTAAGCTAACATTAAAAGATGAAAATTATTGTAGAAATGAACAATCAGTTAAATCAAACAAGATCCCAGCGCGTCCGTGCCGCCATGTTCCCGGAAACATTGGAGGAAGGCATCGAAATACCTTCGGCACAATTCGATCCACAACATCAAACGGCCGTACAACGTTTAGCGGAACCAAGTCAAATGTTGAAACATGCTGTAGTTAATTTAATTAATTATCAAGATGACGCCGATCTGGCTACAAGAGCTATTCCAGAATTAATCAAATTATTGAATGATGAGGATCAGGTGGTTGTTTCTCAGGCTGCGATGATGGTTCACCAACTATCAAAGAAAGAAGCTTCGAGACATGCCATCATGAACAGTTCGCAAATGGTAGCCGCTTTGGTCCGCGCTATTTCCAATTCAAACGATTTAGAGACGACCAAAGGTGCAGTGGGCACATTGCACAAATTGTCACAGCATAGACAAGGTCTCTTGGCAATTTTCAAAAGTGGCGGTATTCCGGCTTTGGTGAAACTATTAAGTTCACCAGTTGAAGGCGTACTGTTTTACGCCATCACAACTTTGCACAATCTGCTATTGCACCAGGACGGCTCGAAAATGGCAGTACGGTTAGCCGGTGGTTTACAGAAAATGGTCGCTCTATTGCAAAGAAACAATGTTAAATTTCTTGCAATTGTAACTGATTGTTTACAAATTTTGGCATACGGAAATCAAGAGAGCAAATTGATCATATTAGCGTCACAAGGTCCGATCGAATTGGTTCGAATCATGCGCTCGTACGATTACGAGAAGTTGCTGTGGACGACGTCCAGAGTATTGAAAGTTTTGTCTGTATGCTCGAGCAACAAGCCGGCCATCGTCGAAGCGGGTGGCATGCAGGCATTGGCCATGCACCTCGGCAATCCGAGCCAACGTCTCGTACAAAACTGTTTGTGGACGTTGAGAAATCTTTCCGATGCCGCGACGAAAGTCGATGGATTAGAAGGCCTCTTGCAATCGCTCGTACAAGTACTGGCATCGTCCGATGTGAACGTCGTCACGTGTGCCGCCGGAATATTATCGAATTTGACGTGTAACAATCAACGCAACAAGGTGACAGTTTGCCAAGTCGGCGGCGTCGACGCTTTAGTGCGTACGATCGTAAATGCGGGCGATCGAGAGGAAATCACCGAACCGGCCGTGTGCGCTCTAAGGCACTTGACATCGAGGCACGTCGAATCGGAAATGGCACAGAACGCGGTGCGATTAAATTATGGAATACAAGTGATCGTGAAATTGTTGAATCCGCCCAGCCGCTGGCCGTTGGTTAAAGCTGTAATCGGATTGATTAGGAATTTGGCACTGTGTCCCGCTAATCACGCACCATTACGCGAACACGGAGCCATTCATCATCTCGTGCAATTGTTAATGAGGGCATTCCAAGATACACAAAGGGTAATCCATTGTTTGTGTGAGTAGATGAGTTAATAACTTTCTGATTTTTAGAGAGCGAGTGTTGCAAGTGGCGGCAGTCAACAGGCGGGTACTTACGCGGACGGGGTTAGAATGGAGGAAATTGTCGAAGGGACCGTCGGTGCGCTACACATACTGGCTCGCGAATCGGTCAATCGCCAATTGATACGCCAGCAAGGTGTTATACCTATTTTCGTGCAACTACTGTTCAACGACATAGAGAATATTCAACGAGTCGCTGCCGGTGTACTTTGCGAACTGGCCGCCGATAAGGAAGGTGCAGAGATCATCGAACAAGAAGGTGCCACCGCACCTTTAACCGAATTGCTTCACTCGAGAAACGAAGGTGGGTGCGAGTGATTTGAACAATGGGCATTGTATTTTAAAATCGGAACTTCTCGTAGGTGTTGCTACATACGCAGCAGCCGTTCTGTTCAGAATGAGTGAAGATAAACCGCAGGATTATAAGAAACGGCTTTCGATGGAATTAACGAACTCGCTCTTCAGGGAAGAGAATTTGTGGAATGCCGATCTAGGGATTGGTCCAGATTTGCAGGTAAAGAATGCGTTTTTGTCGTTCGTTGTTTAAAATGAAGATCGTACAGTATACAGGGTGTCTCAATGGTGCGGGCTCGGAGGGTGACTTAAAGAAAAATGTGTCAGATGAGAATGTTTGCTCTTGTAGTAATTCCCGAGAGAAGACTTTTCTATCTAAAACATTTTTCTTTAAAGTCAACCGCTTGGGCGCAATCCTCAGAGCCCGCATAATTGGGACCCTGTATGTTAAAGAATTTGGCAAAACTATTTTTTCCCGTAGTTGCTAGAATTCTGACAAATTAGTGTACATCGTCATTAGAAAGTTTGCATTTTTTTATAATTTATTTTGCACTGGTTTTGCTGTTGCTGTTTTTTTGGTTTGCATTTTTTGTTTTCACTGATTATTTTAGGACATATTGAGTCCTGATATATACGGGCAAGGCCCTCCAAGCGTGCACAGCAGTCACGGTGGAGGACTACAGTATCAACAACAAGGTAATATAACATTATCAAAAGAGCAAGACAAACGTACATTAACACCTTAAAAAATCATATTATTAATACATTACTCACAAAACATATATACATTAACATTTTAAATATGTGTAATCGATATTTGTTAATTAAACTTTCAACGCAGCTAGCTAACATTTAAAGAACGGATTTAACACGATAAGATAAAGATAGGTGACGAATATCACTATAAGTAAAAACTTTTTGTACGTAATTACCTGCACGAGGCATGTATATGTTTATAGTTTACCTAGTATTAGTATGAACTAGTTTCGTTGAGTCGATGTTGAAAAGCGTCTTCTCTATTTTTTGTTCAGGGTATGACCAGATACCAATAGACATGCAAGGTTTAGATATTGGCTCACACGGAGGCGGCAACGGATCTACGTACAGTGCCATCGATCCAATGGACGTTGGCAGTGCAGATCCGGACTTAAATTTCGATCCTATCGATCAGCTTCCTACGCCTCCGCAAGACAACAACCAAGTGGCCGCTTGGTACGACACAGACTTGTAAACTTTAAGCGTTCATTTTCTCCTCGTGAAAGATTTTCTCTAATTTCTACAATATTTGAGTGTACGAATTGGTATTTCGTTTATCATTAGGCTGTTAGGAATTTTATATATTATGTTTCATTGCAATATTTAACTTGATTTACTACCAATTCGTCACCGTAATATCATACCGATTTTAATTTGCTCGCCGTCAAATTTTTACTAACGATTCTATTATCTTCAATTTTACCGGTCTTACCTTTGTTATAATTCTATTACGTACAAGACATTCGCTAGCAATTAAGCCATTTTACATTATATTAGCATTTTAATCGATGGATTTATTACGTGTTAGTAAAAATAAATCGTTTCGCCATCTTTTATTCGAGTTTATCCTGCACTTATAGTTTCTCAATCGTAGTCGTACATAAATATAGTTGTTTAGAGATAAGACTGTTTCATTTCTGTATTATTATCATGATCCAAATTGTGTTTAATTGATATAATTATTATAATTTTTGTAAACATCTGTTTTTATGAAAATGTTTTTATTGGATTCGAAAAGAATTAATTTACAAAATATTATTTTACTAACAATTCATATTTATTCGAGCATATATATATTTTTTATGTATTCATCTAAGAAGTAAGAGTAATATATGTAGATTAAGAGAATTCATATCGTCTAAATAAAAAAGAAACAGGAAAGATAGTTACACACACACACACTTTTTTTAAATCTACTAAAAGTTCTTGTAACAATTACTTCGGTTCTCCTCAATTAATTCGATTAAACAGTATTTTATGTAGGGTAATTATTATTAGAAGGTACGTTCGTTAGATTTTTAAATGGAATGTATTCATTTCTAAAATAAACGAGTGATAATTGAGAGATTACAACACTTTTAGATGTATTGTTTCGAACAAAAAAAAACATTAATCAATAGAATGATAATTATTTCTAAAAATATTTTCATTTCTAATCTAAATCGCACAACTTTTTTATTTATATCCGCTCATAATCGTGTCTCTAAGATAAAATATACAGGGTAGATGAATGAAATTTTTAACGGGCACTGCCTATGATTTAAGAAGAAAAGTTATAATGCATGTGTTTATATAGATCAATGAAATATACATAAAGTTTTCTCATTGTAAATCATGTTTTATTCTCATTCATTATGACAAAAGTATTGGAATTATGCATCTGACTGTTTTCTTGGAGGAAGGGTCGTTGACGATGCGTAAAACGTTCCAAAAGAACAAACAACATCCTCTTATTATTATTTTAATTGCATTAATCGTCCAAACGAAGGAACCATCTGCTTCTTTTTTTGGGGGAATATTTATTAGGAGCAGCAAAAATTCGTGGTACCAGCTGAAGAAGTAAACCGTCTTCAACCTTTAAATTGTACAATTATTTGTTCGAGTAGTAAAAGTAAGACGAAATTGAAGAAGATACGCAAAAAGTATTATATAAAAGTTGCGCTACTCGAACTAATTCTCAGCCAATTTTTATTGCACTTTCGTAAATCATTGATGAGAAAAATCGATTTCGCGCAAGTACGAAGAATATTAATTTGGGTAAGGCCAATCAACCCTGAATTTCGATTTTGGCCAACTCTTTTTCTGCTTTTTTTTAAGGTGGGGGAGCCGTCGTCTTTTGTGGAAGCTTAAACCACGAGTTTGAAAGAAGTGAAAGACCAGCACCAAGAACAACAACAACAAAACATTGACCAGCGGCAACGCGAATGTGACGGTTCTTGAACGTTACAACAGCATTATTATTATTGCTGTTTCGTAGTTTAACGAGTAAATAATAGTAATGATACGTTGCGATTTAGAAAAAGTAAATAAGTAAGAAAGAGATGGTTTTATAGATCGTGATCTCTAATTGCAGACCGTTTAAAGCAATTCTTTGGGATTAGAGTGGAAATGTCATCGGCTACTTGAGCGTGGTAAGTTTAATAAAAAATATTTTTATTTGAAATTTTGGATTAATTACCGCTATTTATTTAATCGAGTAAAACTAAATTCGTTTTTTTTTCTTGAGAATTTTGGATAAGAAACTGGTTTTCAGTCGGAACAACCGCAGATTTTTTTTCGTTAAAATCTAAATTACCACAAAAAAAATGGGTTTGGATTCAAAATTTTTATTCCTTCTTGCAAGGTCACCAAATATTATTGGGTCCCCCGATGGTTATTTGGATATACCTTCTTCATTTAAATTACACCGAATACCGTTATGATAATGATATAGAATATCACCAATTTCGAATCGTTTACAGCGAAATTATATGGATAAAAAATAATTAAAGTTTGGTAATAATTTCCTTATCGGCTATTATTGTTCTCCGCCAATAATAATAATAAACATTAAATTTTTATTACCCATTTCGAAGTAGTTGTTCAGGTAAAATATACAAGGAGGACAGACGTTCACATTAAAGATTAGAAAGTATTTTTCAAATATCAAGCAGAATTCATCGAAGAAATGAGATTCGCGCATAATTGGCTGAATAATCATCAATAAATTGCTTTAAAGGTAGTGAAGTTACAGAATTTGTTCGACGGTTTAATTGCCTTATTATTAATTGCTTATCTACGAAATTATTTAAAAAAAAAGGAATTTATAACTGAAACGTGTTAAATCATTAAATGTCGCGTACGTTCAATCTTTTACAGCAACTAGACAAACGTTTCTAGGTCAGTTCAGTGTGCTAAAAGGCCGGATTTCTCATTAAGAATAAGGAGAAGAGGTAAAACAAAAAGAGAAGAGACGCAACAAATCGAAGGGAAATGCCCGTGCATAGTAGACTGACAGACAAAATAAGGCGTTACGCTATAAAATGTAATAAATTCTTCGCCTCTTAACGGTACCGCTATCGTTCGTATTATTATCATTGTTGTTATTAATATTACAAACGCGTTTACCCATTTATTTTTTTTATAATAATTATGCATTATATAAAATTGCGATGCTCTATTTAATATCTCAATCTCTTTTCTTTCCTTCGCTTGAATTACATAACAAATTATTTATTATCCATCGGGACTTGATTAGTTTTACAAATTAATGCATCGATCCGCTAATCGGTTGGCAATTAATTAATGGGAAATATTAATAAAAAATGAAGCGAATCGTTTCGTATAAGTACTTGAAGTATGTACCGTAACGTTAGAAAGTCATAATACTTCTCACGCATACATCATATAAACGTTTTTCTACCTATCGGATTTATGTTAATGATATACTTTTAGTTAAACGTGATGGGCGCACCCTTTAGAAAAAAAAATACAAATGACCGATAAAAAATACGTTAAAGTTGTCTTTAAATTATTGTATTTGTATATTGGGCAGCCCGAAATAGAAACTAAAAGAAATTGATCAATTTATGGTGTTGTGTTTCACTAGGCCAAGAAGATAAATGTTATAGAAAGATTTAAGCGTCCCACCTACTACTTAACATTATGGTAATGGGCAAAATATGAAAAGTTTGCCGGTGAAATTGTTGTAAAAGTTGAAGGACGCATTCGCAAATGATCCCTAAGAAATAAATTCTTGAAATAAGATTGTTTTCGTCTTCAAGTTTCGAATATTTACAATTTAATAGATCTTGCCCAGAAAAGGATCGATTGGAATTTCGTTTGCGGATTACACAATCTCTCTACACATACGACTGCGAATATAAATCAAAATTCTTGCATTATTTATAACATAACGTTTGTCATGAAATAAGCGGTCGGTCTTGAAATTCATAACAATAATTACAAGGCACGGGCGTTTTAATTGATACAGTTACCTGTGTGTGTTTACTTAAACTTAACATTATTACTAATTAATTTTTTTGTTCTTTACGTCTAAATCGAGGTACTTGGAATTAACCGTTTTTACGGAATGTGAAAGACATTCGATAAAATAGCACCGTGCATACATTTACGCTAATTTAACTGTACCTAACAAATGTAAATTAGCTTAAGACAATGAGGAACGTAATTGTTTATGTCTTTACTTCGTTTCTTTTTCTCTTTGCCTTAGCATTATTACTTTTTCTTACCTACTATTCTCACACGAGTACATTTAAATAAATTTAATGTTACGCCTATTCTCCACTTAGTTTCTTCTAAATTCATTTCATTAAATGCTTCCACATGAAAAGGCGTGCATTGACATTGTTAATGAAACGTATTTTACGTGCACTAGATATTCACCGTTTGTAACAATTTACGCTTCTTTCTCCGGTAAAAAGAATCGTTGCCGAAATGTTAATTGTTCAGTTATGCGTTATAATTCATCCAGTTCAACAGCAAATGCAAGTTGTTTGTCTATTTCGACATTTAACATGGGCGTGTTAATTGTGTTTTGCTGCCAGTGTCAATGCGAAAGAGGGAAAAATTTAATTATGAGAAATGATTTAGCATTTATTAGTAGTAACAATAATGAAATGGATAAGAGGAAGTTTATCACTTGATAATAATAACATTTCCTTGATTTAATTGATTTGCATATTGATTTAAAATATTCATTTTTTCTTAAAAAAAATGGAAAAAGCAGGAAGCGTTTAGCAATGTTAATGGATCGAAGAAAGTAGGCGATTGTGATTTATGGAGATGAGATTCGACTACTAATTATGATATTTTGACGAAATATGATGTAAATGAAGAGAGATTCAGAACTCGCATCAGCAGATCGATTGCTTTGAGGGCAAAAAAGGCATCGAAAGGATACGTTGCAATTAAGCGCCTTTCACTTCAATGTCTAATTGAACGCTTTTGGTACACAAAAATAAAAATGATCACGCAGAATCTCGCAAACAAAAATCAAGAACCAAAAGAGACATTCTAATTGTTAACAGTATAGAATTTATTTGCTAGAAGGAAACAAGGTCTCAATTTTCAAAATGAAAATAACAAACTGTTTCAATTTCACGGTGACAAGTACGTGCGAAATGTAAATTTGCAAAAAGGAACAAATGAGTTGTACTGCGATTTTCTTGATTAAAAATAAAAGACTAAAAGCAACAATTTGAGGTATTAGAATAAAACCTGTTTGTTTTTTAGTTTTCAACTACTAATTTGATTAGATTGCGATTAAGACAATTTATTTAATTTGTTGTTATAGCAAAAAATAACTTTTTTGCTTGTTGTTATAAACAATAAATGACGGATCCTTTGTTGTTTAGACTGTATTTAATAAACTAAAAAGTTTCGTTTCTTTTTAAATCTTGTAGGTGAACAGTGAACGCATCGATCGCAACTTTTTCATCTTCGACTTATCCCCGATTAAATATAAACGGTTGGTGAAAGTTTTATCATTAAATTGTTATTATTATATGGAGCAATAATTATTGTTTTTTCAAGTTGCAGAAGTGAAATTAATACGTACGAGCGGCATCGTGAAGACAAAAAGGATAAGAATAATTGTTTTATTTTGCAAGGGAAATTGAAAATAATTCAAATTATATCAATGAATAATGTGAGAAAATAAAGTGCGATAAAATTGAAAAATAAACGAGTGCAAGGAAATGTTTTCGCATTAAAACTATAATAATTGAAGAGCATTACGATGCTGGTTAATCGTGTGAAACGGTTCGTTTGAAAAGGAGATTTAAAGATTTAGTGGTGAACTTCTATTTGTTATAGACTCTCTTCGACTTAATCGAGTTTTTGTGTTTCTTGTTGTCTAATCAAAGTGGCAGAATGACCGTGACAATGGACAAAAAACATGGACGCAAATCATCTTGGGATTCCAAGGTAGGATTTCTATTAATAAATTATTTAATGTCCTTTATTTGAAATTAAATTGTGTAAAACGATAATCTGCAACAATTTAAAGTTATTTTTATTCGAGCAACTTTTAAAGCAATTAATTATTTTCTATACTTTTTATTAATTAATATGCTGACCTAACTAGATAAATATTTAAGAAATTCTATTCAGCAATCATTGCATAATTAATTAACCTTAATTGCTTGACGAAATTTTGCAATCTGGCAAATCATTTGTAACATTCCTTTGCATTTTTAATATAATCTATAATTTATTATTTTTCTCTCTCTGTAAATTTGCTTCCGGTGATAACTTTCTAATGGGTAACAAATAATTGCCTTTGGGCTAAATCGTTAAATAGAGAGCAATGAAACTTGATTTCCGTTCAGGAAAAAAACTCAAGCGAATATCGCTACTACAAGAAAAAAATATTGCGAAATATTTTTAATACATCGAAAGCGAATTGAATCTAATGTTCGATAGATTTAATGCAATAACTCTTGTAAATGTTTAACCTCCTTTAACAGCAATTACCTAAAAGAATTGCTTAAAGACCACATAGTTTTCACGTTGTTGCAAATGGTAATCTTTGATAGCAATTACAAATGGGCAATTAGGAGGAATGAGAACGGAAAATTATAAATTATTTAAAAAGATATTTTCTAATTGTTTGATGATGTTAACGATCCAAAGAATTTAGTAAAACCACCCGATATTCATTTGAATTTCTGGCCAATTGATTAACATAATTAGTATTCTTAAGAATAAAGAAACAAAAAGGCAAATTATCAAATATTTCTTCAAACTAAGAAAGTTTGTCTGCATGTAAATTACGAGAAATCGGAAAAGTGGGTCAATAGGTCTACCATTTATACGTGCATCGATGTCTTTCACATGATCTCTTCGGATGAACGTCTATTCTGAAAGTATGACGCACCGAAATCTTCTTAATTCGCCTACATACATACAATTTCAATGATCACCATTCATTCATTAATTAACAATAACTTCTTATATGGTTGAACTCCCATTTTATTTGGAAAATAATAGGAACGATGCGCCTTAATTACATATTCCGATTATCCAATAACATTATGATGTAACTAACCAGCTGGAAAAGCTTCTTCTTAATTGGCAAAAAAGATCTTGCCCAACAATTCGCTTAGCAAAGGAAACTAAGTGGGTGATTATTCAATGAATGTATGTAAGTGCGTGTGTAGGTTACCTATTTTTCTCCATAAACATCTTCCTTGTAATTAAAGTGATTGTAATTAAATTGCAAAAAAAAGTTGAATTAGAAACGTGGGCCTCGTTGCGAAAGTTGCGTGAGATGTGCCCATTATAATTACGAATCGTACCGAATTGAATCTCTTGCCAAAAGCAAAGAATGGCAAACCGGCACGAATCTTTAAAAGACCCTATTTGCCGTTTAGTTTCGATTCTATATTTTGCGATTTCTCTCATTCTTTCAGATGTCCGTCAGTACGATGAGTACAGGTGCCAGACATTACCGGAGATCGGCAAGTTCAATACTATCAACGGACTCAGACATCCGGTTCACGAGAAAGAAGCTCAGCTCCCAGTACAAATGCGGTTGTTGCATAATCGCCTGTTTTCTACTATTGTTACTGATGGCAGCTGGTGCCGTTTACGTCGGATGTAAGTTCTCGTTTATCTTTTCTCCATCGGTCAATCATTCAAATTACTAAATTTAGAAATCTCGAAACGATTTCTCTATCAGTTGATAAAGAGGATGTTTCGAAAGCTATTTATAAAACTAAAACCCTATCTAGATAATCTTAAGTTTTTATCAATATGCATTGTTTATGTTTCACATTTAATTTAAAAAAGTTTTAAGCAATTTCGGTCAACCTTGAAATTAGTCAGGTACGCCATCGACTCTTTGTGACATATGAGGAGAAGAAAAAGAAACACTAACTAACAGCAAAGTGATTGTTCTGTTAAATGGTAATGATATTCACCTGTTACAGTTATATTTAAATATCAAACGCTCTTTTTTTACACCCTGTCCTTGGCGCACCTTCGTTAACAATATTATACCATAAGAAGTAATTCTATCGGTTCTTGTACCGAACGTGATCGAAAACAGGAAGAAGATTTAAAGATTGATTTGTGAAAATCTTGCATAATTTCTCTGGTCAACAAATTGGTTGCGATGCGGTAATATTTGCGGTTTCTTCTCTTCATTTGCCACCAATTTTTCACGCGAAACAGTTAACCGTGAAGAAAAAACAAAAAGAAAGCATGTTAAGTCACCGGTTTGTCTAGTAGCCAAAACGCAGTTTTTCTTGCTACTTAATTTCCTGTTTGGTTAATTCATTAAAAAGATGCTTGACCTTTGAACTTGAAACTTATCATTTAGAAAGCAATCATTCTATGTTATTACAACAGCAATTTGTCTTTAGCAAAACGCTAGGAAGAAATGAAAAAAGTTTATTTTTCTTAACGTTAAAGGTACATAGATAAGTAAATTATGAATTTATAGGAAAACGGGATAATTAAAAGACCAATTCCAATTAACTTTCTAAACGATAACGAGACAATAAACGTAAAGAATTAATTAATTAACTGGCGATTAAGATTTTCTCCGTATTTAAATTTCTCTCTATTGCTAATATAACAATAATAGGTTAATCCAGTTCGTTTCGAGTGAAAGTATTAAAAGTATCCACGAGAAAAGGTTTAATTTGATTTCATTGTTGTGAAACTTCCAACTGCGATACAGATATCGATATGGCCAAGTCTTAACCAACGAACGTTATGTAACCTCCTTGTAAATTCAACAACGGGGAAACATATCGGTTAATGCCAAGAGTTAATTAAATAAAGTTAATAATAAAGCACAATTTACTTTTTTTATTAGCTAAAAATGTTGCAATTTATTTGTTTCTTCAGAATCCCTTCTTCTTTTACAGATACGTTCCTGTTAGACGATCCGATCGAAGAGCAAATCTTTAGAGCCACATTCACGGTAATCGACGGCGATTACTATACGGCCGATTTGGCGGATCCGTTAACGGACGATTTCAAGAACCGGTCGCGCGAGTACCGCGAACGACTCAATTTACTCTTCAGACGTAGCCCGATTAGGCACGGTTTCGCCGGCACCGAAGTCCTAGCTTTAGACGGGTACAACAATTATACTCGCCCATTAGCAATTATCTCTACTTAATTCTTTTATTTAGAACGGAAGGCGAAGATTTGGTCGTACACTTTAACATCCACATCGATCCGACGTACGTCGACGTGAAATCGAGCGATTTGCAGAAGATAATCTACGACGATATCACGTTACCGCAACCGGTTTATTTCGATAACTTAACGATTGACGCGAACAGTTTGGAGGTAAAAGAAAACGCGATACCGGTAACGACGATCGCGACGTTAAGCGGCACGACGAAATCGGAGGCGGTAACGCAAGAACCGCAACCGCCGCGAAGATGTTCGCCGATCGACGTGCCGTATTGCAACAAATTAAATTACAACGTCACGACGTATCCGAACGTTTTGGGTCACGCGAGTGCCGTCGATATAGCTGAAGATTTCATTGCGTTCCGCGAACTGGTCGACGCCGAATGCTATCGCATGGCGTACGAGTTCGTTTGTCAAGTACTTCAACCGGCCTGTAAAAGTGACGAGAACGTCGACGACGATTTAATGATTTTGCCGTGTCGTAGTTTCTGTCGCGATTTCATGTCCGGCTGCGGTAGCCGGTTGTTACCGAGGTATCGGAATCTGTTGGATTGCAGCGTTTTTCCGGAATTTGGTATGGGCGTCGAATGTTTACCGAAGCCAGGTAAAGAAACGTTAATTCAACTGAAATTTGCGTATTATAGTTTTTAAGAATATTATCTCCAAAGCTAAACTTTAGCAACTATTGGAAGTAGAGTGTATTAACGGTAATTCGGGATATTTAAAACAACAGCAATTCGGTTTATTTAAAAAGTGTGGTTAATGCAAGTAATTTGCAAATAAAACAAATAATAGCTCAGAAAAATGAGGTAAAAATAAGGCCTAATTTTGTAAGAATCACTGGAAAGTTGAATGTTTGAATGAACCTGCTGTTCCTGTTGTTCTTGACAAAATGTCAAACAGTCCCCATCGACCTGAGTTGATCTAAAGATTATATATGTATAGTGTCAAAGATGACCAAGAATGGTTTTTCGTGAATATCTCGTTAACGATCATTTTTACAGCGAAAATATACGTTAATTAAATTTGTAGATTAGAAAATATCGTACAAGATAGTTATTATGAGAATTATTCGAAAGAGTAACCATTTTTAAAATAATTATTTTAAAAAATTATATCCTTCGAGGTAGAAAATAAGGTGCAATCTTTTAATGTTTTGTTGGAAAAATCTTAAATTCCGTGTTAAATATTTAGCTCAACTCAGATTGATGGGCACTTTTGATATTTTATCAAGAACCACATAAAAATTCAGCCCTCCAGGAATATTTCCGAAGTGAAAGGCCTTATTTCCCTGGACTCTCCTTTAATATTCTTTGTGATTGCAAAAACAGTGAGAATCTTATTTCAAGCTTCGATCAATTGACTGGTGCATTTCTTCCGAAAAAGGAATATGAATCTAGACTACAGGCTGTATAATTATCCGCCGTTTTTTAAAGCTATTTTTTAGGCAGTTCGCAACAGAAAAATTTATTGTAAACACAATCAACATTTTAATAAAGGTCCAAACTATCGTCCAATTCGATTGCAGCCTTCGATTGCTTGCTAAATGGTCGATTCCACGTGTGCAAAAGAGCTAAAAACTTGCAGTTATGCATGTTCTAACATCGGTTACCAAGTAATCAAAATATTCCCACAGAGAACACCATATGAATCGTTCGTTGAAAAACTGGTAAAGTGTATGAATATTTTATTTGCCGATGTATGGGCATTCATAGCTGCAAATTGTTGGCACTTTTCTAGACATAGAATGGACAACTTAGCAAGCAAATCCAAGGCTGCAATCGAAATGGATGATATTTGGACTTTTATTAATAAGTTAATGGTGTTTACGATGAATTTTTGTGTTGCGAACTGCCCAAAAAGTAGCTTTCAAAAACGGCGGATAATTATGCACCGACCTAATAATAAAAATGAGATAAAATGTGAAATTGAGCAAGATTCCGAATTAACAATCCCCTTGTTTAATTGTTAATAAGCTCTTTCGATGTTTTAATTGATGGCAATTAATCGATATTCAAAGGTTGCGTGCGTGAATTACAATCGCGTGCCCTCTCGCCGCGAATCTGTGACGGCGTGATCGATTGCCAAGATGCGTCGGACGAGAAGACTTGCACTTATTGCCCAACGGGTCATCTACATTGCGGCCTCGGTCGCGTTTGCATACACGAGGCGAAACGTTGCGACGGACGAAAAGATTGCCCGGATGGTAGCGACGAAATGGCTTGTCGTACGTATCAACCGAACTCTTCTTGTCGCTATAATTGTCGTTACCTATATCGTTCTTCTTTGCTCTTTTCTTTCGTAGTGCGTTTAGCCCCGAGCATCGAAAACGTTACCAAAGCGTCGATCGTGACGCCGCACCTACCACGCTACCATTCCGACGGGTTCGTCGTGTTCAACGAGCGAGGGGAATTTGGAAAGTTGTGCACGGAGAATTTGAATCATACGCTACCATCGAACATGACCATCGAGGTATTGCACACGGTCGCATCGTCGTTATGCAAAACGTTAAGCTACGAGTAAGTTTTGCTAATTATTATGGCGAAGAACGAATAAATTGTGCAAATGTTGTTATGCAACAGCCAAAGGCGCGAGAGAAATTGTGCAACATATAAATAAATGGAATTTCTCCTATTTGAAAAAAGAAGAAATTAACACGTTTTATATTTTTTACTTCGTAGAAAAGTGACCTCAGTTTCGGTGGAGAAAGACGAAGAGTACAATACGTCGTACGTGCGAATGAAGGATCCAACGTTGCCGGAAATCAATTTCGTTCGATCGCCCTGCCATTCGAAACAAGTGCTAAAAGTCGGTTGCGAAAATTTAGGTGAGTTCGATAACTTTCGCACTTTACGAATTAATCATAACGATTCTTCTAGAATGCGGTAAACTGATGACGCGCCAAGTGTCCGTCGACAATCTATCGAAAATGTCGAGTTACGGCGATTGGCCGTGGCACGTGGCCCTATTCAAGGAAGAAGTCCACCTATGCGACGGTACGTTAGTTTCGCCGGATTGGGTCATCACGACGCAATCGTGCTTCCAAGGGCAGCCGAAAGCCGAATGGATCGCACGATTCGGCACGGTACGATTGTCGAGCACGTCGCCGTGGCAGCAAGAACGTCGTGTCATCGGATTGGTAAAATCGCCGGTCGAAGGGAGCACCATTGCTTTGATACGATTAGAAGAACCGGTACACATGTCCGACTTCGTGCGGCCCGTTTGTGTCGATAAACTAGATTCGAACGTACCGTTGGGCCGATTGGAATGTAACACTTTGGGATGGGCACGGAATCGGGAGCAATTGCAACGTGTGCAAATACGTATCATCGAGATGGAGAAATGCGAGAACGTCAGCATATCGTCGGTGAACAGTTTGTGCACGGAAGCTATTTATGGGCAGAACGATTGCAATGTAAGAGATTCCTTAGGATTCAAAAGTATTTACAAGCATTTGAAGGAAAAAAGAAGTCAAACATCTAACAATTTGCGAATTCTCGTAGCTTAATTGATTGTTATCATTTGCAGGAAGAAGAGTTTGCTGGCAGTTCGATGCTGTGTTTAACGCACAACAGCGAACGTTGGTCGCTGATGGGTGTGACGAATTGGAGGATCGCCTGTTCGAAATCGGGCAGCGAGAGACCACGAATGTACGATAAAATAAGTAGTAACGTCGATTGGATTAATAAGGTGATCGCGTCGAATACCTGAAAGACAGAGAGCCGATGAAAATGTTGGTTTCTTGGCTGTTTTATTTTTTTAATTTTATTCAAATTTCGCTCTAAATCGAATATAATTTTCGAATAGTATTTATTAATTGTGCAAACGGAATTGCGAAGTGGATTTTTGTAAAAGAGAAGTGTGCCAACGAATTTTTTATGTATATGGACGTGTCGAATAATTTATTATCATTATAAATTTTGTCAAATGAACGAATTGGCAAACAAGATCGTCAGATTGCGAATCTACGAGGAGTAAACTATCAACTTTATTAGCTGTTACCAGACAATACCTTAATTTGCTATCATTATTAGTATCTATTAATCTATATGACAACAATACGATAATCCCTGTTATTATTATCACTCTATTGCCTTTTAATCATTACTTAATCGAGATTAAAACGATTGTGTAGTGAATGTGATTTACTTGTTTGTAATTAAATAAATTTTATCTTTAGCGTTACCAATTTTTTATTCTCTGATTCTCCTGGAATTTTCATTATATAAATAAAACTCCAACCTGCGAATCATGCAACTAGTAATCGTTAGATCAGACAGCTACTCGCGAATTGACCATGAATACGTCCGACTTGGACTATATCGATGTGCGAGATTCGAATCCATTCGTGTTGCTAAATGAATGGCTGGACGAATATAAGGCGCGTTCGAATGGACCTGTGTGTCTCATGAATCTGGCAACAGCTACTAAGTGAGTATTAATGATGATTTATACGCGTTTTCCTTTAAGCAATTAGTTGGAATTTAGAGACGGCATACCGAACAATAGGACCGTCTTACTTGAAGATGTGGCAAACGAAACGTTTCGATTTTTCTCAATGACGCAAAGCCCGAAAGCTCACGAAATTGTAAGTATTACAACAACGAGAGCTAGTATCGATTTTCTATGTCCTACGAGGAATAATTCAACGTATTTTAAATAAACATATTGCAAAAATCTTTCCAGGAAGAAAATCCGAACGTAAGCATTTGCGTTATCATGCAGTATGAGTTTGACGGTAAACATGTTACGCGACAGGTAAATAATAAATCTTAATCCCCTAATGACATACGAAACTTTTTTGGTAAAACGCAGGTAAGAGCTGAAGGTGCAGTGAAAAGATTATCGAAAGAGGATAGTAAGTACATATACGATCGTAAAGATCTCTTTGCCAAGATTCGATCCCTTTTGTACAATTATTTCACCCAGAGCGATGTGGTCGATTGGAATGAATTGAAAATGAAACACGACGAGCTGTTGAAACTCTACGAGGACGGTCAATTGGATATGTCGATGCCGGACAAAGTGTGAGTTAATAATAATAATAATATTGTGGTTGTTTATTTTTTTTTGTGCACGTCCCGCTAAATTGATTGCTTTATAAAATTAAAATATTCTTGTAGGGCTGCATTCGAAATTACGCCGAGAAACGTGCAATTTTATTCGGCACATGATTATTTGATTGGCGATCGCGTGAAGTTCGACAAAATCGGCGGCGATTCTTGGGAGTACCATCATTTGGTTGCTTAATAACAACAGTATTACAATGATATCATTATAAATGTTAACGATGTATCTTTCGTCATTTCTTAGCGAAATAAATAGCCGCGACATCGATCAGGAAGTTTGTTATACAAATTGCTCAATTTCATTCATTTTTAAATGATGATAACACTATTTCTCTGGTCAAAAATTGCGATAATTTTTATCGAAGATGTTTCGCAAACACGAATAGGATCGACGTATTTCATTGCAATTCTATATGCTTTGAGGCAAAACGATTTGATTAATTTATTAATGCGTTGCAAATTATTAAATTCAATTGTGTACAATTATTATTGGTACATATACCAATTAAATTATTTGATTTCACATTAAAGGCAGCCTACGGTAAATTTTCAAGCGTTTAAGCTTTGATTATTATTTCTTTTTCGGTAAGAAACCGGTCCCAGGCGTCGAGTCTTTTTGATTTTTTCCCTCTTCCATCCTTACACACGCACGAATGTGGACGTTGCTTGGAATAAAAACGGCAAGTCTAATGATTGAGCGAATAGTTATTATCAGCAGCTTATAGAAGTAGCACGTTCAACAGATTGAGCATGTACAGTTCTTCTTGAAGAAAGCGAATGATGTACGAAAGAGATTAGGGTCAGAGAGAGAAAAAGCTACAAAGTACTTGCAGCACGTGTGCGTTCGATCGATTGTCTCCAAAGTAGCAATTGGACATCATTCACATAGAATATCGTTACCATTATTGTCGTCGCATTGGAAATTGAAGGATTAACATTGCCATCGAAAGGATGACAGCGATGAATTCGACAAATCCAACGACGCCGTGCTTCTTGCTGTTGGAAGATGGCACGGTTTTGGAAGGACAATCGTTCGGCTCGAAGAATGACGTCGATGGAGAAGTAGGTAAGGTTAACACGTGGTCGGTTGGCGTTCTTAAACTTTCGTTAATAAAAAGTGCATCTCACAATATTCAAATCAATTGCAAAATCTGTTTCGTTAAAAAGAGCGCCCAATTTCGCAAAAAAAAAACTATTAAAATTGATTAAATATACGACCGTCCATTTGACCATTATCAACATTGATTAATGTAATTCTTGCTACGTAAAATAAATTCTTTGGAACCGAATCGCATGCACAACGCATGGCAAACAATCGCTCTCTCTCTCTCTCGCTCCTGGAGAGTGGCGCATCTTTTAAAATTGCTAAAGAATAATCGTTTCAGTTTTTCAAACTGGCATGGTAGGATATCCGGAATCGTTAACGGATCCGAGTTATCATTCGCAAATTCTCGTCCTGACGTATCCGATTATTGGCAATTACGGCGTACCGGAACCGAAACTCGACGAAAACGGTTTACCTTAGTAAGTTCTTTGAATAACTTTCGAGTTTTAAGCTGTGAAAAACGGAAGAACTGTATCATTTCATATCTTTCAGTTGGTTCGAATCGAAACAGATATGGGCGGCCGGATTAGTTGTCGGCGAGTATTGCAACACGCCGAGCCATTGGCGAAACGTGCAAACCTTATCCGAATGGATGGAAAAAGAGAATGTTCCTGGTATACAAGGGATCGACACCAGAGAACTGACGAAGAAAATACGGGAGAAAGGCACGATATTAGGGAAAATCGTTCACAGTTTACCGCTCAATTTGAAAGAGATGAAAATCGGTGATCCAAATACCAGGAATCTCGTCGAAGAAGTTTCGATTAAAGTAACGCGCGACAATTTGCTGTTTATCCTTTGTGACTCCGTCTCTTTTTGTTTAGGAACCGATAGTGTACAATCCAAATGGAAGTCCCACAATTTGCGCTGTCGATTGCGGTTTGAAGTACAATCAGATACGGTGTCTGGTGAAGAGAGGCGCCAAAGTCGTTCTCGTACCGTGGAATCACAAGTTGAACGTGCAAGAGTACGACGGTTTGTTTTTGAGCAACGGTCCCGGTGATCCCGTAATGTGCGAGCAAACGATAAACAACATACGGAACGTCATGAAAGGATCGACCGTTAAACCGATTTTCGGTATTTGCTTGGGCCATCAGTTGTTATCCGTCGCAATCGGTTGCAACAGCTTCAAAATGAAGTTGCTTACCGTACCTTAAAACGCACCGACTTCCACTAATTATACAATTTTCAGATACGGAAATCGCGGTCACAATCTACCGTGCATCCACAAGGACACGCAACGGTGTTACATGACGTCGCAGAATCACGGTTTCGCAGTTAACACTAAGAGTCTGCCGTCCGAATGGGAAATATTATTCACCAACGCTAACGACGGCACGAACGAGGGCATCGTCCACTCGAAATTGCCTTACTTCAGCGTACAATTCCATCCGGAACATACGGCCGGTCCGCAAGATTTAGAATGTCTGTTCGACGTATTCCTGAATCTTGTCCAAGGTTCCGAACTCACTTGTAAACAATTACTCAACAAAACTCTGGAATACGTACCGGAGACGCCCGTTCTAAAGGAATCGGTCAAGAAAGTATTGATAATCGGATCCGGCGGTTTATCGATCGGCCAAGCGGGCGAATTCGATTATTCCGGTTCGCAAGCAATCAAAGCGTTAAAGGAAGAGAACATACAAACGGTTTTGATTAATCCCAATATAGCGACGGTGCAAACGTCCAAAGGAATGGCCGACAAAGTGTATTTCTTGCCGTTAGTGCCGGAATACGTCGAACAAGTGATAAGAGCCGAACGACCGGACGGCGTCCTTTTGACATTCGGCGGTCAGACGGCATTAAATTGCGGCGTCGAGTTGCAAACGTCCGGCGTGTTTAAAAAATACGGCGTGAAAATTTTAGGCACGCCAATCGAGGCGATAATCGATACGGAGGATAGAAAGATATTCAGCGAGAGGATATCGCAGATCGGCGAAAAGGTCGCGCCCAGTTTGGCCGCTTATTCCGTGCAAGAAGCTCTCGACGGCGCCGAACGTTTGGGATATCCGGTGATGGCGAGGGCGGCGTTCTCTTTAGGCGGCTTAGGTTCCGGTTTCGCCAACAACAAGGAGGAACTGAAGAGTTTGGCGCAACAAGCGTTGGCGCACTCGAACCAATTGATCATCGACAAATCGCTGAAAGGATGGAAAGAGGTCGAGTACGAAGTGGTGCGAGACGCTTTCGACAATTGCATAACCGTGTGTAACATGGAGAACGTCGATCCGTTGGGTATTCATACCGGCGAATCGATCGTCGTCGCGCCCAGTCAAACGCTGTCGAATCACGAATACAACATGTTACGGACTACGGCGATCAATGTCATTCGACATTTTGGCATCGTTGGCGAGTGTAACATTCAGTACGCTCTTAATCCCTTCTCGGAGGAATACTACATTATCGAGGTGAACGCGAGATTGTCGAGAAGTTCGGCATTGGCCAGCAAAGCTACCGGATATCCGTTGGCTTACGTCGCGGCGAAACTATCGCTCGGTATGCCGTTACCGAAGATAAAGAACTCGGTTACCGGCGTAACGACCGCCTGCTTCGAGCCGAGTCTGGATTACTGCGTCGTGAAGATACCGCGCTGGGATTTGAGTAAGTTTTCGCGCGTGAGCACGAAAATCGGCAGCAGCATGAAGAGCGTCGGCGAGGTGATGGCGATCGGTCGGAAGTTCGAGGAGGCCTTTCAAAAGGCGTTACGCATGGTCGACGAGAACGTGAACGGTTTCGATCCGTACTTGCAAGTGGTGAAGGACGACGAATTGAAAGAACCCACCGATAAGCGGACGTTCGTCGTCGCGGCCGCATTGAAGAGCGGTTACAGTATCGATAAATTGTACGAGATGACCAAGATCGATAAGTGGTTCTTGCAGAAAATGAAGAACATCATCGATTACTTCGATCGATTGGAATCGTCGAACGAACCGCACCTGTCGCGCATTAATTTGTTGCGGGCGAAACAGTTGGGTTTCTCCGATAAGCAGATAGCGGCCGCTATTAAGTCGACGGAATTGGCGGTTCGAATGCAAAGGGCCGAATACGGGATCGTGCCGATCGTGAAACAAATCGATACGGTCGCGGCGGAATGGCCGGCTACCACCAATTACTTGTACTTAACGTACAACGCCCTCGAACACGATATCGACTTCGTCGAGGAGCACATCATGGTGATCGGTTCGGGGGTTTATAGAATCGGTAGTTCCGTCGAATTCGACTGGTGTGCCGTAGGTTGTTTGCGCGAATTGCGAAAACTCCATAAGAAGACGATAATGGTCAATTACAATCCGGAAACTGTCAGCACCGACTACGACATGTCCGATCGTCTATACTTCGAAGAGATCTCCTTCGAGGTGGTGATGGACATTTACAACTTGGAGAATCCCACCGGTATCATTTTGTCGATGGGCGGCCAATTGCCGAATAACATCGCGATGGATCTGCATCGTCAGCAAGCGCGCATATTGGGCACGTCGCCCGATTCGGTCGACGGCGCCGAGAATCGGTTCAAGTTTTCGCGTATGCTCGATCGCATCGGTATACTGCAACCGCGATGGAAGGAATTGACCAATTTGAAGTCGGCCATCGAGTTCTGCGAAGAAGTCGGTTACCCGTGTTTGGTGCGACCGTCGTACGTGCTGAGCGGCGCCGCGATGAACGTCGCGCACTCGAATCAAGATCTCGAAACGTATTTGAACGCCGCGAGCGACGTCAGTAAGGAACATCCGGTCGTCATCTCGAAGTTCATCTTGGAATCGAAGGAGATCGACGTCGACGCGGTCGCTTACGACGGCGTCATCTTGTGCATGGCCGTTTCCGAGCACGTCGAGAACGCCGGCGTGCATTCGGGCGACGCGACGTTGGTCACGCCGCCGCAGGACATCAATCCGGAAACGTTGGCGAAGATTACGCAGATTTCTAGAGCGATCGCCGCGAATCTCACCGTTACCGGACCGTTTAATATGCAACTTATCGCGAAGGTACGTATAGTCAACCAAACGTAAAAAGTCCAGTGCGGCTAACTCTGCAATCTGTAAAAAAACTAAGCAATCACAAAGAAGTACGACAACAGTAAGAGTAGCCCAAAGAACTGTTTCTCTTGACTCAGCGACGTTTCCTCTGTAACGTATTTGGTTTACTAAGCAGTAGATGTGGACCGACTTTATACTGAGTAATAATTTGGCACAACTATTCATTCGTTTAGTGTTAATGATTGACAAAAATGACACGCGGTAGAAATTGTAGGCGTGAAATAACATTCCAAACATTCCATTCCCTGGACTTCTTTCGTCTGTTAGGCTATAGTTTAAGCGTTGATTCATTGAATGTTTCGCAAAATAATTAATTTTTAGGACAACGATTTGAAAGTCATCGAATGCAACGTGCGAGTGTCGCGTTCGTTTCCTTTCGTCTCGAAAACGCTCGACCACGATTTCGTCGCGATGGCCACGCGCGTCATCGTCGGCGAGATCGTCGAACCGGTCGACGTGCTGAACGGTTGCGGCCGGGTCGGCGTGAAAGTGCCGCAATTCTCGTTCTCCCGCTTGGCCGGTGCCGATTTCATGCTGGGCGTGGAGATGGCATCGACGGGCGAGGTGGCCTGTTTCGGCGATAATCGATACGAAGCGTATTTGAAGGCGATGATGAGCACCGGGTTCACCATACCCAAAAAGTCCATCTTGTTATCGATCGGAAGTTTTAAGGTAAAGTGAATTTAATTTAGGGACAAACATTAGGATTATTCTTTCGAATGCTTTTACGTCGTTGCTTTTTTTTCTAAACCGTTTTAGCACAAAATGGAATTGCTGCCGAGCATGCGAGCTTTATACAAGATGGGTTACAAGTTGTACGCCAGTTTGGGAACAGCCGACTTCTACACGGAGCACGGCGTCGATGTAAGTTTCCGTTTTAGATTTAGGTTTCTTGTTTCAAGCAAAGTACGTTAATTTTTCTCACTTAAGAACAACATTTTCTTAAAGTACTTCAGATAACTCTTAAACCTGGCATAATAACATACAACGCATAAATTAAATCGAATTATAAGGGCCGTACGATTATCACCCGACAATTTCTACGGCATCTCTGATGCCCACTTTCTTAAATTCGCCGCTCTTCACTTTCGCGCGATTCGCCCGTGACGCGTCGTAAACGTTCTTCAGTTGCTTGGAGATCTTGCTCTCCGTCTCGTTCAATTGATCCTGCCGCAGTTTGCTCGAACCGATCAGTTGCTCGTTGAAGAAATGGATTGAGTTACGTTTGGGCGTGGCCGGTGCAGTGGTCCTCTCCAGCACGGAAACTCTAGCCGAATGTACCTCTTCCTTGGCGATTCTCTCGAGGTACGTTTGGGCAACATCTTTCTGTGTCGGTATCATTTCCAAGATCTTCGTCAGATACCACGCGTACTTCAGATAGAGCAGCACCTGTTTGGGACTGGCGATTTTTTTACTCGATGCCGCCACATCCAAGAAATGCTTGATGAAGAACGTGAGAATTGAGATAATGCGAAACGTATCGATTTTATCGGCGCAGGTGAACTGAAAGTGGAAATTGAGTTGATTCAGTTTTGTTTTGTAGGTGGATTTCTTCAATCACATATATACCTCGAGATCGATGGAATCTGTGGATTGTTTTCGATTCGTCTCGACGGGCGCTTCCTTCAGCATCTTCTGCTTCTTTTTCCGTGACTGTTTCAATTTTTCGTACTTCCACTTTTGTTGAGGGTTATACTTTCTCCTTCTCATCTCTCGGAACTCCTCGTCCACGATGGATTGCTGCAGATCGGGACTAATCGTGTTCATGGTGCGATCGGTTAGGATGTTATACAATCCCGTATAATCCGGATACGGATAGAAAGAGTGCGTGTTCGTGTATTTCAAATTGCGTAGCGCGACCAGAAAATGCATGGTCGGATTCTCTAAGATGTCGTGTATTTGTTTCTGGCAACGAATCAAAAACTTTCCCGGCACGTTTACGAACAGGTTTTTATTAGGCACGAAGAAATCCGGCAACTTCCTCCATCCCAAGTAGCATTTCAAATTGGCCAAGACCATCAGCAGCCGATCGCCTAAACGATGATCGGGCCAATCTCTATAATTCGCCTCGCATTCCAAATAGATTAGCGTGCGGATGTGATCGATGAGTAGACCGTTTTTCATCGTCATCGGTTCGATGTACGTCTTGAAGAGGACGATGAGAAATAGGTAAGCTTTCATTTGCGCGTGAGTCATCTTCGAGACAAGATACTTCTCGACGTGCGGAAACTGCAGTTCCCATTCCAGGCAAGTTTCTTTGTTCTCGCCGCGTTTCTTAACGAAACCGATCGGTACCGCCAACGTTTCGAATTGAAACGCTTCGTGTACCATGTGCTCGTTCGGCCATTGATAGATTTGCATCCGCGAATCGGTCTTCTTCGGACGATCTTTCAACGTCCAGTTCGGCGTCAAACGTGACGATTTAATCGATACCGCCGGCATTATCTCGTAGTTTTGGCTTAATTCGCCGTCGTAGTTGTTGTTGTACCGTTTGCAAAATATGACACCGGGCGTGGCGGTCGCTTCCTTAATATCCTCCTCCTTGAATTCCAACCTTTCGCCCAGGTAACCGGGGAATACCTGATTTTGAAAGAATCTTGCGAACTCTGTTGAATTTATGTAATGCACAATTTTATATAGACTGTATTCGCGTTCTTGCTCCTCTTTCCGCATCAGTTCCAATTGCCTTTGTTTCCTGATACGCGTGACGAAATCCTCTTCGACGTCGTCGTTCGTCGACCAGTCGTCTGCCTGTTCAACGTCTTCGTCGCTCCACGAGTCGTCTTCATCTCCGTCGCCCGGCGGTGGCATGTTCTTTTCGCGGACACTGATAATACAGTTGTACGGGACATCGCTTAAGCGGTGCGGCAAGTTGACGTTTTCGATTTCGATCGATTTGGGCGTTCGCAAATCGGTTATTCGCGAGTAGTCGTAATAATCGCTATCGTTCGTTTCCAATCGTTCGTCTGCCTCGTCGTTCGACGAAATTGTCGAAGAGTTACTGCTTAACATCATCTTCGAGTTTACGATGTTGCTGCTCGCCGAGGGCCGATCTAACGATTCGGTCGAATCGCTTCTCGCTTCGTCGACGTTTAACTTCTTCAGTTTAACGTAACCTGTTAAAGTAAAAATGAAACAATTTCCAATATTTAATATATGTAATATAGTTACCGTCATGATTGGCAATTTTTATCTCGATCTTAATGCTCGGTTTATCTATGTTATTATAATGGGGATCGCTGTCGTCGATCACCTCGATGTTCTCGTGTATAATGTACATCCGTTCCGGCACCAACGGTTCGGATTTGTTCTTGTTGGGACCGTGCATCGGTTGGAAACGTACGTGCCTATTAACGTTCTGGAAGTGTATGTCGGGTAGGAAACATCGTTTGTTGAAATCTCTCATTAGCGTCGGATTCAGATCTTTCTCGAAATTGGATGTGCTTTTTGGTTTAGTCCAAACTTCGCTATGTAGATTGAAAAAGATGGCATAAATACGATGCGGGAAATGGATTGATTAGTAATAACTGCATTTTTATACACATTATTGCTTATCATCACCGATAACAATTATAATCATTTAATCCCCTTAAATTGATGAAAAGATATTCGTGAATAACTTTCTATTTATGTACTTTCAATACATGATGCAACAAAGAACAGCGGTTTTTAGCAATAGATTTATAGGTAAAAATCTGTTTTTTATTCAGAAAAAAGGCAACGTGTTCTCTTATATTGCAGATCAGATATTAAAACAACGAATGAGATAACACCTGAAGAGCCACTTATCAGCATTTATATACATATGAAATGTCGTAATTAATCATTCGTATCAGCATGTAGTACTTGAAAATGCGATTTTTTTGCGATTGATAAAATTTCGATTTTTTTCCTACTGAAGACGTATGACGTAATCTATTATTTAAAACTAAAAATCGTATGAAAGAATCGATGAATTAAATTAATACGTTACGTACTTTTCGAAATTTTCGAAGAACATCGTGGACATCAGCAGATGGTTCAATATAAATTGGTCCGGCTTCTGTTGGAGTTCTTTCTGCAATTCATTAATTATACTCCTATCGTACTCGGTCACATTCTCTAATATATTTTGAGGAGTGTAACTGAGGTCACTTGGCCTTCTGGATGTCGTCAAGAAGTCGGAGGAAGTGCGTTTTTTCGATTTGCTCGATTTTAAACCCATTTTGTAAACTAACTAAACATTAGGACACCAACAAAACCATATTTGTTAAACACATTTTCTCGCTCGCTGAATAATTTATGGCACAAACTCAAATCCTCATGGCACAACAAACTAATTAACTAATAATGTATCAATATGGAATCGTCGTTTCGACAAAAAATTCCCATCTTATCTTACGTGTGATTAAGTTTATCGTTAATACCACACGATACAGATCTATCATGACCGATTTTTTTTCGGCCATTGACTATTAATGAATGAACTCGAGGAATGGTTTTAAAGAAAATTGTCAAGATGACGTGCCGATTATTTTCCTTTAGGTGGAATCGTGTCAATGGACCTTCGATAACATCGACGACATAACGAACGAATTGACGCCGTTGGCGGAATTCCTTGCGAAGAAAGAATTCGATTTGGTTATCAATTTGCCGATGAGAAACGGAGGCGCTAGACGCGTCTCTTCGTTTATGACCCACGGTTACAGGACCCGCCGATTAGCCATCGACTATTGCATACCTCTCGTGACAGACGTGAAATGTGCCAAACTTTTAGTTCAGGTAAAACGGATCGAGTTGACGTGACGCAGATTTAGTAACTATAGAAGTGATCATTTTCAGGCGATGAAGTTAATCGGAAAAGCTCCCGCAATGAAAACCCACATCGATTGCATGACGTCCAGGAATTTAATTAAATTACCCGGATTCATCGATACTCATGTGCACGTTCGCGAACCGGGCGCGACGCACAAGGAGGATTACAGTTCTTGTACGGCGGCCGCGTTAGCCGGCGGTGTCACGCTAATTTGCGCCATGCCCAACACGCAACCGGCCATAACGGACGAGGACACGTTGCAAATGGTAAAGAAATTGGCGAAGGAGAAGGCGCGATGCGATTACGCGATCTTCGTGGGCGCGTCGAACGATAACGCATCGACGCTACGAGATCTCGCCGCCGACGTCGCCGGTCTTAAGATGTACTTGAACGAGACGTACACCACGTTGAAATTGAACGATCTCTCCGTTTGGTCGAAACATTTGAACAACTGGCCGAAGAAGTCGCCGTTGTGCGTGCACGCGGAAGGACAAACGACGGCAGCTATTCTGTTGTTAGCCAACTTACACAATCGCCCGATCCACGTGTGTCACGTGGCGCGCAAAGAGGAGATACAAATTATAAAGGCGGCGAAGGAGAAGGGCTTGAAAGTCACGTGCGAAGTGTGTCCGCATCATCTGTTCCTGTCGACGAACGACGTGCTGCGTATCGGTGCCGGTAAAAGTCAGGTGCGGCCGATACTCGGCACGCTCGAAGACCAACAAGCGCTCTGGGACAATTTGCACGTGATCGACTGTTTTGCCACCGACCACGCGCCTCACTCTTTGGAGGAGAAGAACGGCGAGAATCCGCCGCCGGGTTTCCCCGGTTTAGAAACGATCCTACCGTTACTACTAACGGCGGTACACGAGGGCCGACTGACGCTGGAAGATCTCGTGAACAAGTTCCACAGGAATCCCAAGCGAATCTTCAATTTGCCCGATCAACCGAACACGTACGTCGAAATCGACATGGACACCGAGTGGGTGATACCACAAGCGATGCCGTATACGAAAGCGAAGTTTACACCGTTCGCCGGTAAAAAGGTGAGAGGTTGCGTGCATCGGGTGGTACTCAGAGGCGAAATGGCTTACGTCGAAGGCCAAGTGCTGGTACAGCCCGGTTTCGGCCAAAACGTTCGCGAATGGGATAACACGGCGAAGAAGCAAACGTTCGCTTTGCCGTCGGAGACGAGTCGTCCGTCGTCGAGTCTGGACCGACCGATGTCGCCTTACAACGTCGGCAGCATCGACAAGTACGAATACAACTACGACAACGACGGCCACACGAACGAGATCTTCACCAAGTTACTGTTCGATCCGAACAAGGTGCATTTCGCTAACGAAAACCAACAAAATGCCGGTCTGCACAATTGCTTGTCGCCCGTGCCGCCGATGGGTACCACGGGTAGGCAACGTACCGAGAGTTTCTCGAATCAATTGAGCGTCGAACATCATCCGGTCATTCACGGATTATACGGTAAACACATATTGAGCGTCGACATGTTCAGCAAAGATCAATTGAACGACATCTTCAATTTGGCGCAAACGTTCAGAGTGTACGTGTCGAAAGATCGTCCATTAGATCACATACTCAAAGGCAAAGTGATGGCATCGATCTTCTACGAGGTGAGCACGCGAACGTGTTCCAGTTTCTCGGCGGCGATGCAACGATTAGGCGGGCGCGTCATCTACATGGACGAGACGTCGTCGTCGGTGAAGAAGGGCGAAAGCTTGGAAGACTCCGTCGCCGTGATGGCCGGTTACGCGGACGTTATCGTTCTGAGACATCCAACGCCGGGTTCTGTACTGGTAATTATCGCTTTTCAAAAGAATCATTTCAGTACTAAACTATTTTTAACGAATCATCTTTTTTTTTTTTTCGTATAGAAAGCATCGCAACATTGTCGCAAACCGATATTGAATGCCGGCGACGGTATCGGCGAGCATCCGACTCAAGCGCTCTTGGACATTTTCACGATTCGCGAAGAAATCGGCACGGTGAACGGATTAACGATAACGTTGGTGGGCGACCTGAAGAACGGACGAACGGTACATTCTTTAGCTAGACTCTTGACGCTCTACAACGTGCAATTGCGTTACGTTAGTCCGCCGAATTTGAAGATGCCCAATTACATTATGCAATTCGTCAAGTCGAAAGGGATCGTACAGGAAGAATACTCCAGTTTAGACGAAGTTTTGCCGGACACGGACGTGCTTTACATGACCCGAATACAAAAGGAGCGTTTCGATACCGAAGAGGAATATCAAAAAGTAAGTTTGTGATTCGTCGCTAATTAGTTGATTTAACGTGGATTATGAATTTTAGTCTTGTGGTAAGTTCGTCGTCACGCCTCAACTGATGACCAGGGCCAAGAGGAAGATGGTCGTTTTGCATCCGTTGCCGCGGATATTCGAAATCAGTCCGGAATTTGATACGGATCCGCGTGCGGCGTATTTCAGACAAGCCGAATGCGGCATGTACGTTAGGATGGCCTTATTAGCTATGGTTTTGGGAAAGTGTTAACGTTATGAGTCGAATATATATGTACCAATAAAGAGATCACCTTTTAATTGTATTCATTTTGCTCTTCTTTCCCTAGATCCTTTTATTATTCGATTCTTTTTAAACGGTTAAATCTTACACTTGAAAAGATTTGTGGAAACATTTTTCGCAATTAGCCATTGCTTGTAACATTATAGACTAGTTTTAAGCGAAAATTTAATTTGCGTTATTAATACTAAATTTCAATATCAGTCTTTGAATTTTGTTCTCATCATCATTTGCATATGGTTGAAGATTAACATTTAAAATTACATAATAAAATACGAAATCGTAGCATTTATGAGAAATTCTTATGTAAGTTGTAGATAACAATTCGCATTTTTCGCTCGTCACGAGAATTTAGTTAATTTAAAATTGCAGATTTTCTTCTGGGAAATTAATAATTGAATCTGTTAACACGATGTAATTACATGACTGAGTTTATCTGCGACCTAAGCTATTATAAATTCATAACATTTCGCATGAAAGCTGCGAATTTTATATAAAAATATTATTAAAACAACGTTATTTTGGTTAAAATATCAATTCGACATATCAATTAAATCGTCTTAGAAAATAAATATGTACACGATGCGATTTTCACAGAAACTCGCAATTACGTCTTGTTTATTATTTTGGCAATAAATAAATTATTTGGCTAAACCACCGACGATAGCGACGAATAAACTTCGTCGCTTTGTATCTTGTCGACGAAACAGTCTTCGTCCTCGTCCGAGTTCCTACCGAAACCGGGCAACTTGCATTTGAATAACGTCGCGGAATGCGTTTTACTCATTTGCCTGCATAACAAAATCACAAATAAATGTATGAATTTATTTAAAATTCCCACTTTAATACTTACTGTATTCTGCAATCTATGAAGATTGCGATGCCGAATAAAAGTGTCACTATTAAAATTGATAGTACGACAACGATGGCAATCGTCGTTGTTGATAACGTGTCCACTGACATGATTTCGGATTCGGGTGATTTTGTCGATATCACTTCGTCGTCTGTAACAAAGTGAATTTGTTTAAATTAGCTTAAATTGAATATGAAATGATTTGTGTGTTATACGTTATAAAAGATTAATGACAGTCGATTGCCTTACATGTGTCGAAGAAGTTTAATTCAATTGAAACACTTATGCAACGAAATTTGCATGTAATTGTTATCAAAAGAAAAAAGAAACTTTAAATAGGCTTAATACGTCCTTGTCAGCGAATACGTATATTGTACAGGTTTCAATTTAACTTGAACATATTGTACGATTATTTATTGTTATAATACCCGAACGTATTACAATCACGTCTCGTAGACTAATGCAAAATAATATCTCCTTGTTTTTCTTCAACTTATATTAACAACTTAATGCAGAAAGAAAGACGTACAGTGACTTTGTTGTTAATCATCTTTTTGATTAACTGCTAAATCTTCCTCATCGCATTTTTATTGCTGATGTTCTTCAAATATTTACTAGTTGTCTGAGGCGAGCAATTATGCTCATAATTGAAATAAAAAGTAGCTAAACGATTATATGTTTTATCTACGCAGTAAGATGAACGAATGTCTCGACGAAATCCGTCATCTACGAAGAAGTTTATTTAATTTCAACCAATTTGTAAACTAATTACTAGAAATAGTAGCACGTCAGCTAATTGCATTACGTTTTAAATGGTGCAACTATTGCAAATTATTATTTGTGCACTGATTGCAATAACGTTCACAATGACTAATGATTTGCTTAAATTAATTTTAATTTCCCATTCGAACGTAATATTATTAAATTAGAATTTCGATTACTTTTACCGCGTCTTTCACTTTCTTCGCTATTCTTCCTCGTTCGGTTCCTTTCTAATTAGCTCTCCCAACGACACTAATTTTAATTACTTGCTATTCACAATTTCTTTATATACGTTTACAATTTAATTACACTTATCTAGAATAAATCGATGATGTTTGCATATTATCTATTACCTGTTGCTGTTTCTATTAAAAGCACTACGTTTTCTTTTGGAGTCAAAGCAGTAAAAGGCGCCTTATTAACGGTGTAATTGCATAAAATTCAATCACTCTAGCCATTAAATTGTGTAATTATTGACGTAATTCAAGCAATAAAAACCCATTTTGACGATGAAACGAGAATGAATTTTATTTCAAACGTGTTATTGTTATCTGATACCTTTCTGGTAAATATTTGCATCGTCACTAATAACGAAAGACTAAAAAAGAAGAGGCGTATACGCACACAAAGTAATATCACTCATTAGTTAATTTCAAAATTCTGAAAATTTCTTGCGAACCATATGCGTAGTACCAAGAAAAACTGAACGTATTACTGTTAAATCTGCTTCAAAAGAGATTCTATTGATGTTCTAATGGAAAATTTTCTAAAAGACCGAACGTTCTCTTTACTTTCCGGACTCACCTTTCCATCTAATCTTTTACCTGCCGTACAACATGAGACGTTCGCATCTTCCTAATAAACCAACAACAACATCGACAAAGGGAACGTAAAACTTGTAAATTGTGTAAATAAACGAATGTATTTCATCATCGAGCTACAATGAAAAAGAAAACACCTAAAGGCACAATACGATTCCGAGAAACTAAAAGAATTCAATTAAATGTAAATGAGACGCTCGTCGATTTGTAAATTGTATTCTAATCGAAACAATAAGTCAATCGATTTGCAAATAATCGTGTCTAAGTTATTCTTCCAAACCTTGAATAAAACATTAAACTAAAATAAATAAAAAAAGGCAAATGGCACAAAGAAATAATTACCTGCGAATGTTAATGCGAAATTAGTGCCGATGTCCATGATGTAATGAATTTTCGAATTTATTCCGTTTCACAGTCTTATTAAGATCACCATTTGATTAAACGAAAATTACTCGGTCACAATTCGTATTGCGGAAATTTAATTAAACAAAAGTTGAGCGGAGAGAAACTCGAAAGAGCGGCTCGTTCGCTCGATTGAACTTAATCGAATAACAGAGAGTATAAACCCTGTACATTTATTATTATTATTATACTTTTTTTTTGAATCTCCAAAGTTGTAGCGTAGAGTAAAAATTCTATAGTGGGGTAAAAATGCCTGGTACGTACGGTACGACTGAAGAGAAACTAGAAAGTGACGGGCAAATTTTAATAGATTTCCGCTCCTTTTCAATAAACAAATATCATTTAACGTGGGGACCGAACGTAGGCATTTGAACGGACGACGACAATAATAACAACTATTTCAAAGAAGAAGAAAAAAAGTTCGGTAATCACTAAGGGTCCCCCAAAAATTGCTACTTTTTGCAAACCATTAATCATCACCGGTTTTCTTGGTATAATAAGAGAGCTTCCATTATTAATTATAATCATAATTGGTGACCTTCAACATTTTCAAATTATCTATACTTATCTGTTCGATTCATGTACGACTCATTTATATTTCGAACATGTGCGCCCATTAAGGTATCAGCCACTTAAGACTCTAATGGGATTCTTGTCTTAAATAGCTCTCTAATTAAAGGAAAAACGCTAAGTAAAGACAAATTATTACGTTTTATTCTATTACGCATTTTGTTAATAAAGTAATTACAAATAAATAAATTCATTATGAGAATTATAAATATTAATCTTTGAGATTATATTACATATGTTATGCTAAACTTGATAATAATAAAGTTTAAAATTTACCAAAGTTGGAACGTCACGTTTATACCACGAATATCTCCAGTATTAATAGATAACTAATATCCTTATAATTCGCAAATTTCTCGCTAATCAATTGCAAAAAAATGACCATGGTATTAACACTTGATTCACCATCAAAATTTCTTTTAAAAATCTATCGATAGCCCCTGTAATATCTGAGTGATTTATAAGCATCGTAAGCGTGTATTAAGCCGGCAATCGTTCCCAATACCTAAAAATTAAATTATGAATTATCAACCATTCGTTAAATTGCTAGCTTTAATTAAGTTTTTATAAGCATAATGTGTTGAATTAACGATAAGCAAATTATTAATGACGCATTTAGTACTTTTTTAAAATGGAATTTCCGCAACCAAAACCAAGAATTTATATGTAGGAAACAAAATTCAAAATTTCCAAAAACAGATTATATGATTTTTTTTAAATTTTTGAGAAAAAGCAACTTTCGTTAATTAGTATCACACATATTTCCACTTACATAGGCACCCGTCATCGCCGGATAAACTTGAAAGAACGGCACCGTTAAGTACATTGGATATAATAACGTGTTAACAATGAAACCTAAATATGAACAAGAACTAATGTAACTGAAAGCCGCCACCGCGTTGAAAGCCGTTTCCTGAAACGAAAAACGTAAAGCTGAACGGAAACGCTTATAATTTATGCGTTAGGGGTGGCAATAATTATAATTTTGCCGTTTCTTTCTCTCCTTTTCCATCTTGTCTGCTTCCTCAACTTACAAAGAGCGATTGCCGTATTAAATTGAACGAATGGTCGGTGAAGACGTAACAGAATAGCAGGATCATCGTAGTCATCAAGCACCAGGAAGCCGTCGTCACCAGACCGAAATAAGCGGTGCCCATTTGTTGCGAGTAGGACATGCCGAAGTTGAGGGCCAAACTTTGGCAAAACGATCCTATAATCTTCACGAATTAATTAGCGTCAGCGGAAACGAAAATTGCGACTTAAAATGTCTAGGCAACCAATTAGACGTAGTTGAAACTTATTTTTAAATGCAGGAAGTTAAATTCGAATTAGTTTGAACGGAATTTATTACGCGTAAGTGTTATTTTTACCTTATATTTCAATCATTCAACTTACCGCCTCCGATAATTTCAATATGCCCGGTTCGGATTTCAGGAATTGCAAATTGATGCACGTACAACAACGGCAAAAGCAACAACCGATACCTTTCGATCCGGCACTGTTTATCCGAACAATTGTCGGTCCCCTTTGCGCTAACATTTTCACAAAGTGTAACTAATTAATCAATTTATTATAGATCTACAATCATATACGTTAAATTGTCCGTTTGTGCAACGAATGGCCCGAAAGCGTTTAGATCTCACTGAACAAATAATATGCTTTGCGGGAGCAATGCTCGACAGCTGAAATGTGTAAATATACATACTAAGGGTAGACGAATTCTATTTTTGGATAAATTTCATTTCTATACGACATCCGTTACGATTTAATTATTATTTTCGCTTTTTTGCTAGTTAAAATATTAAAATTTATATTACGTGCAATTTACATATTATAATTATCAATAGACGCACAAAAGCGATTGAACTAAAGCATTTGATGGATTAAATCGCATTGGGAAGTTGCGAACGGAACAAAAGCTGTTCTTAATTTCATATGTCTATTACTGTAAAGTATAAAGTACATTTAAAAATATATGTAACAAGTTAATATAAGTACACGTACAAGTGTATATATAAAAAAGAGATTGTTCAGATGATCGTTATCATAAAACAATATAAGGCACATTTGTTATTAGATCCACATCGATGTCACTTAAGAATAATGATAAGTAATTTGAAAAAAAAAATTACAGAAGTTTCGTTAAGAAGCTGAATAAGCGTAGGTAATGAAAATTCGACGAACATTGAAATTCAAGGTATTAATCGGAAAAGTGTAACGATATAGACTAGAAGACCTTTTTCGATAAATAAATTACATTTATCCGGATTTCGGAAGACTTCGATGGTACAATGATGATGATGATGACAATCTTTGCGTTCCATTTCTTTAAATGCCTCTGTAACTCTTGCGGGCGAAATAGACGCTCACCAAATACAATACGCTCACAATGAGACCGATTACCTGTAAAAATGAAATAAACATTTAAAAAAGTTTAGCTTTCGATTGATTAGGGTAACTTACCCCGGCAGCCATGTATGGTTCGTATGGGTAACTGCGCTTATGATTGCTGACATCGATTATCAAGAAGAACGCTCCGATTAAGTACAGAACAAAAGCGAACGCATGATAGACGACCTCCTGGAAGATTGAATCCAATAAAATTTGATTGAATTTACTGATGTCTTTTTACGAGGGGGTATTGATAAGTACTTAGCTTAGTTATCAAAGTTTGGCATCCATAAGTTGAACTGTGACTTTTTTAAAACAACATGTATGAGAACAAGCCGTAATTTGAAAATAGTCTAATTGCGGTCAGTTATAATATTATTCAAATGTTCATTTTTGAAAGGCTTAAGGGGCAAAGAATTTGTTGCTGATATGCTAGGGACCTTAGTTGATCAGTGTTCTACATTCGGCACTATTAAGAGCAAAGTTGTCGAATACAAAAGCGGAGGATCTGGTGTAAAAGATTAGCATTACTCCGGAGGAACAATTTCTGACCACTCTAGAAAACATTGATTCTGTCCATGATATGTTCTTAGAACTGAGTTGTTAACTAAATGCCGCAGAGAACTGACCAGAGGTGTGCTCTTTTTGCAAGACAACACTTCTGCTCACAAGTCGTTGATTGCACTGGGAAAATAATTGATCAAACTAATTTTGAATTGGTGGACCACCCGCCCTATTTTCCGAATTTAGCACCGTCAGACCATTCTTTGTTCCCAAAATTCAAAAACACTTGAAAGGGCAAAAGATTTTCGGCAAACGACGAAGCAATATCTGCCGCTGAGGAGTGGTTTGCAGACCAAGACCGATTTTTTAAATGCATGAGTCTTAAAGCAGAGTATTTAGAATATTATAAATTAAATGTTTGTTTTTGAATATTTTGGCGTTTTATATGATATGCTAAGTACTTATCAATAGCCCCTCGTATAAGTCTCACATAGATTGTCTTGGAAATGATGGAAGCCGTAGATATCGAGATGAGGCACGAGAACAACAGCAGGAACGTGCCGATCATAAAGGTGACGGCCATCAAGAAGAAGAACAGTTCGGCTGTGGTTATGAAACCGTCGTATAGGTAATAGCCCACGATGCCGACGTTCACGATGCCAAGGAGCTGAAAAGAAAGTAAAATTTTATACCAAAAGAAGAGGACTTTGAAACATTGTAATACGTATGATGGTAGTCAAATTTCGCATGAATGAGATCACGAATTTTGAATCCATAAATGGCATTCCATTGCGAATTCATCATTGACCCAGGTACAACAGGTAATTAAACGTTACGTCATTCGCGTCAATTAAAATTATTTATGAATTTGGTTGCAAGGTTTTATGCAAAACAAAGAAACACAATAACAATCTGAAAACGTGATCGTTTGCAATAATCCATAATTTGCTGGAAAGTTGTTCGGATTCCTTAAGTACCATAAACACGCGCTATTTCGTTTTAATTGTTGACCTTTGATGATCGATATTGAAGAAAACATGCTAAAGATTATTCTTAAGAAACAAATAGTCGATTATTATTATTCACGAAAGAGTACGATGATAACGTAATGAACGATTACCAGCCATCGTTTAATTAAAAAAGGAAAAAGAAATATATTGGTCACGATTTCCTTTTTAACATTGTTTATGCTCCAATTTGGGTCAATGTAATTTTATTTTCTGCTGTAATTTCTCAAATTCTCGCCGCCGCGATGTTATTAACGAGGCGCGCTGTTAAATTCGAGCGGCGAACATGATGAAAACAGCGCAAAAAATAATTTATACGTACGTCAATAACACATAATGCACTTGGCGGCACATTTTCTAAAAATAATTTTACATCTATTTCATGAAATTCGCAAACGATCGCAGCGCAAAACTCGTAACGTTTACCTACAAAGAACCGAATCGATGGTAATTGTTTTGCTTACCAATTGGAATAGCTTGAGTAAGCCAGGCCATGTCTTCAGGTAGCCCGTATTAATAATTAGGGCAGACGTTGTTGTAGTCGTTGTCGTTCTTGTAACTGTTATACTGTGCGACATTTTCTCTTCTCTCTCTTACACTTGAAATCGATCTAAAAGCGAGAAATTAATCGTCTCTTACGAACACACCTTAACTCAATAACGCAATGTTAATTGTTGCTTGGATAGAAGGAGGAGGTAGGACGTTGATGATGATGATGAGGATGATGTAAAATTTGAGTCAAGACTAAAATTAAACGCTATTGTAAATATTGGCCGCTTCTTATATAGCAAGATTTACAATAATAATAGTAAATAACATGGTAGACATAGGATGATTCATTCAATGGATCAATACGAGAAATGGGATGGTAAGTAAAAGAAACGGGAAAATAAAATAGATCAAAAGGTGCGCAATTAGCTGATAATATTATTTATTCAGATAACAACATTAAATACCTACGAATACGATGGACGTGAAAGGGAAAACGTTGGTTTTCAGATGAGTTAAATTAACAATAACAATGAGAAAACCACTATAATTACCACTCTAACTGAAACTGATTACACTTGTGGATCGAGTGATTTTGAATTGAATGCAAAAAGTTTTTTTTTTACGAGTACAACACACACATGCACACTTATGCGATAATAATAAAACGCATACAAAGGTGGGGAGTTTTCAAATGTGAGTTATAAGCGGCAAGCGAACTTGAATTAACTATATTTTATTGCAGAGCAGAATAAAAAAAGTGGTTTCGCCCACTTCGAAAAATATGGGTAGATTGAGTAACCATGAGGTAATCCGGCCAAACTGTATTCGAACATCGATTACGTGCAGGAAAACGGATTCTCTCGCTCTCATTTTGAGTTTGTTTGCGAATATTATCGCAGCGACAAATTTGCGGTTTGCAAAATTCTTCCAGAATGCCACAGGAAACAAAAAGTATGCGTAAAATGTGTAATTCAGCGATAAGCTTAATGAAAATTCCTCTAATGGTAGCCTCTGTTGACCAGTAGTAGGCAATAACAGCGCAAAGAGCCTGGAAAAGCTCTCGCTGAATGGAAATTCTAGGAAAACGTTAGTACTTCCTTTGAACACGAGACTTTGTTTCGGAAAATATAATTTAAACTTGTGCTTAAGGATTCCAAGTTTTTAAATTTCTTTTTCATTAATAACTTATATTTGATACTCGATTCTTTCGTATGAGAACTAAACACATGTTGTTTCAATGATTAACACTTTTTGTTAGTTTTGTTCCAAATGGAACTTTTTAAAGGACGAATTCCAAATAAATGTTTATGAAATGTTTGTTTCTTTTATTGCCACGACGGTGTGTTAAATTCAATAAAATAACGTATAAAGCTTGAGGCTGAAGATTTCATGTCTTTAATGTCTAAATTTAGAATCTATGATGCTACTACCATTAAATCTTTATCCTTTAATTTTAAGAAAAAGTAAAAGTGTATTTATCGTTAACTCATACGTGCAGTTTTTAACATTTTTTTTTAATAATTGCCTTTACAAATGTGATCCACTTGTGCCGATGGTTTGTAATTTGGTGGTTTGGCTCTTTAGATTTAGATTGTTGATTGGAAATCCATAAATTTTGTATTATGAACCGTCTTTGTTAGAGTTTCCGTGAATCCTTTAAAACTTCTCTCCAATCTTCCATCTCTTAGGTGCGCAAGTATTAAATAACATTAATAGGAAATATTAAATTGAATTATTATTCCTTTTTTTAATATTAATTAATTAAATAATAATTACATGCACACTTCAAAATCTATGTATACACATACATATACATTTATAGTACTACATATATGTAATTTTTTGTTGCAAACATTTATTGTACACGTATAAAATATATAATAATAATGAATAGAAAAAGAATACGTTGGGTGTGTTGAAAGAAATGTACAAACAAAATAAAAATTTTAAGGAAAACGAACGAGATTATTAATTTAGTGCGACCGATTAAAGGAAAAGATGAAAGAGAAATAAAAAGGGGGGCCGCTTTCACGGTCCCTCTTCCAAACATCCGTTAACAACAACAATGCTATTAATTAATTAATGATGACGAAACAATAATAAAAAAATAATAAAAAAATTAAATAAAAAAAAAATGCAATTTATAAATTAATTTGCTTCGAACTGACTTTCAAATCGAAAAAATCAGTCATAACATAAATGGTTTTGATAAGTATTTTTTATTGCTCTTTTATAATTAGATTTTCCCTCCGCTTCCTCTCTCATTCTGTCTGGTTGATTCATTAATTCCTCGCACTCTTCCATTCTTTGTGCAGCAAACTTGTACCGTAGCCGTATGCCAACGTGTTGAACAATCCAAATACCTGCAATTGATCAAATAATTAATCGATTTGATGATCGATGATTAATTTCGAAATAAAATAACTTACGCCCGCTGCAATATTAATGCCTTTGTGTGAATGCTGCGATGCTACCCACACGGCTATTTGCACGATGAAAGCTATACAGTATAATGCCGTGCAAATTCCTGTATTGATAAGTTCCTACAATGAGAACAGAGAAAACGCAAATCCAAAAGTTAGCAATAATACACTTGCGAAATCACCGTATGCGATCACACTTACAGATAATACCCAATCGATTGGCAATTTGAGAGCTTCCCTAATGCTCAACAGATAGACGAACACCCAGATTAACGTGCCGATAAAACTGATGGTGGCGACGAAGAGGAAAAAATGCGTGCCACTGTTATAAGCGGGCGATGCTAGGCCCATACAGAAGATACCTAATATCTGTAAGAAGAAAACAAATTTTTAATATTCAATCGACTAAAATTAAAAAATACAGAAATTAGAAAAATTTGTTTATTATTGCGAAATTAACTTATGATGTAACGGAAAAAGAATTTCGCTTATTTTGTTGCGAACGTCCTCCAAAGAAAATTAAATTTATATTGGTGGGGTACGACCATTTTTTTATATTGCAAATCTTTAACGTTTTAGATGTTTTTCAAAAGGTAGATTGCAAAAGTTTAAAAGGAGTTTTATTATAGGAATAACTTGAAATTTCGTGACGAATGTCTCGCATTTTGGTTTGATGATTTGGAAAATTGACGATGGCGATACCAACTTAGAAATTTCGCAGGGAGAGTTTTAACAATCTCTTTTCAACAAAAGATGTCCGCAAATGTGCATCTATTATTTTATTATTATTGTCATTATCTTCTTGCATCAATGCCATTGGAATATATGAACATTATACAGTTACAAACATTTATAAGAATTATTATTATTATTATTAAATGTGACATTACGTGAATGTTGTCATATACATAATTCAAAACGCATATTAGTACATATACACACATACAAACGTATTATGCCATAAATGGATTTCTTGCTGATTCGAATTAGAATTGGAATACGAAATAGAAATATAATTATGAATTTTTTTACTACGTCATCAACCCAAAATTGAAATACCAAGTAACATTTTTCCACGTTTTCAAATGATGTTTGACCGGTAGAAAGTTCTATAAAATGCGAACGATTGCAATATTTTCCTTCTTGTAATAGTTAATTGTTATCGCTGTAACAAGAATAATATTCAAAACGTAAAAAATGAGCCTTTCTTTTCTACTTTTACCATTATTTTAACAACGAATAAAACTGAAAGGCAATTGTAACAACACAAAATAGATCAACGAAGGGGAAGAAGACATTTTAAATCCCATCTCGTTGTAATTCAATTTCTATTTATATCGCCCTAAAGGTAGCTAATTACGTTACTAATATTACAACAAACATTTATTTATTAGCGACACATTTGTACATTCGTACTGCAAGTCGACGTAGGTAGGTAGCCCAAGGACGTGTGCAATGTAATGTAAGAAAATTGAATAGAAAATGAGTTGAAATAAGCAGGAAAGTTTTAAAATAATAAACGTTGCAAATCAATTCCCTTTATTTAAACGTAAATATGCTACCATTAGCCATTGTAATCGATTACTTTCGTTAATTATATCCTAATTTATCAACATTTACTACGTAGACAACCATTTAAATTAAGGAGAATGTAAAAAAATATGAAAACCGTAAAAATAATCTAAATTTAACTTGGTAATTTGTTCCAATTTATTCCAACGACGAATCCTAATTTTTTATAAGAATTTCACAAACAATACGAATCGACGGTTCAGCTTTCTTTCCTTCGGTTTGTTATCAAAAGAAACCTTTTTTCGTTCTGCAAATGTATGTTAATTATTTAAAGAAAGTATGTGTCATTAGAGTACTTAATGCAAAATTAATGTTAAACATAATCATTTAATTACGGGGTTATTATTAAGTTTTCCTCTAATATAAGAAATAATGTTTTCTATTTTCGCGAATAATAATAATCGCATTTAAATACTACGAACGTCATCTGCAATAATAATAATAACGATATAATAAATAGGATGATGGCTGGTGGTAGTAATAATAATTAATAGGATGTTATAATCGCATATATTTAGAATTTTATGCTTTTCAGTTACACATGATTATTTTTCGCGTTTATTTATAAATAAGATGCGCGAGTTAAAAAAATAATATTTTCTTTTGCAAAATCAACCAACTAATAAAACGCTGTGGTGGTCGCTTGTTGATGTTGTTTTGAAAGACGAACGGTTTTCATATCGATGGCAAAAACTGTTTAAACTACGAAAATAAATTTAAGAGTTGTAGGTTTTTGGGTCAATCGAATATAGAAAAAAATATTTGGTTCTCTCTTTCATTTTCCTGATTGGGGTCATACCAAATGGACAAATGGATCACGTTTATTTAATTAAAACGCTCATCGCCGGTTTCAATTAAAGATTCTTCAGTATTCAATCATGTGATTTGAATCGGAGGCAATAATTAACGAAAGCCAGTTCGTTGTGTGCTGCAAATTGCCATAAAATAATTACAAACATTATCGTTTAGGCATGATAATGATTAACATAGAGCACACATGCGAATGGTACACTTGTTGCTTCCAGTCCCTAATTAAATTAAGATGTTTTTAACTTTGTTTCTTATTCCTCTCATTTTCAAACGACTTGCTGTTAATTATGCGTACATTGCACTCGATTTTGTTTCTTACTGCTAAGAAGCATTCAAATCACTGTATAAACCTATAAAATTTATGTTTCAATTACGAAAACGATTAGGATAACGATTATTTACTAACAGTTTAGGCCAATTTCCATATAATTTACGATAATTATCAACGTAACGTTATGACATAATTCAAATTGCTGCTTGGTATGGAAGAACTAACGGATTTAATCTTAATTTCCAGCTCGTTCCGATTAATTCGAAGATTATCACAGTCAATTTAGCGCTCATTATTATTATTGTCGTTTATTTTTTGGCACGTGCTCGGAAACGGTAAAACAAGAAGGCAAAATGTGATTTTAATGCGTGGCATAACGATGTGCAAAAGGCAAAACGTTTCCTCCATATACAAGCAAGCCATAACGTGAATGGTACTGTACTATGTATTTCCGAGCGCATCGATATCCATTTATTACAGTTTGAAATCGTTGCACCGCACCTGTAAAATAGATACGCATTTATTTCCTACAATTATTTCTATTAAACTCTACTTATTAGAAATGGAAATGGCAAGCAAACGGGTCGACTACCTCGTCCTCAACTCCAACCATCCACTTCTACACTCGAACGAAAATAATAATTTCATTTTCTCATATTGCAAAATGAAGAACAAAGGCGTACGAACGAAGTGGAAAAACTTTCATGCTCGATGAACGGATTTAATCGATTCTTCTACGTCTTCTTAACAATAAGCGCACTGGAAAAACAAGTCTTAAAGTGAGTTTGTCGTTAATTAAATAGCAAACTACTACGTTTCTTTTTGGTTTGTCTATTGTTTGTCGTCGTCAAACGGTTATATAAACGATTTTCCAGTTTCGGTATGTAAATTGTTTTCATTTTTCTCGTTTTCGAATTTACGTAACGCAACACGAACTAAATATAATCTGCTTTTCTTCACAAAAAATAGTTAAATGTCCACTACTTGCATAATTATTATTTATAAGAGAAACTTGGCAAAAATCTTCGAAAAGTGGGATAGAGAATAAAGCATAAATCATTCCCAATTATTTATTTCAATTTCGATCTATAAGACAAAAAACAATTTTTGATTTAATTAATTAGAAACTCGTACTTAAAAAAAATATTACAATTGGCTCATATTCAAATTTATTAATTAGCAAACTAATGAATGGATCTATTGTAATATCGCTATTTTATTGCCAATCGCTACCATCACGTAATTTATGAATGAAATCCATTATCAGCTTTACAACACTATCAATCCCCCTATCACAATTCATTGTCATCATTAATTAGCAGCAATATAATTTTAAAAAAGGGGAGAACACCATCATCAACATAATTCAGTTGTAATCAGTTACGTCATTCATGCTAACTCAATATCCCTGTCGTTCCCATTGAAAAAAAGCGAAAGAGAAACACGAAATTTCGTTTCCAGAAGAAATCTCCTTGTCCATTAAATTCACACCGTTACGTAACTGATTAAATTGGATGCGAATAAAATAACAGCCGAGACAATTGAACGGAAATTGATAAAGAAGAATGAGAGTAAAATTCGCATTTGTATTTTCTACACCCACACTATTGCCGAGGCAAAAGAAATAGACCAAGAAAACTTCTCGGTTAAAGCAAGTAGGTGTCTTTCCAACTAAACGTAGGTTTGCCACATAGATATAGGTGCTCGTTCATATTATGCAGCATAATAAAGTATATTTTAATGAACGTAAATGGTAACGAGACACACACACATGGTTATCGTTGAAGAATAGTAAACACCTACCAGCCGAATAAGTTAAAAAACAATTTAACGAATTATTGTTACCTAAAGAAGCTGTCGATGGCAGTGAATTAAGGTGAAAAAGCTATAATGCGAACGTCATCGGTATTATTGTTTAATGGAAGAAATATGTGCGGATTATTACTAATAGTAACGTTGGAATTATAACTTAGTTTTTTGCTCAAACAAGAGTGCAATCTAATTGCAAATCGTTCGCCGCTTTTCTCTTTTATCGATCTGCGAAGGTAAACGGCATTGTTGTTGGTTTAATTAACATATACGTCATTTTCAATGGCCATAAGCTCATTTATTACACAGGGTGTTTGTGAATTATCACCAAAGAAAATGTATTTACCGTTAGCGTTCTTCTAAAGTTTCACTGGGAAATTATCACGATGTTAATCGAGATAATTCCACTTAATTGGGTCAAATTGCGTTAATTACCGCAAATAGTATAATTTAGGTCTTACAAAAAAAAAACGTTTTTTCCTTTTTGTAATAATAATTGCTCCTCCGTACGAAATAAAAAATTAATTTCGTTTGGAACTATTATCAACAACAAATTTAAATGTTTAATGCGCCCTTGAACTGAAACTTGTTAATTTACCTGATAATAAGCGATATATAAAATACATGTGAAAACGCAAGAGAGAGAACGCATTAATATTATTGATTATTTTATTATTCCACGGTTAAATTAAAACGTAAGACCCGTTAGTCTTGGTAGATTTCGTGTCCAATAACATTCAACACGGAGTCGCCACTTATAATTCGTGAACATGTGTGTGTTTGCGTACGAATAAAAAGTAAATCGTAATTATTAATTTGCCAAATAGCTAACATTCAAACCTAAATTCTGAATCAAATTGTTTTCTGTATGATAGTAATCCATTATTTAATTAATTTACATTCAATACGCGTTACATTCTTGTTATGTATACGACAAACTTGTTGCTTTTTGTGGATTAAATAAATCTCTCATTCCATTACGTTTACTTTGTAGGTCATAGAAATTCTACGAGCCAAACCAACTAAGGCTATATTATTAATACCAAGCAGAAGATAACTCTTTCATTATGGTTTTTCATAGCGTATTTTATGGTAATCCTTATATTCCACATCGATTTCTCTCGTCTAAATGGTATTTCAACATTCCCTCATCCCAATCTCCCGATTATACCACGTGTAAGCGTGTAGGTACTACAAAATTTAATTATCATAATTATATCGACGAATCGAATGATGTGCTATTACATAAATAATTGTATTCAAACAGATGTTAATAGATCCACGTACCATATAAGTAAATTATTAGCTACCGTTTAACTACAATTATTAAGCGAACGGTTTGTGTTTTATAGATCCTTGAACTAGAATATTCAAGATCGTTTCTTAATAATTCACTGGATTCTTTTTATTGCTCCAAATTGGATTATCCACGTTTTCCATCTACCATCTGCTCGATATCACACGGGTAATTGTATATCCCGACATTATTGCGTTTGTCGTTACGGTGCGATCACTTTGCCATTTGCTTCATCTTGATTCCTTCGAAGGATTGTATCAATGTTACAGTTTTAGTAAACAATAATTTATGGAAACAAATAAAAGTTCGGTTTCTGTTTAAATTAAATCGCAGAGAACATATTAAAAAACCGTTACAAAGCAAAGAATTGGCAATAGACCAGGGACCATCAGAAAATAATAATCGTCTCTAAAATATAAAAATAGTTACAACATAAATTTAGTTTATTTTATTATTATTTAATGCTACAACTTCTCTTTATAATGTTTTCTATAATCAACTCTTCTTTTCGCTACAAATTAAACATTTTATCAAAAAATAATTCAAAAGAATTGAAACGTGCTTTATTACGAAAAGGATAATAATGTTTCAACAGTTAATGTGACACGTGCCTTTCGATCGAAGGCACTTCTTAACTCTCCTCTCACAATTTCAAATAACGATTATAATCGTATCAAATGAAAGGAAAAAAAAATGGAGAGGAAATGATTCAAATTCCTGTGTTAATTTTTTTGTGCAAAAAATCTAATTTAATATTTCGTACTCATCCTCTTGCCTCGCTTTTGTGGAGCTATTGTTGTTATAAATTATTAATAGATTTTTTGTCATTATTAATTTTATAACTTAACTAATAGATTCGCGTCATAGAGAGAGATTTGCAAGATTTGCAAGGACGCACGAAAGAATGAGGATCGTTCTTTATTTTTTATTCTTTTTATTCGTTTTGAACATCATCAACGAACAAGTAAAATTATTAAAATAATTCGTCCAATTTAAAAATTGTACGTGTAATGCGATACGTAACTTGAATTAAATATATTGATTACATCATGTATCAATTTAATAATAAATAATAATGATAATATCTCCCATCTTTTTAATTCGACTGAAAGGTTAATGATGCGATTTAATATGTTTCTTTTTTTAGTCTTTCTCCTCTTTATTGTTAACTTCTCTTTTCCCTGCTTCACAGCAGGCGCTGTAGAAATGATTTTTATACAAAAGCAAAAATTGCAATATTACATAACGCTGTCACCATAATCTTTCGTTTGGTGATCGTGGAAAAAATATTTTTCCTTTTTAATTATGCACCATCATGATAATTACAATAATAGTATTTTAAATGCAACGAGGCCAATAATATTAATGACAAGTGGGCGCACTAATTCGAGAATTCAAAAGAAGAACTTGTGCCTTGTTGTAGTGTAATAAAAGAAGCAACTGAACGTCTTGCAGAAAGAGGTGTAACGCTTTAATTAGTTGACTGGTAATTTGCCGTCCTTAATGGGTAAAATATGGTGTGCGACGTTTAACAGAATTTCGTAACATTTTTTGAGCAACTCAAGCAACTTTTCCGCATTTACCACTTCTTCCTCTTCTCTAACTTTTTTTTTCTACAAAAAATAACATTTTTCATCTTGTAAAGAAGAAAAAGCGGTCACAGAGTCGTAGATAAAATTGAATAAATTATGTGCCGATGGAACTTTCATATAACATATAATTAAAGGCGTGCCCATTTATACTTGTATATGTGCATGTATGTATGTAGATATATCTGAGTTACGTTTGACCAACATCGAGATTTATTTAATTTTTCTCCGCTATAATTTCATCGTTATCTATCGAAAATAAAGCGGAAGTCGGTTTGAAGGCAAATAAACCGAAAAGCTGGGGAACCGAAGGGATTAGATTTATTTAAAAATATCGATGCGATACGCATCCGCATATTACTATTTTTAAATGAGTAATAGAAAGATACTTACCACTTCAGCAATTTTCAATTTACCCGGAATGGTTTTGAAATAATCCAAATTGATCTTCAACCACGACAATTGCCCATCACTCTGCGTATTGCTCTTAGCTGCATTATTATTTGGTGCTTCCTGTACGTTTACCACAGTTTCCGTCATCATTAGAAGTTGTTATTACTTAATTATTTATTATTTTCTTATTGTTACTGTATTTCGATTGTACGGATAATTTTGTTTCTAGGTTCAAATTATTATATAAACACCTGCACGCACACACACACGTTGCAACAATAACACTAACAAAATTCTACTTTCCAACTCTCGCGGCAGCAAAATGATCGTGTCAAGTTTTAAGCAGAAGGTGGATTCGACTCAGTATTATATAAAATGTTTGAAGCATAAATGTGAATCATGAATTTTATATTAAGTTAATTCTCATCATTGCCAACGACCGACACTATAACAATTAAACGCGATTGATTGGTATTTAGCCAAACCGAGTTTATTTTTGGTTGAAATTAAACGACAATCACTATTTACAATTTACTTTCGAGTGAAAGAAACGTTCCGTTACTTTCGTATTTATACACCATTGAAAAAAGTTGTTTTTACGATTGAAGAAACGAAATTGTATAAAAAAGAATTTCTAGATTATATCCGTTCAGAATTCATTCAGAGCCATAAAGCTAATAATTATATTATATTATATTGGACAATATTTAAATTATAAGCAGATGTGCCTTAATTAAATGTATTAACACAGTTGGTTAATTAAAAACATCAAATATTTTGCGAAAAATAATTTTAATACAGGTATGGCCATCTAGCACAATGCGCTCACACTTTTATCCTAAAGAACGCTGCATTATCAATATGTCATCAATAAATTTAGCAAATCCTTGTTATTGACACATATTTGAACCTGTGGAAATGTTATCATAAATTGTTAATTATTGCACGTTAATTAATTAAGCAAAATGGCACACAAGAAAGCAACGTCTCTGGATATAAATGGACAAAACTTCTCGCCCGAATTGTACTTGGAGAAAATGTTTAAGGTAGGAAGTTTCCAATTAGATTTCCAAGTTATTCATATGATGTTGATTTTAGGAGAATTCCTTGAAACAAATAATGGATTTGGAAGCTGAAATTGTTAAGGATACGCAAACGTTACATTCTGATATGCAAACCTTAGTTTATGAAAATTATAATAAGTTTATATCAGCAACAGAAACTATTCGCAAAGTACTGACATATTGATCTATTTTTCTTAGGATTATAATATAGATTATTATTTTAGATGAAAAATGATTTCAAGAAGATGGAAACAGAAATGGATTTATTAGCATCCAACATGGAATCTATCACTTCATTCTCTGATCAAATATCTTCAACCTTACATGATACCAGAACACAAATTAGTAAGTTGTCTGGTGTTCATTCTCTCTTAAAAAGGCTTCAGTTCCTCTTCAAATTACCTTCAACATTAAAAGCTAGATTGGAAGAAAAAAATTATGCTCAGGTATAAATAAACTAAACAAGAAAATTGTTATTTAACTCTATACATTTTAGGCAGTACAAGATTACTTGCATGCCCAAAGAGTTTTACAACAATATGGCAATATGCCATCTTTTCAAGGAATTCAATCTGACTGTGAAGACATATTGAAAGAAATTAAGACAGATCTACGGGTGCAGTTCATTGATCAAAATGCTACTGCCAAACAACTGGCAGAATCTGTTGATTTGCTATTGCAGCTGGATGAACCTGCACAAGAGTTATGTACTGAATTTTTGTTGTGTGCTGAAAAAAGATTGTCAGAGCAGCTTGTTGTATTGAAAGATCAAATAGAACAGAGAGATATAACTGAATTTGTGGATTTAGGTTGCTCGGGTTTCTTAAGTGATTTATGTTTGGTTGTAGCTTCATTTCACGACATGTTTGTAAATCGTGAAAATACTGGTAACATAGAGAACAGCGAAATTTTTGATAATTTTGCCGCAAAGGAATTAAATACATTTATTTTACAAAATATGGATAAATATTTTGAATTGGTACAGACAAAGGTTGACTTAGAGAGTGAAGTTGCAGACACAATTGTGCTGGTTAAAGCATTGGATAGATTTTATAGGCGATTGCAAGCAATGAATACATTATGCAGAAACGTCGATTTCGCCAGCACTGGCACGGATATTGTAATAAGTGCTGGAAGAAAGCAATGCAAAGCCCATTTGCAAATATTGAAATTGCACTTTGCGGAATCTCTGACGAAAGCAAGACAGAATTTGTCTGCTCCTAAGTTGATAAGCCAAGAGGATCCATCTAAAAATTTGAATGAACTGCTGAATTCATTGATAGTAACCATTGTAGAAAAAGTTAAAGGCGTTCTACAAGATTTGGTAGCATTCATTGCTACAGATGTAACGTTCGCACAAAAGCCTCAATTTTGCGATAGTTTTTGCGTTGATAACGTTCGCGAAGGCTTAATCGTCTGTTTTTTGCATCATCTAACAGCAACGTGTCGTAATTTCTGCACTAACATTGGAAACGATGCCAAAATACCACCGACTTTATTACTGCTCTTATCGAAACTTTGCTTGGATTTTCAGAATGGAAATGTTAATCAGATAGTATGAATGGATCATATTTCCTTTTACCTTATAGTAAAGCTATTCCTTTTTTAGTTGTGCCAAACCGATGAGCTATTTAACATCAATTCGAAACAATCGACAGCTTTAACAACAGAAAGCGAAATTAATTCCACAATGCAGGGTTCAGCTCAAGAATTACTTAATTGTTACGTTAGATTGCAAGGATTGAATATATCTCAGGTACTTATGTGTCTCATACATAAAAAATATTATTATTATTTAAATTTTATTAATTACAGATGCTTAGGAAAAGTGTGGAAACTAGAGATTGGCTGCATACAATTGAACCAAGAACTGTTAGGGCTGTAATGAAAAGGGTTGTTGAAGATATAGCAGTTGTAGATTCTACTGTAGCATTACTATATGAAGATCAAGGATCTGTAACAGAACATAGTAGCGATTCTAGCAGAAAAACGCATAGGTAAATATCATACGATTACAGCAATAGTTTTTTTTTAAGAAATCTTTGTTTAGCATATCAGTTTCAAGACATCAATATAGATCTAATTGGTCATCGTATACGCCTAATCATTTAGATTCTGCATTAGTGTCCAATATGCATAAATTGTTTAGCGAAAGAATAGAAATATTTTCAACGGTGGAATTTAATAAAATATCTATTTTAACGGGCATTATTAAAATAAGCTTAAAGGTCAGTTAAATATTTACTTTACTTTAATCGTTACTTCACAAAAATATATATTTTACCAATCGCAGCTTATCAATTGTTGTATTATTATACAATACAAATTTTTGAGTTTGTTTTAAGTCAACCTTTGTTTATTGCAGACTTTTATGGAATGTGTACGATTAAAAACGTTCAGCAAATTTGGTTTACAACAGATACAAGTCGATATCCATTATTTACAATTGTATTTATGGAGATTTGTTGCTGACGAGAAGTATTATTTATTTTTATATGTAAATATCGAATCAATTTTTTTAAACGTAAATCGTAATGTTCGCAGCTTGGTCCACTTTTTGCTAGACGAAATACTTGGATCGGCCGTACATAGATGTTTGGAACCTGTACTGATGGAACCCAGCGTCGTCGATATAATATGTGAAAGAGGATAAGTTCTCTTTGCATTTCCATTTTGACCAAGCGAAAATATGTATTTTACTTTAATCATCTTATTTTAGTAATAAACAAGAAAATAAAATGTATTAGTCATAATATAAAATGTCTTTAAAGAGACAAGAGAAATGTAAATATACATAAATAAACACGTTTATTCTTTTGAAACTTATTGTCTACATTTATTCTTTCAATACTCCTTGTTTACGAACGATAAACTGCAAGACAACAATGTTTAGTAATCGTTTAGTTTCCTTTGATTATTTTGCAAACATAATTGAAAATCATCCCCAAATTTTCTCTTTCTATTTACAAATAGACAAATAATAGTATTAATCAACGATGTGATTGACTTCTGAAAGTGTATATAAAGAAACGAAATTTCGAAAAACAATTATTATTGACGTTAGTTACAACTCGTAATAGTGTTCCTGTGTGTGGGCCTTCGGTAATTTGTCGTTCAAGTTCTCTGATTATTAAGTAGTGATCCTATATGGAAATAATAGTTGAAATTTTCCATAGGTTTATTACTTGGCAATCTGAAAACTGCCTGATTTTGCACGGTCACTTCGAGAAAGATTTCAACAATTTGATATGGGGTGCGCTAAATTCAATTAAGGTTTTACGGTTATTAAGTAGTTTTACTGTGATGTATAATTTTTGTGAATTATATCGCGGTTAAGCTACTTTTTAAACGGAAACTATTCGTTGCGCAATTAAATTTAATTAAGCGTAAGTTACTTAGTGCATTATTAGTTCAATTTGGTAAATTTAAGTGAGATGCCGAGAAGGAGAAGAAAAAAATGTAATAATAAAATTAATCTTATTTGATCGTAACAATAATGGGTAGATGCAATAAGTTATAAAGTATTATATAATAAAATAACACGTGTAAAATTATCCTTTATAAACGCTTACGTTCATCGCATCTTCTTATACCTTTTTCTTTTTGGATGATGCGTGCCTGTATACATCACAACTAATTTTCGAATTAAACCCATTATTATTCCATTTGTATGGTTTACAAGTTGCGCTAGTATACGAGAGAAGAAGAGTGAATTCGTTTAACCTATCATCGGCCACATAGGAACAATATAATTTTTTATTTGGGTACCGCACCAATGCTGGCCGAGTCTAAGAAACTGGCCCCGGTCAATTGATAGATTCAATTATGGAGCTGTACGAAATGAAAAAAAGAATTTAACCATTACTGCAACGATATGATTAACATAATAAAAACCGAATTTTCGAATACAAAAAGTAATAATAAATGGGGGAAAAGAAGAAATTTAAATTAACCAAATTTCATTCCAAAAAGAAAATAATGCGGGACATGTATCATAATTTCCCTTTTCATGTGCTGAACAATTCATATCACTTCATGTCTATGTGCATGATAATAATAGGTAATAAAACAGAATGCAGAGAAGCAGGCCATCGCAGGAAATATGTTAAACAGGAAGTGGTATTTAAAAGAACTTAAATCTCGTTCAGAATCGTTTAAATTGAAAAAAATAATAATAGAAGAAGCAACTTTCAAAAGCACCATCCATTTGTACATTCGGGAACAATGAAGAAATGTCTTTCTGTACATTAATTAATAACTAATTTGTTCTGCGTTTCTTTCAGATAGTCAAAGCAAAGAAATAATGGTTAAAATATCGCTGATTAACAGATTTGAATTTTAAATTTTTGACTACCACGTATTTGATTTGGCGAAATTTATATCTCTCAATGGACGTTGTTCACTGTTCGTCAATCAATTGCTGGCGTTGTATTGCTGCAAAGATAATGGACGATTGAAGTGAAGAAAAACGAGCTGATTGCGTTTTATTAAAATAAACTCTGATGGTGATAGTAATAATAAAAAATTCTCTTTTAAAATTGCATTTTATTATACACGAATAGCTGTGACTGAAAACCATCGCCATCAATGCTGCTGGTTGTTACAAATAGAATAATAACGTGTACAAAGGAAATAATCTCTTAATTTAAGTTAAATTAATGTTAGGATGTGGGCTTCACATATAAACTCAATTGACTCTCATTAAGCTTCAGTTTATGTTAAAATCGCGACATGTGCGTGTTGTCACTCCTCTCTTCGTCTTCTTCTTCGACTACGACACACTAACTTGTTGCGTTAGATTATTTCGATTTTGTCGAAACGTTTCTCTGGTTTTTCATAAAATTTGTTAGAAATAAACGTTTTCCCATAACGTTTTCATTATTATTTAAATTAAAGCACGTTCGCATTTAAACATTTTTAACATAGTGATGAAATGTTTTAAACGAAAGTATGTAAGAGAGACAGAGAGAACAGCTTTTTTTAACTTTTATATCAGTAAGTATGCATGTAACGATAAACACTTTTTCAATTATGTGCTGCTTCTTGTTTCATCATTTAATTTCTGTTTTCTTCCTTTCGGATTGCATTTATAACATTCATCTCGCGAATTTAATTGAAACTGTTTCGCTGCCCATATATTCATACTTTTCTTCTCAATTTCATAATAACAATAATTGAAGGGTTATTAATATTAATCATTAAATCCAAAACCCGGTTGACCTGCTATATTTAATTGAAAAAAAAAATTAAAGATTTTAAAAATAGATTCAAATTAGCCCGCCGAAGAAACCTTTCTTATCTTGTGACCTTTGTGACTGAAAAAGAAAGATATAATGATGACCCTAACCAGCATACAAACACACAAACACTCGTTAAGATCGGGCTTTATTATTATGCTTCAAATAAACACGTACTCTTCTATTTTCTTCGAATAAATAAGTGGCTCTTCGTTTATCATCTTATTATTTTTTTTCTTTAAGAATCCTCCTATTACTTTTTCTTCGACACACTCCGTTAGAGAGGAATGAAAGAAGACACTGTAAAGTAAGTTCAGGTAATTATTATTTTAATTAATTCCTAAAATTTTTATGGTCGTTGTTTGAGCGAAACGTTTGGAATTTCCACGAGGAGAAAAAGTGAACTAACTAATAATAAACGCACTGTTCGATAATAATGATAATACATTAATGACGATTCGCATTGTATATGTAATAGGACGTTTAATGAGATCATCGGCAGTAATTCAATTGCTTATTTTATTAAAAATTCCATCGTTGAAATTTGTACCAGGCAAAAGAAATTGCCGAAAGCCGCGATCGAATTTCGCATGTAAAATTGCGGGATGGAAACGCTAACGATCTCGTAACAAGTAACTGAAATCGTTTAATAATTCTCTGCTTTTTTCTCTCTACATTTTAAAAAGCCACTAAAGACAATTACAACAGGCAGACGGTTAATTTACAAGAGGTCGTATCACTTAACCTTCCTCTACTTACTGGTAAATGCCTCACCGAAATGAATGAATGAATGCGAATGATGAATGTATTACATATACACATTTATAGTTTGTTTCAGTATTTGAATAGGTCTAGAACCTATTATATGCAAGACTTTGTTCTATTACATTCTAAAGGTAAACCATACGAATTATTATCTAATTAATTAAATGTAATTTCGTGTTGCTTTAAGTGGATGACGAATCGTAACGAATTCAAATAGAATTTTGTATTCTTTCGCTTATATTTACTAATTGATTAATCCTAAAGTGCTTCAGTTGTGACGTAATTATCTTTTTTTCGTGCTCTTTGTTCGTTGTTGATGCTCGTTTTCCGCAAATTGCGAAATGAGTTCGCGAATAAGACGACAATTTGCCACAATACATGTACATGGCTGTATGTGAGCGCGTGGTATCGAGAAAAACCACAAAGACGCTCTATATAAAAAATAGTTATCTTCAATTCAACAGTTTGTTATTGATATTAAAATGTGTTTATAAGTTTAGTTTAAATTGATTTTTGCGCGTTGGTGCCAATTAATTTCTGTTTTGTTAGTCCATAGGATTAAATGTTACTAGAAGATGGGATTTCATATTCGTTCTGCCCTGTTACTAAGTACTAGTGCCGCAGGAGTACATTTAACCTCCTGCTGCTCAAGTGCTTATCAATGGGAACAGATTTAACTACGGCTATTATTGGACGCGATACGATTATCATGGAACTTTTGCAACTTAATTATAAACTGTATTGTTTTCCAGAGTGTTGGAGAAAACGTGAAATGTGGACGAAATTAGGAAAGATTAAAATCTAATTAAAAGTTATGCGTGAATAATTGGTCAGATTTTTAATGCTCACACATTGTTCAACTGGAGTTCCTAATCGTCGATGCTTAATTAATTTAAGTAGGAATAGATTGGTTCAATATACACATAGAACAAATCTAACCGTGACAAATCTATTTTTTTTAATAGACAACTTACAATGCAATAAATAATAACATCATTATTGTTTTATCGCTCAATAAATTTCATATGCGGTGCCTATGCCTAACGTCAGACAACAAAAAATATCAATCTATTGAGCAATAAAAGGGGTGGATTTCATTTGAAAAAAATTAAATAAACTTAACAACTCAAAGACCTACAAATTTATGCTCTCGTCTTTTTCTAATCAAATCCAAATTAATTGCTTAAATGCTATTTTTAACTAAAATGATGATCTCCCTATAATTCCGTGTGAACGTACTCCGTCGTCACTTTGATCTCTTCCACATGGAAATCGTTGCATTCTTCCAAATAGCGCAACTGAAATTGGCGAAGAAGTTGATTAAACTCGTGCATATTTTTCGAAATTTCGCAAATAGTTTACCTCGCAATTATCCTCATCGATGACCATCGAGTAGAGCTTCAAGAAGGACGTGCCCGTTTCGTTACTAACTAACCAACTGACCAATAAACTCGTGCTACGATATAATAGTTTCTTGAGTGCGGGCAATCGTACTTCGTCACTTGGATTTTCTCGGTTTATTAAACACATAACGTATCTGAAGAACGAAAGAGATTATAATAATTGGCAAAACGTTCGCCGCGCGATAAGCAACAACAAGCAATTAACGCTGTACGGGCAATTAAAAGAGAAACGCTCGAGCGATAACGAACGAAGAAAATTTAAATTTCTACTCACAAATCGCACTTCGGATGCTTCAATATGAACCGGTACGCTCTATTTACGCGCGCAATTGGCTCTATTATGTCCAAATTGATCGTATCCGTTAATTTGTGCGATAGCGCTTGGGAATTGATCGCCCTCCCTATTAAACCCTTTTCTTCGGCCAATTTGATGATTTCCTACCGGAGCAACAACACGTTACGCAATCGATATTATTTCATTCATTCAATTATTAATTATTATCTTAAGTCACTTTTTGTTTCTAACTTTAGATTGAATCTTCTATCGAAAAGAATCCACTTACTTTAATATACGTCACGATTGGTTTAACGTATGGTTTATAATCGTACTTGAGACTGAAGAATTTCTTGCTCAAATGGTTCAACAAGGAATTGAGCGATTCCGTCGGCCGATTGGGATCGAACAGCGCCGCTTTCGGGAACCCTTGCGACTTTAAGAAGCTGTTAACGAAGAAATTGACGGTGCTGACGAATCTGCAAAGACGCAAGTTGATTAATTCGCGATTGCATAAACTAAACGGATTCCGCATCTACTTCTTCTGCGTGTACGGATCGGCGAAATAAGCGATAAAGTCCAATATCCGACTGGTGATCATGTGGATCCAATGTCTGCGGAACGAATGGTTCTCGAGCAAATCGACAAACTTGCCGTAGCTCAGTTTGCCGTTCTCGTCGCGGAACACTTTGATGAACTTCTCCGCGCCGACATTCGTGATGAACGCTTTGCCCACGTCCGAATGCAGGAAATGATCGAATAGCACGTGGAGTTTCTCGAGACCTGGCGGCAACATCCACGCGTGTTCCGCGTGTTCTTTCTCGCGTTCCGTCGCTTCGGGCCCGACGAACGACTCGAACGTTTGCATCAACATCGGGGCGTAGTGAAGGATGTCGCTCAAGCCGAAACCGCTATTCTGTAAGACGCCCATGATCGATTCGACGTCGAATCCTTGCTGACCGCCGTCCGATTTTTGCATCGAACTCAACGACGATAGAACCGTCGATAAAAGCGACGGGTCTAATCCTTTGCCATCTTTAGTATTTAACATTGCACCTAGTCCCTGTTTTAAATACACCGATTAGTTTAATACGCTGATTAGTTTGTTGCGCTCCTAATTAACCTTTAATACTTTCTTGGAAGTGTCGCCGTTGTTCATCAGTCCGGACATGAGCATGTCGCCCAATTGTTTACCGCCATCGGATTGCATGAAATCGCCGATCATGCCGCCGAGGTTTTCGGCGTCTTGGTTCTTCAGCAGTTCGGAGGCGGCGTTCATCAGCACGTTGGCCGATTGGTCGTCGTCGACGATTATCTCGTTATCTTGGACATCTTCCGTTACGGTTAATTGCAATTGATTCGTTATGATGAAGATGATGACTAGACAGGAAAGTAACTTCATGTTTACCATTCTGATAGGCTGGAACAATGAGGAAAAAAATTAATTCGCACCTATGAGCGTTTTTTTTCTTTTCGCGTTTTGTGCTCTCAGCGCGTAATTAATAATGGCTATATTGTTCGTTATCAATGAAATGTGAAAAAATGAAATTAAAGGCATTTTCTTTTGTGTCCTCGAATGGGCGTATTTACTCATTGATTTAGCAATGTGTAATTAATTGGTTGCGATAAATAATTATTATTGGTAATGAACACAAAAAGGCTTAATCTGTTCGATGAATCGGTAATTTAATTAAGTGTTTGCTAAGTAATAAAAACTATACAACTAACTCACCTTATTTATGTATAATATAAACTTAATTATTATGTACAAATTAAATCGTACAAGTAAAGAAAACTAAACGAACAATTAACGACCACTATCAGAATGAAAAATAATTAATTAATCACATGACAAATAACTTGGATATTTAAATTAATATTTGCTGGCACCAGAAGAAAAATTTTAGAAAACTGAACAAAAGGGCTCAAAAATATGATTTCCTCCTTTTGATATTTCAATCGGATATTCGCTTATTTATTTATTAACGCCTTGAAAATGTTATTCTTGCCTCGTGTCTTGTTTTATACAAACTAGCGGACCGGTTACGAGCAACGGTACTTCTTAAAAGTTTTAAGACTTCCAATGTGAGAATACGATATTGTGAATGCAACGGACTCCGATTGTTGACTGGAGCCTTAATACACCTATTTTATCATCTTATACAGGTAGTTCGTTACTTGTTGTATTCTTACTGGTTAGTTTTTAATTGACGAGGGAACAAAAACGTTGTAATAATAATAATATAATGGCAATTTCGTATTACTATCCCTCTCATTTGTGCGTTTTCATTTTTATCAGAACAACGAGCAGCAGGTAGAGCTATTGTTTAATTTGCACCTGATAAGGATGAAATCTTAAACTACATATATAATTTCTAGAAATTCATTCTTATTGTTACGTTCCATTTCCATTGTATTTTCAATGTGATATTGTAAATGGTGTTGGCAGAGTACCTAAACTGAAAAGAAAAAATTCCACAAGTGTACCGTTAAACCGAATAATAATAATGATCAGTATATGACTGGCATACATAGAATTCATCCATCTACATACTTTTTGACACACTTTTCCGTTTAATTAATTTATTACCCGATTGAACAAACATCCGCGATTCTCCGTACAATATCGAAAACCATCCACAGACAATCGCAATCCATTTTCAATGACATAATTGTAACAATGAACAATCAATTAATTTTCCATTTTCTACAGAAATTGTATAATTAATTTTAATTTTAAATTATTGTTTTCAGAAAATAGCCCACAACAAATTCAGCGAATAATTGTTAATTAATAAAATCCTACCTTCGTTTCATTCTTACCTAACATTACTACATAAGGTGCTCTGATTTGTATGTAATTACTTATCTAATAATAGAAATTGTTTATTTAATTATTACAGTTTTCCTTGATAATTGCACAAATAATGATGGGACTTTGATATGAGCGATAAAAAAGATAATATATCACGACGTGGTACAAAATCGTGAATTACCGCATTAGGATGAATTGCAATCTTCAACGGGGAACGCAAAAATGGGAAGAAAACTATGATTGTGGACAAACTGTATAATAAACAGGATGTTACTCTTTTACGTTGAAGAATTCGGCGTGGAGGACGTCGAACCTGTTTTTCGTTAATTGAAATTTAAAAAAAGTTCGGTAGTAAAAATGCAAAAATAAAAACAAAATTCTTGCGAAACGATCGGACAAACGACAACGCAAAATTATTATCGATGTTGAAGTTAACGTTGGCTTCCTCGTTGCGTGATAATTCTTTATATTCCTCAATATGGCTATTATTATTATACTGTTATTATATAATGTTAAAGGAACAAGATGAGAATACAGTTAAAACGTTTTACGCATTGGCTTCGTGTTGCTAATAATCCTCTTATATTAATGAAGTAACGGCTCAATTTTGGCTAGGAAAACGATTTGCCACTGGTAATATCTTAGTGTGATGTCAATAATAGACAATATTAACGATCTAAAATATATTTGAAATTATATTCGCACATCTATAAACTCAACGTTTTCCATTACAAGTATATATTTCATAAATAACAGAAGTTTTATATTGAATTAAGTGTAAAGAGACACATAATAGAAAAGCATAATAACAAAAACAATTGGAAGGTGAAAAAAGCTCTTTTTCTATGTACAATACATCAATATATGTACAAAAAAGACTTGTATGTACAATAAATATATAAAATACAAAATATTAAAGCTTAACTGTTAAATGTAAATTGACTGAGAAAGTAGCTACATTAAGAGTTAATTTTATATACCAGTAGCAAATGATGGTTCATCTAATTCTCAATTGAGTTAATAGAATCAAATAGAATTTTAACAACTCCACCAGCCATTTTACTTCCATAGTGTCCCTTCCAGAATTGCGTGTCCTGTCCTTCATGCTGAAATATCAGTTTCCTAGCACCTTCTTTGTAATCCTTAAAGGAGATTGAAACCTAGAAATTGAAGAACAATTTTAGAATATACAATTCATTAATATGTGGACATACTTTTGTCCATTCTCTGCCCAAAAATTGTTCTACCGAATAAGTGGCTTCTTTCATATCAATTACTTGGCCTAATTTGTCATACAGAATACATGTCAATGTATACTGACAACCACAATCGAATCTGCCAGCAACCCATTCACTTATATAAATTTCAGGCTTATAAGTATTTAAAATCACAGAATATATAGGCCTTGTAAATAAATTGATTTCTTGTTTCTTTGAACATTCATAATAAGATGTTGCAAAGCAGCTTGTGTTCCCATTGAAATCTTCACTCTTAGGCAATGCATCTGATCCGGATGGAGGATTTTCAATTTTAAACTGATCACCATAATTTTTCAAAATTTGCCAATGCTGATATTTCTTTTCACCACAGTTATTCTTCAATAAATTTGTATCGAAAAAATCGGTATGTATTAAACAGTAATATATGTACCACGGTAATTTTTTGGCCTTTTTACCATACCGCCTTTTGTATTTTCGCGCCCAAAATGAAAAGGACTTTATAATGTTGCACCATGATTTACATACAAGTGTATACTTCAAAATATCATCATCTACACAAGTTAATATAAGCGATAACACCTCTTCTGGTATATAAATACCATTAAAATAAAAGCCATTTGTTGTATTCTCATCAAAAGGTGTAAATTCTTTGAAGTTACTAACATCAAATTTCCTAGATGGTCTTAGCCTCTTCTTTAAAATATCCATTTCTTTATTATTAATTAACACAACTTCAGATGAAACCGTTAATTATTATCTATTATATGCATTCAATATATTTGCTAAAAAATGGTAAAATCTTACGTCTTGACGTTTACTTGACATTTTAAAGGACACAAATGACTAATTTCTTCATGTTTCATGAATGACCAATCAAAACAAATCATTACACATTCATAACATTACGAAAAATTGTGAATATTTATTATTTTTTCTTTTATTTTAAATAAACTTCGGCGACACATTGAAAAGCATCTCTGTGCACTTACAATTCATATATTTTGATAATTTCCCAATATTTTCATCCGTTGTATTGTTAGTTGCCAGGGTAATGGAATGTAGAATATCCGAAACTGGCCTAACTAACTTCACAATGATTCAAATTCAAAAACATAAAGAAGAACAAGAAGAATTCAAAAAGTCAATTGCGTTACACAAAAATGTCTTCGTTGAATAATGTAAATGTTGAAGAAATAGAAGAAATTATAAGCATCAGCAGAACGAATTCGACAAGTAGAAGAATCATTAATAGTAAGAGTACGGAAAAGACTAGTTCGAGTAGTACAAGCGAAACAGAAAGTGCGACTAATGCTATGGAACCAGATTCAATTTTATGCTTGTTATGGCATAGGAACATCTTAGGCGGTGCTTATTATAAAATTACGGATAAGCAAGTGAGGCTTCGATTTTGTTAGTTGTTAATCTTATAAAAATGAAACAATAATCTTTTCAAGTTGTATATCCTGAACGACATATGCGACAATGAACATGATTATCTGGTTACAAAGACGGTTTTGCGCGAAGTAAATCCCCTTTATGTAATGACTTTCGGAAACACGGTTAATCCATATGTTCGATGCTTGATCGACTTCTTGAACGATAACGAAGAGACAATGAACAGCGACCGACCACCAACTGTCCCATCCAATATGTCGCTTTTATCGTACAAGGATAATTGTATGTGTTTAATCAAACTGGTATTGTCAGTGCAACGAGAATTCAAATTGGGTCATTTACGTTTTAGTGATGGATTCTTGTCTGCATAAAATTTTGGACGTCAATTTACCTGCTGCTCCAACGGATCCAAATAACAAGCAGATGTATTTAAATTCATTGATTAACTATGCAAATCGAAGATCGACCCACGCTCTCGGCGTTCTACTGAAATTTCTGGAACAGTATTGGATGAATTTTTGTCCGAACGATAGGGAATTTACGGTTCTTCATATAAATCAGATCACATTGTTCTTATTCTCCATCAAAAGTTATTATTTAGGCTAACTAGGTAACATTTTCCAGAGCTAATCATGTACTAATGGACAAGACTGTTTTCAATGCGCTTCAAGTTTTCCAATCGGTCTCCCACAAGGCAAGCTTTAAGCGCGGATCTAACGATTCCGCAAACTACGAAGGACAGAGTTTATACAAGATGCTCTCGATTTACGTGAAATCGACAATTGGCTTATTGCAATTAAGGTACCGGGCGATAAACAGACATTGTGCACTTTTTAGAACATAATTGTATTATAGGAACATACTGGCCAATCCAATTAATGATGTGAACGAGTTAAATAAACGATTAGATTTCCTCGAATTTGTTCTAACGCCACGCAATGACGGATTGATGGACAGTTTAAGGAATTTGTTGAAAAAGCTTTGCAATTTACAGGTTTAATAAATAGGGTAAATGGTCCAGATTAAAATTGGATTTGATTCTAGTTCACTTTGTCGGTGATAAATAAAATGAAAGCAACAAGATACAATTGGGAAAATCTATATAAGGTTTGAAATCAAATGTATACTTTATAATAACAATGATGAATAATAATACATTTTCCAGACAATCATTGCAATAATCCAAATACACGAAATATGTCTACCGCATCGGCACAAATCGAGTATATTAATGGACTTGCATTCGAAAATAACTAACAATCTGTACGGATTGGAGAAATCGATTAACTTGGCTTTAGATTTTGCCGAGAGCAGTAAAAAGAAACGGCCGGTGATTAAGTTCGGCTTAGATTCGCAATTGGATGCCAGTAAGTGATCGGAAATGTTGTTACATTACTAATCATTACTTACTCTTAAACAGAAAAGTTGAAATTGCAAAGTATCGCCAAAAGTGTCACTGCCGCAGCAAATTTTGCTGTTGACAATTTACCGAGCTACGTGGATTCCTGTATGGTAGTACACGTGCCAGAGATGGGATATTTGGTTGCTATTAAAGAATGGCAGGAGAATTGTAATAGCGCACAACTGCTCGAGTATGGATTTCATTTCATGGTAGGAATTTTATATGAAATAATCACATTGTGCGGTTAATACCTTTCGTTTCAGTTCAAATTTGGTGGATTTCTGCATTACAAAAATGCGATGTGTAAAGGTATTCGTGTTGCTAATTACTTTCAAAGGCATATTAATGACAAGAGGCTTTTGTTAGAATTGGATAAATTACTGGGCAACTTGTATGACGACATTGTGGCTCATGAGAACAGAATCATACACAGATTACGGGGTTTCGTAATGAAGTACAATAATGATATTAGGGAGCCGTTGAAAGTGATCGCTCTTATGGACTGGTAACTTGTGTATTCTTCACATAATCTCTAATACTTTCTAAATAAATTTGTACAGTTTACAATCGATGGCGAGAATTGCCAAAGAAAAGGATTACGTGCGCCCGGTTCTCAATAACGATAGTTCGTATGCAATCGAGGGTTCTTGGCATCCGTTAATCGAGGATTCGTCCGTCTCGAACGATTACAATTCCAGCGAAAAAGGACGAATGAAGATAATTACCGGACCAAATGCAAGCGGAAAAAGTATTTATTTGAAACAGGTGGCAACGGTTATCTATTTGGCCCATATCGGCTCATTTTTACCGGCGAAATGCGCGTCTGTTGGGATGCTTTACAGTATGCACTGTAGATTACATGCAACCGAATCGGCGTCCGTCAGAATGTCAGCGTTCATGATCGACATGCAACAGGTAAGTAAATAAAAAAATATATCTGACAATAAGCGATTTAAAATGTACGCATTTGAAAGATGTCGCAGACGCTATACAACTGCAAATCGAATACGTTAATTTTAATGGACGAATTCGGTAGAGGTACTACGGGTGTGGAAGGCGAAGCTCTACATACGGCGGTATTGAAGCATTTCCTCCAGAGCGGCGCTTGTCCTCACATTTTAGTGGCGACGCATTTTCAAAAGTTGTTGGTCAAATTGCCGCAGTCGAGCTTAGTCGAATTTCTAAAGACGAATTACACGATCGAGGACAATCAGCTTGTATTCTTGTATAAACTGTCGCCTGGAATTGCGACAAGTTTTGCTTTCGACGTTGCAGAATCTCACGGATTTTGCGAAGATAATCTGAAAAGGGCCAAAGAGATATTCGATACTTTAAAGTCCAACAAGATAATAAAACCGATCGCTGAAAATATTCCGGTAAGATACAGGAGCGAGATAACTGATATGGAAGCGTTTCTCTTAGATATAAAAATGCTATAACGTTTGACAGGAAATGTATTTATTGAACACATGTTAATTCCTGTTTAAAACTATGTAAACGATTACAAAATTATCAATAATAAAGTAAACTTAATTAGTGATTATGTGAACGTAACGGTCATTTAAACCACCGTGATATGAAACTGAAACGTTTGAGGCGATTGATAAGTGTCATTTTGAGAGCTTGCTTTGCTTGATCTCGTGCTTCCTCTATTCGTTTCTTGAAGTGTCGATATTTTGTTTCCAATTTTTTATCCGGGTCCGCAGCAAATGGTTTGATGTTGGATAATTTGCACCAAGCTCTCTCTACCTTCTTCCCAAAAAATGTGAGATGATAGTCCGTCTAAAAGAAAGAACATTTTGTTTATTTTAAACGTGCGCAAAACAGATTTTTCGGTCTACCGGGTCGTCAGGATGGTTTTCATCTCCTGCAAAGAAAAATTGTTCAATGTCGGGGTCGTCGTCAACGATTGCGGGGGTCCACGGAGTACCTATAACTTTTCCCCACACAACACTTCCGGCATTGTACTTGTTATTAATCAATTCCGGTATTTTGCTTGCTTCTATTTGTACACGCGCTACTTTGCAACTGTTTTGAGTTGGATCCGGATTCATGTAGCAGAACCATTTATCTGGAATTTCTAATGGATCGTGTACATCCTTTAGATAGCGCAACTTTTGGCACAGATCGCAAACCACGTAAATGCCCGTGTTGCGTTGCTCCTGAAGCCAACGCAGTTTTTCCAACTGATTGCTAAATGTCGGCATGGTCTCTGGCGCTGACCGGTGCAACGTTAACCACTTGTGAAACGCTTCGTTTCTTTCTCGAGATGCGACACTAGCGCAAGACGAGAACGAAATGTCGAAAGAGGTATCTTCCGATTCGTTTCTTGACTGACTAATCGGCAATTGATCTGCACTCGTTTGAGATAATGTACGTCCACGTGAATTCCAATAGGTTTGTGTCTCCCATAATGATTCACGTCTAGACCTTAACCAGTTGTGAAAAGCTTCATTGCGTTCTTGAGATGAGACTGTAGAGCAGAACGAGTTGTTCAAAACAGTTTCATCGCGTTCCAGTTTGATTACAGAATTATCTAGTATAAAGGTGTCGCTTAAATCATCGCGTGGTGAAAGCAATGTTTTCTTCAGTGTAGAAACTGATTTGGGTCTCTTCGGTTTCTTAAATGTACTTTTTGCAATTTTAGTCGAATGGCCGGGTTTACGTTTGCTGAAATTAGTAGCTTATTTAAGATTGTCTTAGGAAAGAAGAACCTTACCTTCGCTTCATTTTAAATATTTTATTCTTGAAATTAAAGTAATGTTAAGACGTATTATTATTTGTAATAACTGTTTTGAAATTGTACTATTTACATAGTAACGAAGCAATAGACATCTACGATCCAATGGAGAAATTTAAGTAATAGCCGATGTTTGTGTACATTCAATTGATCAATCTGTTCATGATGCTAAAATTATGAATGTGTTTTTATTTGATTGAGCACATAGACCTAAAGTGCAAAACATTTAATTCATATTAATTAGTGGAGGAGAAGAAAATATAAGTAACAATGGCATTGGCTATGCAAAGGAAAGCAAACGTAAGTTTTTACACCAGTTTCAAGTACCAAATTAACCTACAAATATACTTTTATAATCGTTTTAGGTACGTTTGCCACCAGAAATCAATCGTATTTTATACATTAGGAATCTACCGTATAAAATAACAGCCGAGGAAATGTACGATATTTTCGGCAAGTACGGTGCCATCCGTCAGATTAGAGTGGGCAATACACCAGACACGAGGGGGACTGCTTTTGTAGTTTACGAGGATATATTTGATGCCAAGAATGCCTGTGATCATTTAAGCGGTTTCAATGTTTGTAACAGATATTTGGTTGTTCTCTATTACCAAGCCAGCAAGGCATTTAAAAAGACTGATCTGGAGAAGAAACAAGAAGAAATTGATAAGATGAAAACCAAATATGGTATATAATTTTATCCATGTACATGTGATTTTATTTCATGTAAGTGAGTAATCTTGTTATAGATATCTTTAAGTTAACAGTAAGTTTTGATAAACTGTTCTTTTGATTGTAAAGAGAGAATTATAAATAAATAAGTGAAAATAGTTTTGTAATTACATTTTTATTAAAACCAAACGAAAAATATACTTTGGTGCAAGCTCAGTGTGTGTAGTTTCAAATCAAGTTTCACACCATAATTACAAAATTGAGTAATTTTCAAAAAATTTACTTCCATATACAATTGAAGAGAAGCAAGAATACTTAAAAATTAAAAACACGTATACAATTAATAATCATAATAACATATGCATTGAATATAGAGAGATTGATTAAAAAGATGATTACAATACAATAATATAAAGGAATAGATACAAAAAGAAAAAAATAACGAACAATGCGGCATTAATTGAGATAAGTCACAAATACACATTGTTATAAGAGAAGACTTAAATTACACCTACATATGTATAATAATATAGTTATATCATTACTTAACTTACATCTAATGGTTACAATTTAATAGAGCACACGATACATTTAATAAATGGCATTAATTTTTTTAATTTTTTTTCATTAACTTTAAAATACAATTATAACATAATACGTTACGTAAGTAAATCACAAAAAAGCATTACAAATTATTATATGAAGAGTGCATTATTATTTGTCATTTTCTTAACAGAAATTAATTTAATTATTTGCAAGAACAGTAAATAGTGAATGGGGAAAGAAATGATCGATTACCAAGCGAAATGACTAGCTGGAAGATGGAAAGATAAATGACAAATAATTTCTTAAGATCATCTTTCGTTTAGATAGTAGTTAACAAAACTAAGGTTCGTTCGCGAGTTTAATTGAGATTAAGTATAAGATTCTTCCTTGAAAATTACATAAATTCTTCTCGTTTTCTTTTTAGCTAATAATAGGAACTGCTCGTAATAGGGCTCTGCAAACTATTATTCGTTACATAACTTCTCTATACATAATCATGCATGCAAAACTCTATGATATTTTGCAAGGAAATATCTTATGTGAAGGAAATATAGATATGTAATTAACAAAATGCCAAGTACACCAAGGAACGAAAAATTTTTCGTAACTGGTAGTTAAAGTTTCTTCTTGAAAAGTGCAATTGTATTAGACGTTAAAATTTAATAATCGACAAAGAGAAAAGGTGAAAAAAGAATGTTATGCAGATTTAATTTCACAATTGCAACAAAAAAAAATTAAATTCAATTATAATTAGCAGGATATATATATATGTATGTTTACGTATTATATTTTTAATATCAATTTTTTTTAATCCAATAAAATACACTCATAGGTACTACAATTAATGTTTGTCACGTTTCGTTTAGCTACAATTTTGTTTCAAGCGCATTTTTAATAATTTTCATTAAATTGAATTTATTATATAAGTATGTCATATTTTTTTTCTTCGATTAATTCTCGTTATTACATTGAATATTTAACTAAAACTAGATATATTAATATGTTTAATATGCGAAGTCAAAATCTCTTCTTATTTTTTTTTGCTATAGATTTGTAAAAATGCAATTGCTTATTATATTTTTAGGTACTATTCGCAAAGAAAAAGTCAAACGATAACGGCAATAAGAGAGAAATTGACTTTTAAAAAATAGCTGCCTTTTGCCGTTCCTTCCCTCGGAAATCGAATTCAATTAATTAGCATAATCTTTAATAAAAACTCTCTTTACTTTTTCCCTTCGTTTAAGCTATATGAACTAAGACAATCTGCATAACACACACAAGACACGCATATACGCACACACACGTATTTTATTTCGAATATTAATTTAAAATAGAAAATTAATTAATGTTCCCATTCAAATTATTATTTGAAATTCCGATAAACAAACGATATTTATTACATACTTTTTTTAAACTTTATATATAGCATATTTAGTTGGCAACTCACAACCTTCGTTAAAAATCTCTTTCGTTAAAAAAGTAAGAAAACGCATAAATCGAACAAGAAATAACCGATTGCTATAAAAATAATCATGAAAATACAAATAATAAGTTGCCAACTAAGAAAATGAATCAACCGGAAACAATTTAAATTAATATCCAAATGAATGGAGAATTTAAAGCTCAACTGCAGCTTGTAAGTTTCAAGCAGTTACGATCCTTTTGCTTGTTTCGATAAACTACAGTTAATTAATAATGATCTCACGTAAATCAACAAATAATCTCAATTGGAACAGAGTATTTCGCAGACAAAATAATAATAATAATAAAAAAAATGCATAGTTTTACAATAAAATTAATTCAAAATAAATACGTCACAAACCCTCAAAAAATATCACATGACACATTGAGCCATTCTGCAAACTGAAACGTTTTAGTGAATAATATGCGAGAAAAGAAAATGTAGAATTGCATAAGCAATAAAGGCTGATCAATAATAAAAATTAAATCCAGCTATCAACTAACGAAATTTCGGACCGGATTATTCAAACGGCAAAGAGATGCGTACATAATATTGAGATAATTCGCCAAATATGGCTCAATACAATTATAATGATAAATATCCTACAAACACACTTCTTATAAGATAATAAAAATGAGAAAAAGAAAAATGTTCATATTTATGTTTCTAATAAAGATTTTTTCACAAAATACGTGCGCGCAATAATTAAATATTTATAAGTATTTTAAGAAAAATACCGACTAATTTGCTACAAATTCATGGAAGCTTTTTTCTCTTAATAAATTTCGAAAAAATTGTGCAAATCATATTACAGATACCTTCTTTTCACACTTTGTTCTTCTTTTTTAATCAGTCTCAAAAATTTCCCCAAAAAATATATGACACGCAAAATTTTGTGAAAAACTCATTTTCTATCATCATCGTGACAATCAATCAATCGTCAATCTTCTAATTAATTCCTTGTCGAAAAAATAAAATGGATTAAAATGGATTGAATTCTTTTAAACAATCGTATTGAAAATTGTGAAACTCAAAGGAGAATTCAATTAGACGGCGCGACAATAGTAGTTAGTAATATAATAGCAATTCTCATTTTGAATACTACTTCTTGATCTTCGGGCAATTGTTGTAATTTGCGCGCAAAAAACTTACAAATTACACTGCCACAGTATCGTAGGCTGTGAGTCCCCCGTTGGCTTGCCCTGTTTCGTTTCTAAAAAAAGAGAGATTTCGAAGGATTAATTTTCAAAACCATCCAACAATAATTAAAACTCGCAATAACAACACGAACGAAGACAAATTATTATTATTATGCAGCGGCATTATACATCGATAGGCGATTTTAATAGACGTTATTAACTGAAAAAATGACAACATGTGTTAATCAATTAATGTTAATTAAGTAAACTTAAAGTGGATTTCTACGTGTAACGAAACGAAAATATAAATAATAACGATGCTTTGGTAAGGTGTGTTGGGTGCTAAAAAAATAATAATAAAAGTTTGGCGGTAAAAATAAAGCGGAGGCTTTCTTTTCTCTTTTTACAAAATGCAAACTTACGACTTCCTGTTTGAGAGGATCATGAAATGAACGAATAAATATAATCTGTTACAGTCTGTTATATAAATGATTAGCTAGATTGTTATTAATTATTAATTGAAGTGTTAATGTTTAAGAAACATTCCTCTTTAGACAAAGTTGAAAGTTGTACTATCATTTTCCTGATATATTTATTTCGTGTGTTCTTATAAGAAGTGTCCACTTGCATGATTTAATTAATGCGCAAATAATGACAGATGCATGAAGAATAATTAGGAAAATAATGGTTCAACATTCGAACGACAAAAAAGTAATCGACATTGACATTTCTAAAATTTTGTGCTTAATTCGCTGAACGATAAACGCTCCTAATCAACGTCGATAACTTCTTTGGAAAATCAGAAGAAACGCTCCTCGAAACGATTTTGTTATTAATATGAAAATAATAACGATTGGTTAAACAAACAATGATAAATTACCTCTCAATCAGTTTTCTCATTTCTTCGTGGTTCATGCCATCCTTAGCGCTATTTCTCATTACTGAAACAAATCACACTTACTACACGACCACATACACATTTGAAATCGCTTATAAAGTAATTGTTTAAGGGGAAAAACATGAAATGCTGTGCCATTGTATATGCTTTTAGTACGTATTTTTCCCCATAAACAATTCGATAACTTACTTCTAGTGCAATGAATTGAAACGAAATGATATTAAATGCAAAAAAAAACGAAAAATATCGTCAAAGATACAACGTTCTTCGAGAACAAAAATAAGATTTAAGAAACTTTGTAATCAAATCGGACACAAAAAAGTATTATAATTAGTCACAAAAATAACATGCAGTTATTGACAAAATTGCGTGCACAAAATATTTGTCGTTTATGAGATGGACACTAATGTCGGACATTTCGACGGAAGAAGTAAATGAGATGATGATGAGTCGAAAAGAATCAATCAATTAATCTCCTAAATAGAGAACAACCTAATTGCAAACGCGCGGTATCGGATACGAGAAGAAAACGTCAGAAATAGAAACGAAGAAATAACAAACCGGACTTACCCTGGTCGTTCTCTGAAAACAGACAACACTTTCAGATTTATCATAATTTTCAACGTTTAACAAATTTTGTCAGAAATTGTAACTCATCATCGCGAAAACGTTAACAACAAAAAAATCGACTCAAAATTGTCGCAGGGGTGCGGTTATTTAATCCGAGAACAAGTTAATCGTGTCTATATGTGAGAGGAGGGCGATTTCACGGCCGTCTTTCGGCAAAAGTCCGTCAACTTACCGCCGTAGCTCTTGCTATTGATCAACTGGTCGCGATCGCATTCCGCCTCCGAAATCTCGTTGCTGTCCTTCGAATCGTTGAACGACGGATCGTGATTGCGCGGCGGCGGCGGCGGCGGTTCCGGGCTACCGTTGTTCGGTTGCAAACGTAACGAGCCCAACGAGCGGCGACCGATCGAACCGCGACTGCCGTATTGATCGTACGGATTGCCGTAGCCGCCGTATTGCGAGCCGTATTGTTCGTCTTCCGGTGCGCAATTTGCCGGATCGTCGTATTCCGGTCCCGGCGAGTAAATGCTACCGTTGCCTAAAAAAGAGAAATCGGCGAGACGCCGATCAAAAATCCGATCGATTGCGCGAACGAAGAACGACGTATCGCGATTGGATACCTTGAGATCCGACCCGATCGTAACGTCTGTTCTGTCTCGGCATCGACTGCGAACCGGCTCGTGAGTGCATCGTGTGCGGCGTGTTCATTCCCGATGGGCCCATCGTGCCGCTGTGCGGATGCGGGAACGTTTGGAATTGCATCGCTTTCGTCGGGTCCATTTCTTCGCGGAAGCCGAGCAAGTGGAACGTCGCGTACGGGCAAATTTCGTCGTCCATGCCTGGATGGAGAAAGAATGGAGAAAATGTTAATATGTTGACGAGTAATATCGCGAACGGTTATAACCAATGCTACGGTAAAGCGTAATGCAAATTAGATGGAGCTACGAAATTAAAATGAGTTTTGTATTCATTGTCTTCTTTTTGGATTCAAATTTTGATTAAAAAAATAATAATCATGCAATCGTTTAGTTAATGGTAAACATGCCAATTTGTACACCTAGACAACTTACATTTTGTTAACTGCAGATTTGAAATGTTACATAGTTTAGAGAGTCACGGTAATGGAAGAAAATGAAGAAAAGTCATTACAACTAGAGAAAAGGCTTAATGCATTTAACCCAGTGTGAAGAAAGTGAAATCAACGTTTAACAGAAACGATTAGCCTTCATCTTAACGATTAGATTCGACGAGTGCGAATTACAACACGATGCAAATAATCACAAGTCTTCGTAATTCGCACTGCGTCGTCAAAATAACAACTACTTCTTGCTAGTTAAGTTAAAACCACACACCGTCTCCTGATTAATTACGATAATTACAAAACCGTGTACCGTCAGAATCAAAAACAAAATCACTTTTCTTTTGCGATGAACGATAATCTCTGTCTCTTTATTGTTATTTTACCTCTGTGCGTATGAATAGTTTCGCTAGATCCTCTGCGGTTGTTTAATTCTTCGTAGAGGTGTCGTCTCGGGTCCCATGTCGAATGCGAACGGTAGTGTGGTCCTAAATAACGGTTCATAACATAAAAGTAAACTAAAAAACCGAAACTGAAAGAGGACGAAGCAATGGGTCGGGGAAAAGCTCACTGTTTGATACCTGGACGCCTCTCTGTACCTCTGCTCAATGACACCGCGTTTACGGACTCATTTCTGAGTTTTTCTCTTTTCTTTTTTGAAAAATAAAAGGTTTCATAGAACAGCCTAATAAATAATTAATAATGAAATGACAAAAAGAAGGTGTTAAATGTAATAATAATAAACATGAACGAGCATGCGGCGACAGATGGCGACAGATTCTTACTTATGGTACCTCTCTTGATGCGGTCGCACGTATTATAATTGGAGCCTGGTACCGGTGGCAATTTCCGGTTCGGTGGCGCGATGTAACCCAATTCGTCGCGCAAGTCCGGGCGTCGTTTGTCCAGCGTCGACGTGGCGTTCACCGATTGATTGTAGACGACGTCGTCTAGAACGATACGAGTGAACGTTAGAGAGATTTCTTCACGGACAAACCGCTCTGTTTTTCGGATACATGCTCCAGAATTATGATAATGATGCGGGTTGACAAGAAGATAAACGAAAAAAGAAAAGAAAAACTAAAATCAAAAGTTGTTTGTCTTTGGTGAACGATAATAAATACGCACACAGTAAGAAGCGTGTCGGACAAACGATGAAGACCGTCCATTGGCCTTCATCAACAAAGAGCTTGTTGAATATTTTGGCGTAAACGAAAAAATTGCAAGGTTTGTAGATTACTTACTTAGCATGGAAAAGTGGTTTGTGTGAAATAAATACGATTCGCCAAAATATTATTAATTGGTAAAGAAAAAGTAAAATGAATAAAAATAAACGGGGGTTTGGAAAGAGTTTGTTTGTAAAAGGCATAATTTGCTTTTTGGCATTATGCAACATACAATCGCTTCTTAATCTTGTCTGTGAGGGTCCATGAGCTCTGCGTGAAACAGCAACACAGATAACAATAATACCAACAGCCACTACGATAACAGTTGCAGCAACGGGCACAGCAATATTTAAATCAACCCAATCCGGTATCCAATTGAATAATAATTTAACGTCTGGCGATTCTCTAATAGGCGCAATAGTACCTATAAAAAGAAAAGAGAAGATAAAAAAAGATTAATTTACCTTTATGATAATTTCCTTTGCCGCGGAGGACGCAAATAACAATTATGGCGACGATTATGACAAGAATAGCGGATACAACGGGAACGACAAGGTTCAAATTGGCCAGGATTAATTGGATAGTGTCTTCTTTTGGTATTTCCCTGGCCGGAGCAATAGTACCTGAAATGAGAAAGGGCAAAATTTTTTTCGTCTCACATCATTTACAAAAGGAGGCTAATCGTTTTTCGCTTATCATAATCACAAAATAAAAAATAAATAAAATAAAACTCGTAATTAATACTTAACATTCTTCTTAACATTCCAACAGCTAATCAGTCAAAAAAACAATTTTCCTTCTTAATTTGTATTGAACAAAACAATAAAATTTATCGATTTATGCACCATAATCATAATAATATCTAAAACAGGCTACACGTATGCAAGAAAGATACATTAAATTGACTGAGTTGCGGAAATGCACTTTAGATACGCAATTCTTAGTCAGCAATCCCTTTGGATATGAAGAACGAGTGAATCCTAATAATTTCGAAACGGAACCACTTCAAAATAAACTTTTGATTCACCAACATTTGTTTTAGAATTTTGATTACAATTTCTTTTTGGCTGTATTTATTTGACTACTTTTAACACATTTTGTTTGTGATTCTGATGTATAAAAAATACATTTTTGTATCTTTTCACGTTTAAGAAATCTCAAAGTAACGTCCCGAACTCAGCCAAATGTTATTCTTCAATAGAATAAGAAAAGAATCAGTTTAAACGTAAAGTAAGTGGCGGCGGAGAAATTCGAATATTTTCTCTATAAATAAAAGATTAACTGAAACTTGCTAATGCAATGTGTTATATTAAGGCGAGTTGTGCAATTAATTAACATCAATTTCACTAATTAGTTTTCGATGTTTGAAAAATGCTTGTACAACAAATGATAACATGTTTGGTATTTAGTGAAACTAATATCAATTTAATTCTTGTTTGTGGGTGTGTGCGAAGAAGCTGTTGATAATGATAATGGATTGTCTGTTTTGTAATAATTGTTTGTTAATGAAACGTGTGTTAAAATTAAGCGAAAAGAAAAAAAAGTAGTTGTTAATTAAATAAGTAAAAAACGAATGCCCATTTTTGTTATTTTGAATTATATATTAATTAATTGGTAACGAATGTAAAAGAAATGAAAAATTATCATCCTTCAGGTACTATTGCAAAATGCTATATAAATGTAGTATAAATGTATAAATCGTTGCCAAAAGAAACGAATGAATGAATTAACGAACGATAATAATAATAATAATAACCATGATGCACATCGCAAGGAATAATAATAATGAAAAAACGAAATGTAAAATTATTAATTGTACCGTTCAACGTAAACATCGCTTACCTCCGGTAACCGTTAATGTGGCGAACTCGTATTCCGCAACGTTGAAACCGGCATTATTGTGCGCAGTCACTCTGAGATGATACCACATAGCCGGATCTAGATCTAACACGACAAAGTTACCGTTCGGTTTCACGTTATTCGACACTTGAATCCATTCCGTATTGATTCTGCGGCGCGAGAAAATCATTAGAAAATATGAAATTTATTTACTTAATCAATCGACTCCCAATAGACATCGCTTAACCGCTCACCTCTTCTTGTGTTCGACAACGAAGTAGAGCATCGGGCAACCGCCATCGGACCATTCGTTGAAATGCAACGTGATGCTGTTCGACGAGACTTCGATGAATTTATCCGCCGACGGGATGATCGGCTTTTCGCCGCGCGTCCTCGTGTTCAAATTGTCCGACGGATCCCCGGTGCCGATGCTGTTGTAAGCGTTCACGTACACTTGGTACCTGGTGCCGCACAATAATTTCTCCAAAGTGTATTTCTCGGTAGTCGGTGGTATTTGAACCGTTTCCCAATCGCCATATTCGGGTTTGTAATGCACGATGTAACCGTGGATCGGTTCGGTGTCGGTTGGATGCGGTTTCAGTTTGATTGTCAACGAATTCGTTGTGGTAGACGTTAAGGTTACCTACAAAGCAAACAAAAACTCGATTAAATATTCCGAATCGTTTGCTAAATGAGGAAATGTTTACTTGTGGTGCATGAGGGGGCGCGTTAACGATCAATTGATGGGTAACGGAATCCTGGCCGAAAGAGTTTTCCACGTGGCACGAGTATTCGCCGGCATCGGTTCTGGTAACGTCGCGAATGAACAGCGAGCCGTCCGGTTGTTGGCGGATGCGATCGTTCGACGCGAATGCGACTCCCTTAATTTTCCACGTTATCTCCGGCACGGGAACGCCGACGGCGAGACACGGCAACGTCACGTCTTCCTTGTACGTGGTTGTGAAAGTATCGTCGAAAGAGGCAATCTTGGCAGGTACTAGAAATAAAAACATTAAAATGTGCGAAGAGATGTATTTCTGCATAAGTTTTACCTTTGGAGTTTTGTGTCACTAAGACGCTCTTCGACGATTGTCCTTCGCCGATGTTCGTCGAGGCGGTCACCCAGAACTCATACTTCAATTTCGGGTCGAGGTCTTTCGCTTGGAAGCTCAAATTCTGATTCTTCAAGTTCGGTATGACTTTGTGCGATTTCGGTTTCGCCTCGCTCGTACCGTCGCCTTCGATCGGGCCGGCTTCTTTCACGTAAACGGTGTACTGTTCGATGATACCGTTCGGCTCGACTGGCGGCTTCCAACTGACCAATATCGAATCGGCGGACATTACTAGAGCTTTAACGGCAACCGGCGCTTCGGGCACTAATTATACCGATTATATTATATTACGGATTAATGATTTGATAAGAAAACGTGAAAAATGTATTGGTTTTACCATCTTGTTCGGTCTGGCAATGCAACGGACTGCTGCGTACTCCGTCGCCGCCGGAAGTGTAAGCCAGCACTTGCATCGTGTAATTCGTATACTTCTTGAGGCCGTGCAAAATGGTTTCGCTGGATGCGGTGATTTTGGCATCTTTGGTGCTTTCATCTAATTAAAAAAATTAATAACCACCGATAAAAAACGAATTGATTACTCAATTAACAGAATTGAATTACCGAACCAGGTTTCGGACGGTCCGTAAATGACCTTGTATCCTTTGATCACTCCGTTGGCGGCTGTAAGAGGCGGCGATACCCACGAGACGCGAATCGTCTGTGCGGTGAGCGTGATGCAGAAGGCGTCTTGTGGCGGTTGTTCGGGCGTTCCTTCGGCCGTATAAGCTTTAACGTCGTCGGAAATCGGACCGGCACCAACTTTGTTGAACGCTTGAACGACGACCGAGTATTGAGTGTACGTTTTCAAATTGGAAATCTAAAATTTTGAGCGAATATAATTGGGTTTCTCGCTATAATAAGGCGAATCGTTCTGTACCAATAGATGATGCTCCTTGCCTTCTTCGCGGCTGAACTCGACGGTCTCGAAGAGATACGGCTTATCGGACGATGCCAGTTTGTAGCCGACGTAATAGCCGAGAATCTCGCCGTTCCATTCGGTGCGCGGCGGCGGTTTCCAGAACACTTTCAACGAGTGCTGATCGTTGGCCTCGACGGTGATCGACGTCGGTGCGCCGCTCGGCACTTCTTCGGCCGTTATAATGGTTACGGTGTCGGATGGATCGCTCGTGCCAATTTCGTTTTCGGCCACGATGCGGATGTGATAAGTCGTCGCCGGTTTCAACGTGAAAACGCCCGCTTCCGTTTGATCGCCGGGCACTAAAACGCGATCGATACCGGCTTCCCAACTGGATTTGCTCGGTTTGTATTCGATGATGTACCTGCAATCGAATCGTTTTTAAAAGCCGTCGTCTTCTATTGCATCTTTGTGTGTACTTCTTGATAGGCGAATTGCCGTCGTACGGTGCAACCCAGGACAATTGTACGCTACGTCCGGACTTGTCCAAAACTTTCAAACCGTACGGCACCTCTGGCACTTCTTGTACGATCATATTGATGCTGGTGTCGTCGCTGCCGAAGGAATTCGTCGCCACGCAAGTGAAGAGAGCGGAATCGGAGCGTTCGGTACGTTTGATGCTCAAATCGGATAAAACGCCGTTGGGTAGAGTTTCTTCGCGAATCGTGTACCGTACGTCGCCTTTCGGTTCCAAGCGCTTGTTATTGATGTTCCACACGATACCGATCGGTTTCTCGCCCTTTGCCTCGCATTGCAACACGGCCGGGTCGCCGCGTCTCGACGTTTGGTTGCGCAGTTTGATATCGAATTGCGGCGGTGCTAAAATATTTTTCGATTCGTTTAGTTCTTTAACGACAAACCTTTTCGTTCGTTTACCTTGTACGCTAATTAAGACGACGGCCGAAAGTCCGGAACCGATACCGTTAACGGCCTCGCACAAATAATAGCCTTCGTTGCTTTTCTGTATGTTATTGATCATCAGTGTGCCATCCTCGATTTTAATGTCCGGATTGTTCGGTTTGAAGTCTTTGTAATCGCCTGGCGCGACTCCTGCAGTTTCGATCAGAACGTTAATTTTAAGTTAGATCGGTGCACAAGTAGGAAATCGTACCCGTGGCCCGTTTCCATGTGACCGAAGGCTTCGGGAATCCGTCGGCTTTGCATTCGACCGCGGCATCTGAACCTTGCGCGAACGCTTTGTCGGTCGGTTCCAAAATCCATCTTGGCGGTACTAAAAGTTGCATAAAACGCGTTGTAGTTTACATGTAGTCGTTTAATCAATTTAGCATGCGTTTAGTTAAGAAGCAAAAAAAAATTATAATTTGATCGGCATGAACGTATCTTCTTCAACAAATGTGACATCTTTTTAATGAAAAAGATAGACGTTCGTTTGCCGAATCAAATTTCGACATGCAAAATTAAAAAGCCGAAAAGAAATCAAAGAAAATCGGTGACAAATAATAAGTTGATTAATAAAAGAAAGCATGCAAACTAAAGATTTGTTAATGAAAATTATTTAAAAAGAGTGTGGGACGGGTTAAGAGGTAAACATCCCTAAAAATCTCAGCGAATTGGATGGGGTGTAGGTAACTATTGTTGCTGGATCTAATTTGAAGGAGTCTCGCCGAGATTTTACCAGTGAAGACATTAGCTAACGAAAAAATTAAACGATATCGAACGAAATTCGCATTTTAGAACAACACCACATGTTTGTAAATAAACCATAAAATTGTTGTTAATTAAAACAATTAATTGCAATTGGATTTGTGCAGAAGTAGAACGACATGAATGTGAATTGGCTTCCATAGTTTTTCCTATCATTATTGTTGTTGTAAATTATTAATAATTAATTAATTAAACAGTTTCCGTTCCTCGAGTGGTATGATTAGTCAAAAGAGAAAAGAACCCTTCAACTTCGTAGTAATAATTATGAGTAACATAAAACGATCTTAAACCAAAAAAGAGAAAAAAACAATTAAATGGTAACTGAGAAATAGGTACCGTATACGAACAGGGGCGCCGTGTAATGCACGTAACCGGCTTTGTTCTTCGCCGTACACGTGTAATTGCCCCTTTCGCCCTCGTTAACCGACTCTATCAACAGTAAGCTAGTTTTCTTTCCGATTTTCGTCACCGTAACGCCATCCTGCGAATTTAACGAACGTCCACGGAAACTCCAATAGATATCTAACGGCGTGTCGCCTTCCGATACGAAACAAGTCACTTGCGTCGATTGACCGCTATGCACCGGCGTGTCGCCGAAAGTAAAAGGTACTATATGCGGAAAAACTGTAAAATGAAAAGAGAGAAAGAAGGTTTTTTGTCGACTGAACTTTCTTAGCGGAGTTTAAAACTAAATTCTTTAAAGCAGGATCACAATTTGTCTTGGATTTGGTTCAAGAAACGTCGTCGAGGGGTGTTAAAATAATCGGCATTCATCCGGTAAGCAAGCTAGAGAACGTGGTAGCTCTTAAGACAAACCGTTGACCAGCAGCTGAGTGGAATAACGAGCGGAACCGACTTTGTTCCGTCCGACGCACGTGTAATTGCCCGCGTGGCCGTACGCTACCGATTCGATGCTCAACGAACTACTTCTTCTGCCCACTGCCGTTATCAAAATGTTCCCATCGGCCACGGTCGTATCGTTAAAGAGCCACGTTATTTCGATGGGCAAGTCGCCGTGTGCGACCGTACATTGAACGGTCGCGTATTGACCGGATTCGACTGGATTCTCTTCGAAGTAGAACGGCGTTATACGCGGCAAAACTACGAAATAATATTAAAAACGAATAAATAAAGTGGAACAGACTATGGCCGGAATAAAAGCCTAAAATGTTGGAAAGTCTTCGAGAAGTTAAGAAATCATTCGGCTTCTTGGAGGAGGTGTGAGAAACGGACCAAAATAAAACAATTTCTTTAAAAGGACGATCCAAATGGATAAATAGAATAACCCTTCACTTGTAGTTGGGCAGTATGCGAGGATTCGCCGGCACGGTTCCTTCCTATGCAAGTATAGTTTCCTGCCTCGGTATACGTAACCGACTCGATGGTTAACATCGAGCTTCTCTTTCCAATAGGCGTCGCCGACAATCCATCGATTCTTTTGACGTTGGCACCGTTCAGATACCAAACGATTTCTACGGGCAAATCGCCATCGGACACCAGACAATTGATCTGAACGAAACGGCCCTCGTGCACGGGATTGTCTTCGAATGAAAACGGCGTAACTCGTGGAGGTACTATAATGAGGAGAAGTGTTTCTCGATTGATTCTCTTAGAAAAAAACTTGGAGTTGTTGGAAGAAATGTCGCGTACTTCATTGTGATTCCTGGAGTATTAGGAGGATTCATAAACAAATAAAATACAGTGCTAGAAGAGTGAAAATAAAAGACAACCGTTGACTTGCAGTTCGGCCAAATGCGAAGATTCGCCGGCACGGTTCCTCGCAATGCACGTGTAATTGCCGGCTTCGGTATACGTAACCGATTCTATTGTTAACATCGAGCTCCTCTTTCCACTGGTCGCTGTTATGCCATCGAAATTCTTCACGTTAACACCGTTTAGATTCCAAACAATTTCGACTGGCAAATCGCCATCGGACACCAGACAATTGATCTGAACGAAACGGCCCTCGTGCACGGGATTGTCTTCGAATGAAAACGGCGTAACTCGTGGAGGTACTATAATGAGGAGAAGTGTTTCTCGATTGATTCTCTTAGAAAAAAACTTGGAGTTGTTGGAAGAAATGTCGCGTACTTCATTGTGATTCCTGGAGTATTAGGAGGATTCATAAACAAATAAAATACAGTGCTAGAAGAGTGAAAATAAAAGACAACCGTTGACTTGCAGTTCGGCCAAATGCGAAGATTCGCCGGCACGGTTCCTCGCAATGCACGTGTAATTGCCGGCTTCGGTATACGTAACCGATTCTATTGTTAACATCGAGCTCCTCTTTCCACTGGTCGCTGTTATGCCATCGAAATTCTTCACGTTAACACCGTTTAGATTCCAAACAATTTCAACTGGCAAATCGCCATCGGAGACTAGACAATTGATCTGAATGAAACGGTCTTCGTGTACGGGATTATCTTCGAATGCAAACGGTGTTATTCGTGGAGGCACTAAAACGAGAAGAACCATTGAGTTTCTTAGAGCGAACTTAGTCCTTTTAGAAGAAATATCGAGGCATTTGTCGTGATTTTTGGATTATTTTGTGGATTAAGCAACAAATATAAAAACAATAATCGATGCTATAAGAACCGTTGACGTGTAGTTCGGCCAAATGCGACGATTCGCCGGCCCGGTTCCTCGCAATGCACGTGTAATTGCCCGCTTCCGCATAAGTAATCGATTCGATGGTTAGCATTGAGCTTCTTTTTCCACTGGTCGCCGTTATGCCATCGAAATGCTGCACGTTGGCCCCGTTTAGATTCCAAGCAATTTCGACTGGCAAATCGCCATCGGAAATCAAGCAATTGATCTGCACGAAACGACCTTCGTGTACGGGATTTTCGTCGAAGGAAAACGGCGATATTCGTGGAGGTACTATAACGAGAAGAAGCGTTAAGGTTCTTTTCTTGAACTATCTTGACCGCAGAATTCCTCAGAGAGAACGGATGCTTGGATTGTTTGGTGGATTCATAAACTAAAAAGCATTTGCAATCGATGCTGGATTAACAGAACACATGAGAGAACCGTTGACGTGTAGTTCGGCCAAATGCGACGATTCGCCGGCCCGGTTCCTCGCAATGCACGTGTAATTGCCGGCTTCCGCATAAGTGACCGATTCAATTGTTAACATCGAGCTTCTTTTCCCGCTGCTCGCCGTTATGCCGTTCGTCCTGTGGATATCGACTTCGTTCAGTTTCCATCGAATTTCTATAGGCAAATCGCCGCCAGCCACTAAACAATTGACCTGAACGTAATCGCCCTCGTGCACGGGATTGTCTTCGAAAAAGAACGGAGTCATTCGTGGCGGAACTGAATGGAAAAGATTGTGATAGTGAGCAACATAATTTCGTTCTAAAGCAACTACTAAGTAGTTCAAGTTGCAAGCAAAATAAAAACGATAATCGAGAAAAGTAATATTAACTAATAACTTGCAAATTCGCCGTGAAACTCGTCGATCCGGCGGAATTACTCGCGTGGCAAGTATAATTGCCGGCGTTCTCGTACGTGACGGACTCGATCGATAGGAACGAGCTACGTTTGCCGGCATTCCCGATCGATATCTCCGGGAAATCGTGCGCCGCTCTGCCGTTTAGCGTCCACGAGATCGCCAGCGGCAAATCGCCGTCCGCCACCAGGCAAGTGACTTGAACGTATTGTCCGCTATGAATGCTACTACTTTCGAATTCGAACGGAATGATTCTCGGTGGGACTGGGAGTGTGATGCAAAAGAGAGAAAACGAAATTAATTAGAAAGGAAGAGACAAACAAGCAAAAGAAACGGATGTTAAGTAACCGTTCACGTGTAACGCGGCGGTGAATTCGACGCGACCGGCCGCGTTACTCGACGCGCAAGTGTAGTTGCCCGCGTTGGCGTGCGTTACGGATTCGATGGTTAAGAACGAGCTGCGTTTCCCCAACTTTCCGGTCGTTATCTCCGCCACGTTATTAACGTTGCGCCCGTTGAAGGTCCACTTTATGTCCAAAGGCAAATCGCCTTCGGAGACCAAACAATTGATTTGAACGTAGTGACCTTCGTTCATCGGGTTCACTTCGAAGTCGAACGGGGCTATTTTTGGCGGTACTGGTAACGAACAAAAAACGAAAACGCAATAGGAGAAACTTGGCTAAATTAAGTTCTCTTGCTATATGGAACAGAAATGTGGACCCTCAAACAAAATGACATTAAGCGTCTTGCTGCATTTGAGATGTGGTGCTACCGAAGAATCCTCCGAATATCATGGGTAAATAAGGTATCATATGAAGAAATACTACACCGCATGAACAAAACAGGGGAAGTAATTAATACTATCAAGAAGAGGAAACTGGACCACCTTGGCAACGTCATGAGGGGAAAAATAGGAGGCAAGAGGAGCATTGGGATATTCTGGGTCAGAAACCTGAGAGAGTGGTTTGGCTGCAGGAGTTATTTAGAAAGGCTGTGAATAAAGTGAAGGTTGCCCTGAGGATTTCCAACCTCCGGTAGGAGAAGGAACTAGAAGAAGAAACACAAAGGGAGATTAGAAAAATTTTTCGGTAAAGTACCATTGACCACAAGTTCGGCCGAATGCATCGATTGACCGGCACGATTGGTGGCGGTACAAGTATAATTGCCGGCGTGAATCTCCTCCAGCGAATCGATGGTCAGAACCGAAGTCTTCTTGCCGATCATCACAAGATTAACGCCGTCGAAGTGTCGGTCTAACGATTTTCCGTTTAAGAACCATTCGAACGTGACCGGCAAATCGCCGGAAACGATACCGCATTGAACGGTCGTCGAATCGCCGATGAACGACGGCTCGTCGCCGAACGCGAACGGTAACAGTTTGGGCAAAGCTAAATGATTTTGGGCGAATAGAAGAGAAATAATAAAAAAGGAAGTAGCTGCGACATGCTGAAAAGTTGATGGTACATCGATTAATTAACCGTTAACTTGTAATTCGGCCGTGTACGCCGCGATGCCGGCGGAATTCTTCGCTTCGCACGTGTAATTGCCGGCGTGCGAATGCGCGACGGACTCGATGACCAGGATCGAGCTACGTTTGCCCATCGCGGATATCGTAACGCTCGATAAATCGTTGACGTCGATCATCGCGTTTAAACTCCAGCGGAAATCGATGGGAAAATCGCCGTCGGACGCCAAACATTGCACCTGCACGTATTGGCCTTCGTGCAACGGATTGTCTTCGAACAAGAACGGCGTGATTCTGGGACGTACTGCGGATGGTTGACAGGAAGAAAAATGAAGAAAAAAATAATTAAATTTAAGAAAAAAATGACGCAGATTCTAGATTCTAATAGAAGCGACATATTGAGGTTAGTGTCGATTAAATACCCTTAACGATTAACTCGGCGGCATACGACGTGTGGCCCGCATTGTTCTGCGCCAAGCAAGTATAATTGCCGGCGAATCTCTCCGTCAAACTGTCAATACTTAGTACGGTCGTCTTTTTGCCGACCGACACGATCGAGAAAGGGCCATCCTGCACTTTCTCGTCTAACCGCTTATCGTTTAAGAACCAAGAGAACTCGACCGGGATGTCGCCCAACGAAATGCTACACTGAACCGTGCTCGATTCGCCGTAATTCGAGGGCTCGTCGCCGAAGGTGAAAGGTATAATTTTCGGAACGACTGATAAAGGAAACGGTCAAATTAATCACTGTTACAATAAGACACAAAAACGAAAGGAACTCATAGAAACAACGTAATGATAAATTCGAAATTGAGTTAGGTACCGTTAACGACCAATTCGGCCGTCAATGAGCTCGTTCCCGCCTTGTTCTCCGCTAGGCAAGTGTAATTGCCCGCGTGCTTTTCGCTCAAACTATCGATGCTCAACACGGACATTTTCTGACCGAATGAACCGATCGCGATTCCATCCGATAACCGAATCCGTCGTCCGTTTAACAACCAGCTGAACTCGACGGGCAAATCGCCGATCGAGATGCCGCATTGCACGTTATTCGTCTCGCCGATGTGCGACGGTTGGTCGCCGAATGTGAAAGGAAGAATTTTCGGTAGAACTGCGTGCACGAAGAATCGAAAAAAATATAAGCTTTTGAACAAGATCAATGGTAAAAGCAACGTGTGGCGGAAATGATATTATAATACATGGAAAAGCTAATAATTCTAAGCGAGCGTTCGTAATGCGTTACTACCGTTGACGATCAATCGAGCGGCATACGTTGCGGTGCCGGCGCGATTCTCCGCTGTACAAGAATAATTGCCCGCGTGCGATTCGCGCAAATTATCGATGCTCAAAACGGAATTCTTTTTGCCGAACGAGCCGATATCGATCTCGTCTTTATTATCGTCGATCAGTTGCCCGTTTAGGTACCAAGTGAATTTGACGGGCAAATCGCCGGCGGATATGCCGCAATGGACAATGTGCGAGTCTCCTATCGACGATGGCACGTCGCCGAACGAGAAAGGAATAATTTTCGCTAAAACTACAAGAAGAGCAATAATAAGAAGTCGATGGAAAGGGATGGATGGTCGATACAAAACAAAAACAAAATGGTTAATTAAATTAAACGAACGAAGCCGTAGATGTCCAAATTACCGTTGACGTTCAAACGTGTCGAATACCTGACGGCTCCGGCATTATTGCTAGCTATACACGTGTACGAGCCGGAATGTTCCGCCTTCACGTCGTCGATACTTAATTGACTGATACGTTTGTTTGTGCGCAACACGGAGATACCGTCGATGTCGTCTACAGGGCGATCGTTTAGGGTCCAAGAGATGTTAATTGGGAAATCGCCCTTATGCACGGTACAGAAGAACGAGGCCATATCGCCGGAATTGATGGGTTCATCGCCGGCATCGAACGGTGTGATTTGCGGAGGGACTAAATTATATGCGGAAAACAAATTAAAAAAGAAAATGGTAATCTCAAGGTTTTTGGAAAGTCTACAACGTGAACCTAATGAATACACAAATGGTACCATTAATAAGCAATTCGGCTTGATGATGAGCGAAACCTGCTGCATTCTCTGCCCTGCAATCGTAAGTTCCAGCATGATTTGCTCTAACATCGTCGATGCTCAATTGGCTTATGCGCTTGTTGGTTCTTAAAATTGTAACGCCCTGCACATTATCCAAACTCCTATTGTTCAAAAACCAGTTGATTTTGATTGGAAAATCTCCTTTGTGAACGGTGCACATTACAGAGATCATGTCACCGGAATTTGTGGATTCGTCGCCAAAATCGAATGGCACGATTTGCGGTGGAACTGGAAATTTTGCAAACGCGTGTCATCGAGATTATGTTGAGGGTGAGCATGTGATTTGCGGAGGGATTAAATTACACGTGGAAAACAAAATATGTAAAAAAAAGTGGTGATTTCAAGACGGTTTTTAGAAAATCTGCAATGTGAACCTAATAAATATACAAATGGTACCATTAATAAGCAATTCGGCTTGATGATGAGCGAAACCTGCTGCATTCTCTGCCCTGCAATCGTAAGTTCCAGCATGATTTGCTCTAACATCGTCGATGCTCAATTGGCTTATGCGCTTGTTGGTTCTTAAAATTGTAACGCCCTGCACGTTATCCAAACTCCTATTGTTCAAAAACCAGTTGATTTTGATTGGAAACTCTCCTTTGTGAACGGTGCACATTACAGAGATCATGTCACCGGAATTCGTAGATTCAGTGCCGAAATCGAACGGCACGATTTGCGGTGGAACTGGAAATTTCGCAAACAGTGTGGTCAAGAACCCGAGGAGTGTTATGAGTATGGACTAAACTAAATGGCAAAACAAGGACATTAAAAGAAAATGTAAACAGATTGAAATTAAACGGCAATTCAACTTGGTTACCGGAAATGTACAAATGGGCCGAATGCCTCGCATCGCCCGCCCTATTCGTGGCGACGCAAGTATAGTTGCCGCTGTGTTTCGGCCGTATCGATGATATCGATAGTAAGTGGGTGCGTTCGCCAATCGATATCGTCGTTATACCGCTACCTGGGGTAATTCGTTCGTTATCGTGGTACCAAACGATCTCTAACGGCGTGTCTCCTTTGCCGACGTAACAAGTCAACTGAACGCTGTCGCCGGTATTGAATTGTTCTTCGAAATCGAACGGCGTTATGTGCGGTAAGGCTGCAATTTATCAGCGATAAAACAAAGGCAAAAGGCGGTCATTTACGAAGGAAGTGGCAATTAGAAAGGCAAATTAATAATAAAACAGCGAAATAATCGTGCAAATGTACCCTTAACGATAAACCCAGCGGTGTAACTGGTCGAACCGGCACGATTCGCGGCTAAACAAGTATAATTGCCCGAGTGTTTTTCGGTGATTGTTTCGATTCCCAACACCGACGTTTTCTTGCCAAACGAGCCAACGTTTATGCCGCAATTCGACGGAATCTGCTGCCCGTTAATGAACCATTGGAAATTGATAGGCATATCGCCCGATGTTATCGTACATTGGACAGTTATCGAATCGCCAATGAACGATGGCTCGTCGCCGAAGTCGAATGGTAGAATTTTTGGTATGGCTATAGTTTAAAATAAATGACATAAACGACAAGTAAACTACATAAAATAACAGAAAACCATAAACTAAGTCTAAAATGACTAAATGGTACCATTAACAAACAATTCCGCTGGATGGTGAGTGAAACCTGCTGCGTTCTCTGCCGTACAATCGTAAATTCCAGCATGAATTGCTTGTACGTCGTCGATGCTCAATTGGCTTATACGTTTATTAGTTCTTAAGATTGTAACGCCTTCGAAATTATGCAAAGATTTGTTATTTAACTTCCAATCAATCTTCAGTGGCAAATCTCCTTTATGGACGGTACATGTAATCGAGATCATGTCCCCGGAATTGGTCGATTCGGTGCCGAAATCAAACGGTACAATTTGCGGTGGAACTGGAAAATGATTTTGCAAAAGGTATGTGAGAGATTGGTAAAAACTAAAGTTAGAGAACTGAAAGCTTTGGCACAATTCACAAAAACAAACCCTTGACGATCAATTCGGTGGAATAAGTGTTCGTTCCGGCCTTGTTCTCGGCCAAACAGGTATAATTTCCGGCATGTTTCTCCGTTAACGTGTCAATACTAATTACGGAGGTTTTCTTCCCAAACGAACCCATTTTCAAACCATCAGTTTCGCTTATAATCCTATCGTTTAAGAACCACTTGAATTCGACTGGCAAATCGCCGGACGTTATGCTACACTGCACGGTGATCGAATCGCCTAAATAGGACGGTTCGTCGCCGAAGAAGAACGGCAGGATTTTTGGTAATACTGGAGGAACGAAAGTACGTTTATTAGCAAACAAAAATGGAAAGTAATTAGCGAGCGTGCAATTTTCTGCTTTAAAGTTCGTTACAACAAGTACCATTGACACGTAATTCCGCCTCGTGGTACGCTTCGCCCGCCGAATTGCGTGCGATACACCTGTAAATTCCGGAATGGCTTGCTCGAACATCGTCGATACTCAATTGATTGATTCGTTTGTTCGTTCTTAAGACAGTAACGCCTTTAATGTGCTCTACATTTCGGCCGTTCAATTGCCAAGATATATTAAGAGGAAAATCTCCTTTATTGACAGTACAAACTGCAGAAATTGTTTCGCCGGAATCGATGGCTTCGTCGCCAAATTCGAAGGGTACAATTTGTGGTGGAACTACGAACAAACAATTTCGCAAACGAATCAGGAAAGAATGTTTTCGGTTGTTGTTATTGAAGCGGTAGATTAATGGAATGAAAAAAAAAAGTTAAATAAAATGCTAGAATCAAACAAGTACCCTTGACAATCAATGGCGACGTATAGCTGCTCAATCCGGCACGATTCTGTGCCACGCACGTGTAATTCCCCGTGTGCGATTCTTGCACGTTATCGATGGCCAAGACGGACGTTTTCTTACCAAACGATCCGATATTGATACCATCGATGGCACTGATCGGATTACCGTTAATGAACCAAGAGAAAACGATTGGCATATCGCCGGATAAAATGCTGCATTGCACGGATATCGATTCGCCCATAGGTAACGGTTCATCGCCGAATGTGAAGGGAAAGATTTTTGGTAATGCTATTAATGAAAAGAATTAAGAAGTAAAAAGGCGAAAAGGCCAAATAAAAAAAAATCTACAGCTGAAACGATTATCAACAACAAGTACCATTGACACGTAATTCCGCCTCGTGGTACGCTTCGCCCGCCGAATTGCGTGCGATACACCTGTAAATTCCGGAATGGCTTGCTCGAACATCGTCGATACTCAATTGATTGATTCGTTTGTTCGTTCTTAACACAGTAACGCCTTTAATGTGCTCTACATTTCGGCCGTTCAATTGCCAAGATATATTAAGAGGAAAATCTCCTTTGTTAATTGTGCAAAGAACTGACATTATTTCTCCGGAATCGATGGCTTCGTCGCCAAATTCGAAGGGTACAATTTGTGGTGGAACTACGAACAAACAATTTCGCAAACGAATCAGGAAAGAATGTTTTCAGTTGCAGTGGTAAATTAATGGAATGAAAAAAATTAAAATAAAATGCTACAATCAAACTAGTACCCTTGACAATCAATGGCGACGTATAGCTGCTCAATCCGGCACGATTCTGTGCCACGCACGTGTAATTCCCCGTGTGCGATTCTTGCACGTTATCGATGGCCAAGACGGACGTTTTCTTGCCAAACGATCCGATATTGATACCATCGATCGCACTGATCGGATTACCGTTAATGAACCAAGAGAAAACGATTGGCATATCGCCGGATAAAATGCTGCATTGCACGGATATCGATTCGCCCATAGGTAACGGTTCATCGCCGAATGTGAAGGGAAAGATTTTGGTAATGCTATTAATGAAAAGAATTAAGAAGTAAAAAGGCGAAAAGGCCAAATAAAAAAAAATCTACAGCTGAAACGATTATCAACAACAAGTACCATTGACACGTAATTCCGCCTCGTGGTACGCTTCGCCCGCCGAATTGCGTGCGATACACCTGTAAATTCCGGAATGGCTTGCTCGAACATCGTCGATACTCAATTGATTGATTCGTTTGTTCGTTCTTAACACAGTAACGCCTTTAATGTGCTCTACATTTCGGCCGTTCAATTGCCAAGATATATTAAGAGGAAAATCTCCTTTGTTAATTGTGCAAAGAACTGACATTATTTCTCCGGAATCGATGGCTTCGTCGCCAAATTCGAAGGGTACAATTTGTGGTGGAACTACGAACAAACAATTTCGCAAACGAATCAGGAAAGAATGTTTTCAGTTGCAGTGGTAAATTAATGGAATGAAAAAAATTAAAATAAAATGCTACAATCAAACTAGTACCCTTGACAATCAATGGCGACGTATAGCTGCTCAATCCGGCACGATTCTGTGCCACGCACGTGTAATTCCCCGTGTGCGATTCTTGCACGTTATCGATGGCCAAGACGGACGTTTTCTTGCCAAACGATCCGATATTGATACCATCGATCGCACTGATCGGATTACCGTTAATGAACCAAGAGAAAACGATTGGCATATCGCCGGATAAAATGCTGCATTGCACGGATATCGATTCGCCCATAGGTAACGGTTCATCGCCGAATGTGAAGGGAAAGATTTTTGGTAATGCTATTAATGAAAAGAATTAAGAAGTAAAAAGGCGAAAAGGCCAAATAAAAAAAAAATCTACAGCTGAAACGATTATCAACAACAAGTACCATTGACACGTAATTCCGCCTCGTGGTACGCTTCGCCCGCCGAATTGCGTGCGATACACCTGTAAATTCCGGAATGGCTTGCTCGAACATCGTCGATACTCAATTGATTGATTCGTTTGTTCGTTCTTAACACAGTAACGCCTTTAATGTGCTCTACATTTCGGCCGTTCAATTGCCAAGATATATTAAGAGGAAAATCTCCTTTGTTAATTGTGCAAAGAACTGACATTATTTCTCCGGAATCGATGGCTTCGTCGCCAAATTCGAAGGGTACAATTTGTGGTGGAACTACGAACAAACAATTTCGCAAACGAATCAGGAAAGAATGTTTTCAGTTGAAGTGGTAAATTAATGGAATGAAAAAAATTAAAATAAAATGCTACAATCAAACTAGTACCCTTGACAATCAATGGCGACGTATAGCTGCTCAATCCGGCACGATTCTGTGCCACGCACGTGTAATTCCCCGTGTGCGATTCTTGCACGTTATCGATGGCCAAGACGGACGTTTTCTTGCCAAACGATCCGATATTGATACCATCGATCGCACTGATCGGATTACCGTTAAAGAACCAAGAGAAAATGACCGGCATATCGCCGGATAAAATGCCACATTGTACCGGTATCGATTCGCCCATAGGTAACGGTTCGTCGCCGAATGTGAAGGGAAAGATTTTTGGTAATGCTATTAATAAAAAGAAGTAAGAAATAAAAAGGCGCAATGTTCAAATAAAAACAAATCTACAGCTGAAACGTTTATCAACAACGGTACCGTTGACGCGTAAGACGCCTTCGTGTGTTACGGCTCCAGCGGAATTCGCCACTTGACACGCGAACGTACCGCTGTGTTCTGCTTGCACGTAATCGATGCTCAATTGGCTGCTACGCTTGTTATTTTGAAACGTCGTAATGCCTTTGTACTTATCGACACGGTGACCGTTTAGCGTCCACGTGATGTTCAACGGGAAATCGCCTTTCGCCGTACACAAGACGGATACGACGTCGCCGGAATTAATCGGTTCGTCACCGAAATCGAATGGCACTATTTGCGGCGGTACTATAAAATTCGATACAATTTTCTCTTCTTGTTTCTTCCGGTTGTTCATTCGAAAATGGCACATATTTAGAATTCTAATTTTAAACGAATTAACGGAATTGTTTTGCTAAATAGTTTCGTCGTTCGAAGATCTTTTTTGGCTTAGAAATGCGAGACAGACTTGGATGGCGGCCAAGAATGTAGGAGAAAAGTTCGGTGTAGTCCGAATGCAACTGAAACGCTACCGTTAAAGCGGAATTTGCTATTGGTGAGGGCAACGGGGACAATAAGTCTATGGAATCGGAAACAAAAGCACAAAAGCCGCAATGAACGAGTAAAAAGTCATAAAATAATACCGTTCACTTGTAAATCGGCCGAATGGGCGACCGTTCCTGCAAAATTTGTTGCGTTGCAAACGTACGTGCCGGCGTGTATCTCTTTCACGTCGTCGATGCTCAATTGACTGATACGCTTGTTCGTTCGTATCGTCGCGACACCATCGAACTTATCGACGGCGAGACCGTTCAAAAACCACGCGATCGTTATGGGGAAATCGCCCTTGAATGCGGCACAAGTGATCGTCACCATTTCGCCGGTATTAACGACCGATTCGCCGAATTCGAATGGCGTTATTTGCGGCGGTACTATAAGAACAACGTGATTTCAACGAGAGAAAATTCCAAATGACAATTCTTCTGCTTCGATTAAAGTCATGGGGTTAGTGGTATGGGTAAAATAAAAAGTGGTAAACTTCGCTATGAAAGACTGAAAAAAAAGCAATACCATTAATCAAAAGCGTTGCACTGTGTACGGCAATCCCGGCCCGATTTCTGACCGAACACGTGTACTTTCCGGCGTGTTCTGCTTCGACCGAACTGATCGTTAACAGACTGGTCCTAGTGCCGATGGGAATCATAGAAATTCCGCTACGGGACGTAATTTTTCGATCGTTTAACGTCCACGTGATATCTAACGGCACGTCGCCTTTACTGACGTAACAATTCAATTGAATGCTGTCGCCGGTGTTCGATTCGCCTTCGAAGTCAAACGGCGTTATGTAGGGTAAGACTTGAAAGGAAATTAATGGTTTTCAACAATAATAATGCGAAAATGCAACGGAAGCAAGAAACAATCAAGAATCAGTTGACTATCAAGAGCTTAAAGTACCGTTAACGTATAAAATGCTTTCGTATGTCGCATGGCCGGCCGCGTTCCGTGCCATGCAACCGTAACGGCCGGAATGGATGGCTTTTACCGAATCGATGCTCAACGTACTCAAACGTCGATTGACTAGATTCGTCACGATTCCGTCAATGAAAGCGACCGGCGTGCCGTCAAATAACCAAGTGATGTTTAACGGTAGATCGCCTTTATTAACGGAACACGTCAACGAAGCCACGTCGCCGGTATTGATCGGACCGTCGCCGAAATCGAACGGTAAAATTTGCGGCGGCACTGAAAGGCACCGTGAATTCGTTCGATTAATGTGGTGATTAATTTGGATGGGAATACGGGGATATTGATTAAACAAAAATGCAAGTTAAAAAAAGTGGAATTATCCAATCGCACGGTACCGTTGACACGTAAATAAGCGGAATGCTTAGCGGATCCCGCCGCATTTTTCGCAATGCAAACGTATTCGCCGGCGTGGCCGGCCTTCACCGACTCGATATTCAACTGGCTGCTTCTTCGATTCGCATTTACCACACTCACGCCCATTATGTTGGCGAGCGGTTGGCCGTTTAACGTCCACGTGATTTCCATCGGGAAATCGCCTTTGTTCACCAAACAATTGGTCATCACCACGTCGTCCGAATTAATTGGATCCGCGCCGAAATCGAACGGTAGAATTTGCGGCGGAACTGTTCGAATTGTGTTAACGGATCGGATTATTGAATGTTAGATATGGATCTTGGGGGATGTTCATAAGTTACAAGAAAATCAAAAAAAGAAGCAATTAAACTAGAAAATGTTAAAATACCATTAACGTATAATGTCGTCGTGTGAGCGGCGTTTCCCGCCTCGTTACTGGCCACGCACGTGTAATTTCCGGCATGATTCGCACGTGCCGAATCGATACTCAACGTACTAATCTTCCTATTCACTTTTACTATTGAAATCATATCGGAATTAACGATTGGTAAACCGTTGTGGAGCCAAGAAATTTCGATTGGCAAATCGCCTTTGGTTATCGAACACGTCAACGACGTTAGATCGCCGTAATTGACGGCGTCCTCGCCGAAATCGAATGGTAAAATTTGCGGAAGCACTGGTAATAAATAAACAGCGGTGAAAGAAAGAAAAATGTTAAAAATGAAATTAAACGGCGATTTAATAACCGTTGACGCGGAGGTAAGCTGAATAAGTCGCGACTCCGGCCGGATTCGTCGCCTGACACTTGTACTCGCCCATGTTTCCGGCACCGACGGAATCTATGCTCAACGTGCTGATACGTTTATTAATTTTCGATATCGATACGCCTTCCCTATCCAGATCGATCTTCTTCGCATCGTGATACCACGTGAATTCGATCGGAAAGTCGCCTTTCGACGCGGCACATTGAACGGTGGCCATATCGCCGGAGTTTATTGCCTCGTCGCCGAAATCGAACGGTAAAATTTGGGCCGGAACTAGCGTTGATGATGGACAGCAAGCGGGAGAGAAAACGACGCAATGAGTTAACAGGAAAACGTACCGTTTACAATCAATCGAGCCGCATAGGAATCCGAACCCGCTAAATTGGTAGCCCTGCACGTATAAGAACCCGAATGTTCGGCGCGTACCGTGTCGATGCTCAAACTACTGATACGTTTGCCGATTTGATTCGTTATGATGCCGTTACGGTTACGCATCGATTCGTCGCCGAAAAACCACTCGATCGTTACCGGATTGTCGCCCTTCGTGATCGTGCATTGAATCGATGCCGTGTCGCCTTCGTTCAACGCTTCGTCGCCGAAATCGAACGGCGTTATTTGTGGTATGACTATAAGTCGTGGATCAAATATTTGGGTGAGTAAACGGTTGGAAATGTTAATAGAGTAATTCAAAGAAAAAATAAGCGAATAAGCGAATAAACGAAACATCTTTGAGACTACCGTTGACGTTTAGAACGGCCGAAGAATCAACGGTTCCAGCTGCATTCTGAACCGTACACTCGTATCGTCCAGCATGACGACCTTGCACGTTCTCGATGGTGAGCTGCTGGACGCGTTTATTAGTATTAACGACCGTGATGCCGTCGATGTTGTCGATCATTTGACCGTTTAGCGACCAGTGAATGCTTAGAGGATAATCGCCTTTGACGACGGCACAACTGACGATGGCCATGTCGCCGGAATTGATCGGTTCCTCGCCGAAATCGAACGGTAAAATTTGCGGCGGCACTGATAAATGCGCGAAAGTATGATTGGCAAAAGATAGGATTATGCGGATGTATGTTTAAAAAAATCAAGAAGAAACGCTACAACAAAATGAAACTGACAAACCGTTAACGGCTAATACCGTTGTGAACGATGCGTTGGCCGCTTGATTGCTGGCTGTGCAAGTGTAATTGCCGACGTGTTCGGCTTTAACCGAATCTATTGTTAAAGTGCTAACGCGTTTTGAGACTCTGCCGATTAAGATGCCGGGAATTTTGTGCGTTGGTCGATCGTTTAACGTCCACGAGATGTTCAACGGATAGTCGCCTTTCGAGACCGTACATTGTGCCGAAACGCCGTCGCCCTCGTTCACGGAATCCTCGCCGAAATCAAAGTGCAATATCTGCGGCGGAACTGTTACACGAATACGATATGAAACGGTCGAATTTTAATTATCGAACAATTGTGGTTTGTTTCGTAGGGAATGATGTGAAGGACGCAGCTAGACGTTAGTTGATGGGCTGAAATTTAAATACCGTTAACGTTCAATACGGCCGACGAACTGACGGTTCCGGCCAAATTCGTCGCGTAGCAGACGTAGTCGCCGGAATGTTCGTCCCTAACCGATTCGATCGTGATGCTGCTGATGCGCTTCGAATTCGAGACGACGATACCGTCGACGTTCAATATCTGGTGACCGTTCAATTCCCACGAGATGTTTAACGGGTTGTCGCCTTTCGAAATGGTACATTGCACGGAGATCGTGTCGCCTTCGTTCGCGCTCTCGTCGCCGAAAGTGAATGGAAAGATTTGCGGTAGAACTATTTATTATCAAATAGCGACGAACCAAGAAGAAAAGAGTAAATTTCAACGGTTTCAACATGGAGATCTACATTAAAAATCAAAAGGCAAAACGAGAAATGAAGAGAAAAAGAAAATCGAAAACGACATCATAATCGATAACTTTTTTGTGTGTTTGGTACCGTTAACGTCTAGCGTTGCGGTAAACGAGGTCTTTCCGGCGGCGTTCGTCACGAGACACGTATAGTTCCCGCGATGATTCGGCTCGATCGAATTGATATTCAATATACTGGCTTGGCTACCAAAAGCGGAGGTCGAGATGCCGCGATGGTGCCCGTGATGCATCACGTGTTTGCCGTTATGGTACCATTTGATTTTCAAAGGTCTATCGCCCTTCGGCACGTAACACGTTAACACGGCACTGTCGCCTGCGTTCAGCGGTCCGTCGAACGTGAACGGACTTATCACGGGCATTACTGAGGAAGAGAAACCGATCTTTGCGATTCGTTTGGTTTTCTTTTTAGGTTTGGCACTAATCGAACGTTTGCATAAAAAGAAACCAAAGCCAATACAGCGATTGATTGAGATGTGCTTATGGACTTGTGCTGCTTTTTTACGTACTTTCTTCTTGTAAAGGAGAAAAGCTTCTTTGTAAAACACACACAGCTTTCGATAATTAGACAAAAAACAAACAAAAAATCAAACGGTTACGATGATTCTCATTAAGATGATTGTTTATCTAATTCAGATCATAGAATTCTGATGAGAGTGGAAATATGGTGAAAAGCTCGCTTGCAACAACAACAAAATTTGCCTGTCTTACCTTTCCAAAAAAGGCAGATTATAAAATTTAAGTAACACTTTCTGAAACGATATAACATTAAATAAATGTTGGGACGACCTATTCTGTCACTTTCATAACAACAATTAAAAATTCAAACAAATTAAACTTATCGTTGTCCGCAGATGTTGAATCACGCCGAAGACCTAAATTCAATAACTTTGCGGCAAAAACTATACACAAATTACTGAATTTTATTGACACAACTTTATAAATCTTTAAGTATTTGTGTATTTTTTCTCCCGAGTAAATGTTGCAAAAAGGAAAAGTTCAACTTACCCATGACTTGCACCTCTAGCGATCCTCTTGCGGAGTACTGCTGGGAATTCTTGGTGACGCAAACGTACGTTGCTTGGTCGGACGCGCGTTCGACGTTCTCGATGATTAACGTGCCGTTCGGGAAGACTTTCTGCTTCCTGTTGATCGGCAAACTGCGTCCATCTGCAATACAATAACCACGTTCGCAATCGTTTTCGAGCAACGACCAAAATTATTGAATTCACCTCGTTCCCAGTAAACGCTATCGATCGGATATCCAGCGAACGGGCAATGAACGATCAAAGTGCCACCGGCGACGATAGCCTGTTTGTCCATCGACTTAACGAACGGCAATCCGTAAACGTTGATCCTATCGGAATGTTCGGCCGAACCGACTTTACTGCTCGCGATGCACTTGTACAAACCGCCATCGTTCGTATGCACCGACGTAATGTTCAAGTGCGAGACGACGTCGCCGTTGACGGTGACCAATTGACCGATTTGGAAACGATCGTTGTTCGTCAATCGCTTGCTATCCAATTCCCACGAGATCTCGGGCGTCGGGTTGCCGGAAGCGATACATTTCAAGAAGACGGAATTGCCGGGCTGTAACGTTTCTTGTCCGAAAGCGTGACGGATTTGCGGAGGTTCGAAGCGGCCGCCCAATTTCAATTCCGCACTGGCTTCCGCGCTCTCTTGGTCGTTACGCACGAAACATTGGTACATGCCTTTGTCCTCTTTGCGTACGGCTTCGATACGTAACACGGCGTCGGTGTGATCGATTTTACGGCCGTCTTTCAACCAGCTAATAGTTTTAATCGGGTTACCTACAAATAAAGTTACAATTGATGAAGAAATAAAAAAAAACGGGTGAAATAGTTGAGAAATACCTTCGAATTTGCACGTGAAGACTGCGGGTCTGCCAAAATCGATCGTTTGAACTTTCGGTTCGATGGACGCTTTCAACGGTGCGGTAACGGTTAAAACGGTTTCGACGCTCTCGCCGCCGACGGAATTATTGACGACGCACAGATATTTGCCGGAATCTTCGACTTTGGCCTCGCGAATTATGAGCGTACCGGCCACCTGCTTCATGCGATCGTTCAGCTGAATGGCCTGTTTCCTATTGGTGCCTTCGACGAATTTGAACCATCTGAAACAAAACGAGACCGAGCGTGAGAAATTCAATCGGTTTTAATCGCCAATTACGCGTTGCAAAAGAATTGCGTTACTTTTAGAAATCCGAATTTTGCAACGCGCGTTCATTGCGGCGCGATTTGTTTGATCTCAATAATTAAGAAACCTATCGTTCGCATTATGGGAGAGTGTTTGTTACCTAAATAAGGGCACAGGAAATGCCTGTGCCGGACATAAAGCAACGATACTATCACCGAGATTTACGTATTTAATGTCAATGGTACGGCTACTTAAACGTGGTCCAACGGATCCGGTCGGTTCTGTAAAGAAATTCCAATTTTGTTGCCATTCATTTCTCAAATACGTACCGACGTTTAAAGATAGGAAAAAAACGTTCAATGGCCAGGTGTCCGGAAACGGTAACCTCACTTCTAATCGCATCCTCGTTACTTTAATTTGTATTCATTAATATAGCGTACAGTAACAAGGACTAAAGAGGAAATTGTATGTGGTAAGTGTAATTGAGCCCGGCGCATCCACCAAAAAGGATTTAAAAAAATACGATTTTGATCGAGCCGTTCGACGCTTTACCTTTTCTTGGGCGTGGGATAAGATTGGGCATCGCAAATTAAGGCGACCGCATTTTTATGTACGGCAACTTGTTTATTGAGACCGTCGCCGGAGATTTTTGGTGCGGTTTGTCCGGTCGGTTCTATCGCAATTGCAAAAGAAACGGGAAAACGATTAGGACTGTTGTAATATAATAATTAAAATACCTGTATTTTGGTACAGGGTACCCCGTTACGTCGCACGAAATTGCTAAACTCTTATCGATCGGCGTATCCAACACGATACTTCCATCGATTTTGCGATATGACGATTTTGGCGGTACATTATTTGTGGGTTCTGTATGGTACAATATGTGTTAAGTTTTAATTATAAAATCTTTTATTAATCGCAGTTTTATATTGTTTTCTAATTATCTAAATTAGATCCTGATAAGGTACCGTTGTTTCTTGTGCGTGCTAAGTTCCACTAAGAACAAAAAACTCGAAAACTCTCGTATGTTTTCGAATATTTATGGGACATTAGTGTACGGTGGTTTCCGTTTGATTAAGTTAAATTTATGCAGACACAATGGGTGGGTTAGGCCGAAAAATTTGATTTATTCCACCTGTGTGTGGGTGTGTGTTAATCAAGCGTTTCATCAAATTAGGCAAATCGAGAGAAAGAAAAATACGACTACAACAAAACTAGCCTCTACTAACGAACAGACAAGAAAATAAAATTAAGAAAATTAAACAGCAAACTCACTTGAATACAGGATAAGGATATCCTACAACAGGACATAAAATCCATACGCTGGTATTTTGTGGACCAAATAGTATCTTCCATGGTGTTCTTTCACCGACTAATTTCGGGGGCAAGTTATTTGTAGGTTCTGAAAGGAACCAGCAATTAGGATTCTGACGTATCAATCATAAGTAAGTAAATTATCAATATTATAATGCTTTCAAAACGAATCCCACCTCCTACTTATCGAATAATAATAACGATATAGCGTGAAAAGCAACAGACACAAAGAGAAACTAAATTCAATGTTTCTGTAAGTAGGAGGTATATTTCTAATCGAATGACTTAATAACATATCATGTACATTGCAATAAACTTTTCTATTAATCGTTTTTTCTTTGTAAATAAAAGTACAAAACTTATTTTAGTTAAACGCTCATAAAATGATTCTCTTTTTTTTTAATTTCTTTTTTGTATTCTTTGCAAGTGCTGTAATCTAAATGAAGAATGATGGATTGAAGAGAACAAAACGAAAAGAGAAATAAAGAATGAACAAAGCGTGATCATTAATAAATAAAATACAGAATCCTAATGCCGGTTCATGCAACATGTATAACCGTATGTAAACCGTACCTTTAAGGACGAGAAACCCTTCTTTTCTTTTTCGCCGTCTAACGGACGTTGATCGTGTGCCACGAGAGATTATAAGTTATCGCAAAAAAAACTATTTTGTTGGCAAATGTGCTTAATTAAAAATAATGAGTCTCGATTTAGCGCTACAATTTTCTAACCAACTACAACAAAGCAACGCAACAAAATGCAGGCAAAACACTAATAAATAAATAATAATATTAGGTCGGTGCATAATTATCCGTCGTTTTTGACAGTTATATTTACAGTAGTTCGCAACGAAAAAATTATCATAAAGACAATCAACTTATTCATAAAACTCCAAATTATCATCCATTTCAATTGCAGTCTCCTATTTGCTTGCTAAGTGGTCCATTCCACGTGTCCAAAAGAGCTAAAACTTTGCAACTTTGCATGACTTTACATCGGTCACCAAGTAAATAAAATTTTCGTACACTTTACCAGTTTTTCAGCGAATGATTTATGCGGTGGTATGTGTGAATATTTTGATTACTTGGTAACCGATTGTAAGGGCTTGCAAAGTTGCAAAGTTTTAGCTCTTTTCTACACGTGGAATTTACCATCTAGCAAGCAAATAGAAGGCTGCAATTGAAATGGATGATAATTTGGACATTTATTAATAAGTTAATGGCGTTTTCGACAAATTTTTGTGTTGCGAACTGCCTAAAAAATAGCTTTCAAAAACGGCGGATAATTATGCACCGACCTAATAAAATAAAAACAATAAGAAAAATGGATTTTCGTCAATGGGACACTACGGACTTACGCGTATCTTGGTACCGGGTAGCCGGTAACTTGACACGTTAACCAAGCGGTATTCGTTAACGGTACAACGACCAACTTCCAACCTTCGAACTTTTCGCCGTCTTTCTTCGGCGGCACGTTATTCGTCGGTTCTATAAAATACGGGATCGCGAGTTTCTTATAGCAACAACGATCCCCCGGGCAAGGGGATTTAACTTTTCGATACGGTACCCTTCCCTCGATTACATTTATCGCGCGAAATATTAACCGGCAGACGGTACTTACGCAAATCTAGGCACAGGATAACCGGTCACCTGACACGTTAACCAAGCAACCGATCCTCTGTCGACGTTATAAACGCGCCAACCGCCGAACTCGGCGCCGACCTTTTTCGGTTGCACGTTGTTCGTCGGTTCTAAAGAATCACATCGAGAAATCGTGCAAAACGAGTACGGAAAATGTCGGGGGTGGTTTTACCTGAATAATGGGACGGGATACCCGACGACGTCGCACGTTAAGAACGCTCTCGTGCCGATTGCCGTTACGAAAATTTTACCGCCGTCGTATTTTTGCCCGGGCACTTTCGGCGGCAACTTTGACGTCGGTTCTAAACGATAATAACGACGATTGAACGAGGGTAACGTACCTGAATAAAGGAACGGGGTACCCGACGACGGGACACATCATGAACGTCGTTTCGTTCGTACCGGTCGCGAGTAATGTGAAGCCGATCTTTTTATCTAACGCCTTCGGCGCTATGTTATTCGTGGGTTCTGGAATAGAGGATAAAACACGATGGATGCGTTTGTGGAATCAATTCAAATCCAAAGCCCGTGTGCCGAACGAATGTTTTCAAACCCTAAACGAACCTGTACAACGGGGCCGGATAACCGACGACGTCGCACAAAACGATGACCGTCGAATTCGACGCGTAGTTCTCGAGTTTGCCGCCTTCGTACTTCTTGCCCGGCAATTTCGGCGCTATGTTCCCCGTGGGTTCTGATGAGGACGAGATAAAGAATGAACGGGATGCAATCTTACCTGAATAAAGGCACGGGGTACCCAACCACTTGGCACAAAACGTACACGGTCTCGTTAACGTTAGCGACTTGTATGGAAAATCCGTACTTTTTGTCCATAGCTTTAGGTGCAATGTTATTTGTCGGTTCTGCAACGGGAGACGAGGACGACGATTAAAGTAAGAGCGTGCGAGGGAGGGAAAAGTGCGAAAGTAATCCAAGCCCCGTTTCCTTGTTAGAAATGAACGAAAATAATTCAAAAGTACCTAAACTTTGGCGCAGGAAAGCCTTGAGCGGCACAAATTAGCGGGACATCGTGATTTGCGGCCACGACTTTCTTTATACTACCCACTTCGTTGTCTTTAACTTTCGGTGCAACGCCGGTGATTGGCTCTGCAAATTAAAATCGCATGCGTTACGACAGCAATCGTTGACGGAGAAAAGGTTTCTTTTTACAAAAGTTTGCGTGCAGCAATTAAGCGTTAATTTGATAACGAAATTTGTTTGAGCGAATTGAAAGGTCACCTGTATTTAGGTGTCGGGTATCCTTGTGCGGCGCAAATTAACGATGCTATTCGATCGATTGTCGCGATTGACTTTAAGCCCGATATCGACTTATCTCTAGCCGTCGGCGATACGCTCGTTTGCGGCTCTGTAACGTTTATTCGTTCACGGTTCTTGCAGATCATTCGTGTTAAGTACAAGAAATTATTGAGGGCAACCAATTGTTATTATTTATCTAACACACCTGAATGAAGGGACGGGATTCGATTGGGCGTCGCACGGTAAAACGATCGATCGATCGATTTTCGTTTGGACGGCGTCTAATTTGGATTTCGGCGGTAACCGTGGCGGCGTCGTACCGATCGGTTCTAAAAACAATTCGATCTCTCATGCAATAATAGTCCAGTGAAATTAGACGAAAATGAGGCCAAACTTCGGCAAAATTCAGGGAAAGCTGAATTTTTGCATGGACCTTCATAATGATGTCCTTGACAAAATGTCAAAAGTCCCCATCGATCCGAGTTGAGCTAAAGATTTTATATGGTGTCAAAGATGGCCAAAAGTGGTTTTCTGCGAATGTCTCGCTAACGGTCACTTTTACGGCAAACACACACGTTAGCAAAGTTGTGGATTAGGAAATTCCCTACAAAAAAGTTATTGTCACTTTTATTTGTAGGAGCAACCGTTTTGAAAATAATTCAAAATGAAGAAGTTAACAGCGTCTCCAAGAGAGATATTGATACGTTATTATCTTTCCACAGAAAAAAATCATTTGAAATGACTTTATTACTACACATAATACACTCATAGTTTACCATACGTTTCAAATCCTAAGAAACAAGATTTTTTTGGTCTACAAATCATAAGCTTTCTACAGTTTCTTTCATATTTTCTACGAAGAAAAGTGGTAACCTATCAGACTTTTTCCACCTTAGAAAGAGATAGTAAACCCAAGAAGCCAAGTCACGTACATATAAACAGGGTAATCCAGCAATTAGAACCATAAATCGCAAAGTATTTCTTGAAAACTGGAACATTTATTAAGCCACAGTAATTTGGACGTGTGGTTTTCAACAATAGAATTTGCTGTCCCCTAGATTTATACGAAGCTCCAATAAAAGAAGTGTGTATTAACACAGGGATATTTAACTTTTCTCAAAGCTACGCAGCTTAAAAAACTTCTTGAATTATCGATACATCCGTCAACATCTAGTGTTGATCAGCAACATTTATATTATGCAAATTACCAGTAGCTTTGATATTTTTTTGATTATCGTTATAACCATTAAATACAATTATGGTGTTATGACCATAATGTCTAATTACATAATTTATATATGTATCAAACATTTTATCAAAGATTTCTTTTTTGTTCCATATGACGCGGTGTAAAGGAAACCCTCCATCAATGATATATACGGCATGTGTTGCATCTATTTCAACGTTTACGGATTGAAAGCAATTATAGATACCAGACTTTTGATTCTTCCGCATTCCACTCTCATCAAAGAGTGATAATGGATAAGGAGCTAGTTCATACTTTAAAAATTCTTGAAGTTGCGTGTTAACTCTTTTTGTAATATGCGTTGAAATAGTAATAAAGGATCAATTGGTACTTGTTCATTGTGAACTTTCACATAGCTGGTCATTGTTAAAAGAGGCAGTATTCTATCAGCACGTTTAAGTTTAATTGTATGAAATTGTTGGGGACTACTGAAATATTTCAAAGGAAAAAGCCGTAACTAGATATTGTCAATGTTTAAAATTTGGCTAAAATGTGTAGCTGAAAGCCTGAGCATTTCATACGAACTCACCGAGAAATAGTTTCTTCAAAGCCGATTTCCAAATACTTGAATGTGGACCAAGATTATGGTTCTAATCGCTGGATTGCCCTGTTTATATACACGTGACTCGTAAAGTGGAAAAAGTTTGATAGGTTACCAATTTTCTTCGCAGAAAATATGAAGAAACAAAAACTGTAGAAAGCTTATGATTTATAGAGCAAAAAAATCTTGTTTCTTAAGATTTGAAACGTACGTTAAACTATGAGTGTATTATGTGTAGTAATAAAGTCATTTCAAATGGCAATTAATTTTATTTCTGTGGAAAGATAATAACGTATCAATATCTGTTAACTTCTTCATGTCGAATTATTTTGAAAACGGTTGCTCCTACGAATAAAAGTGACAATAACGTTTTTGTAGGGAATTTCCTAATCTACAAGCTTGATAACGTGTGTGTTTGCTGTAAAAGTGACCGTTAGCGAGATATTCGCAGAAAACCACTTTTGGCCATCTTTGACACCATATAAAATCTTTAGCTCAACTCGGATCGATGGCAACTTTTGACATTTTGTCAAGGACATCATTATGAAGGTCCATGCAAAAATTCAGCTTTCCCTTAATTTTTCCGAAGTAAAACCCTAATTTGACTGGACTATAAACCGATAATTGATTTTGAGCGTCGAGGATGAGGAACGTTTTGTTGGTTTTTACCTGAACGTTGGAATCGGATGCGCTTGGGCCTGACACAACAAACCGAAACCATGACCGACGTGTCGCACGTAAGTCGAACTGACCGCGTCGTTCGAGAACGACGGTTTCTTAAACCCGATCGGTTCTGTGTTTTAGCAAGTAACAATCGATTAAAATTGTGGCAGTATTCTTGAGGAAATTTAGCGATATGCCTGAAGGTTGGTCTCAAAGCCGTACCTGAATGCGGGCACCGGAAACGCTTGCGCCTGACAAAGGAGCCCGAAACTTTGACCCACGTGTCGGCCGTACGTCGTGCTCAATGCGTCGCTAGTGAACGACGGCTTCTTAAATCCGATCGGTTCTAATGAAACGTTCGAATGATTAAGCTAACTAAATGGCATGCATCAATCGTTAAAAGCCCACGTGCTTGTATGTTTTTTGTCTCTTTAAACTTTCTATCGCAAATCGATTAATTACACACCTGAAATTCGGCACAGGATGGGCTTGGGCTTGGCACAGTAGGCCGAAACTTTGTCCTACCATTCTCGTGTACGATATGCTGGTAGCGTCGCTCGGAAATGACGGTTTCTTAAACCCGATCGGCTCTACATGCAAAACAACGCGAATCAAAAAGAGAAAAGCCGGTAATATACCTGAATGATGGAATGGGTAAAGCTTGAGCCGGGCACAGCAACGCAAAATCGTGACCGGACGGACGGATCGACGAGAAGATTCGCGAATCCGACGAGAATGTGGGCGGCTTCGAACCGAGCGGTTCTAATGATAGTTCATGCGAATATAACAATTAATTATGCAAAAACGAAAACGAAGCCGTTGGGATTAGGGTACCTAGCTATGAATAATTTTCGCGGCCACTTTACCTAAACGATGGCAAAGGTAATCCTTGTGCCGGACACAATAACGTGATGGCGTGACCTACGTGCCGTTCGTAGCCCATCACCTTTAAGTCGCTGGAAAAGGTCGGTGCCTTCGTGCCCAACGGTTCTAAATCGTTTGAGGGTGAAATTTAGTTTGGACAAACAAAAACGGTGTCGTACCTAAATTTAGGCACGGGTAGCCCTTGCGCCTGGCACAGTAGCGCGAAACTCGTGTTCGCTAATCTTTGGAAGGCGCTGATTAGGTTATCGGTGGAGAAGACGGGTGCTTTCACGCCGACCGGTTCTAATCGAGAGATTTTTGTATCGATTGAAAATGATCATAAATTACCTGTAATTGGGCACCGGGTACCCTTGGGCTTGACAAAATAACGGTATCCCGTCACCGATTGTCCTTTCGACGTACTTTAGCTTGGAATCGGCTAATAATTTCGGTGCACGCGTTCCAACAGGTTCTAAACGAAAGGAAAGGAAATTGTGTATCGAATAGAAAAATCTAAAACTGGAATGCGAGGATGCGGCAGTAGGATTATCTTGCATCGCGCAAAGGATAACAAATAATTTATATACCTGAATGAAGGCATCGGGTATCCTTGTGCTTGGCACAATAAGGACAAACCGTGACCGTTATGTTTCTCTATCGTCGTACTTTTCACGTCGGATAACAATCGGGGCGCTCTTAAACCGACCGGTTCTACATTGATACACACAGAAATAAACGAACGATTTCAGCAAATTTTCAACTTAACCAAGCAAGATTGATTTTTCTTTTTTCGGTCCTCGGCTAATTACCTGAATGTTGGTGCGGGGAAACCTTGTGCCTGACATAAGAGTACCGACGTCTTACCGGATCGCTCTTCGAACCACGTCATTTTGGCATTGGATAGTAATTTGGGCGATCGCGATCCCAAAGGTTCTGTTACACAGACGAAGGAGAAAAAACGAGAATTAGACTAACCTAAAATGCGGGACCGGATATCCTTGTGCGGGGCAAATAATCGTCAAAGTCGAATTTTCCCTATACGCGACTACGTCGTATTTCGAATGCGACGAAACTTTCGGTAACGTACTACTTATCGGTTCTAATTTGCGAACAAAAAAAGGAAAAAGAAAACTATAGTGATTTACCTATAATTGGGGACAGGGTACGCTTGGGCCGGGCACAAAATGGTAACGCTCTCGTTTTGATAAGCTTGAAAGCCTCTCAGCGTGTCCAAAGCGGGAAACTTCGGTTTCACGCTACCGACCGGTTCTGAGGGCGATGAAAAACAATAAAATTCTCTTCGTCCAAATTACCTTTGCGATGGGATAGGGTACGCTTGTGCAGGACACATTAACGTCACGTCGTCCCCGGAAACGTATTCGTACGCGCGCAATTTATCCATCGGCGGGAATTTCGGTTTCACGCTACCGACCGGTTCTAATGGTACAATTACAAAGCAAAAGATCAATCACGATTTACCTAGAATTTGGGACGGGGTACGCTTGGGCCGGACACAGCAGCGTGACGCTTCGATTAACGATCGCTTCGAACGTGCGACTCTTATCCATCGTGGGAAATTTCGGTTTAACACTACCGACCGGTTCTGGATTGGTAATTTTCACATAACTAATTATGGCCAGTTAATGAGATAGGGCACCCCCCCTTTGGCAAAATGTTTTGATTAATTTACCTAGTTAACGGGACCGGATACGCTTGTGCGGGACAAAGGAGCGTCACGTCGCCGTCGTCGCGCGATGCGTCTACCGTTTGGATTTTCGACGTTCCCGCCGACCAACGAGGCGCCACGCTTCCGACCGGTTCTAAAGGTTACCGAGAAAAGCGAAATAGAAGTGCAACAAACAATTCGGCTTCGTTTTGGAAATGAATCGAGATAGAGTACCCCATTTAGCTGAGCATGTTAACGACAATTGAACGGTAAATCGTTTACCTGTAATTCGGTACGGGAAACGCTTGAGCCGGACACAACAGCGTTACGGTCGCGTTAAGGCGGATCTTTTGCGTTCTGGTCTCGTCGCCGGACGTTAATCGCGGAATGACGCTTCCGACGGGTTCTAAGTGGAACGGGCATTTAGTCGATTGCAAAGTTGAGCAGAAAAAAGAGCCAAAAGATGAAGGGCACCCTTTGCTTTATAAGTCAAACTCAATTTTCTTTTGGGTAATTATTAGCTCGGCGCTAAAGTCGTTTATTTTAAACGTGAGCAGAGGATAATTGGATTAAACGGTTCAAATCGATAATTAAATTGGAGTAAAGTGCGACAAATTACCTGTAAGACGGTACCGGATAGCCTTGCATCGGGCATAACATCGTTAACGTCGACGCAATTCTCTTATCGACCGTTCGTATTTTATCGCCGGCCGTTAATTTCGGTACGACGCTTCCAACGGGTTCTACAATATACACAAACGTTCGAGTTCTCGTAATAAGCTCAAGTCGCGAGCCGTCGAGCGGCCGTCAATATTGGGATCGGTACCGTTCTATTAATAACGCACGGATGGTAAAATTTTGAGAAAGTACGATTTACCTATAGCTCGGGGACGGATACGCTTGGGCCGGACAAAGTAACGTCACGTCCGCGTTCGTCGCGGCCGGATCAACAGGTGGCAGTTTCTGAATGTTCGGTCGCACGCTGCTCACCGGCTCTAAATGTTGATTGCGGGTTTCGTAATCGATTAAAATTGAATCGTTTAAAAGAGCCCTTGCATTCCGTTAACGGTTCGATTGCTGAAGGAATCGCACTTTTATTTACCTATAACTGGGCGACGGGTACGCTTGAGCGGGGCACAATAGCGTCACGGTCGCGTTTGTTACACCGTCGAGCGGTAATTGCTTCTGTACGTTCGGTTTAACGCTACCAACCGGTTCTAAAAGTTAGAATTTTTTGCTTCAACTAATTTGTCATTAATCGAGGAGGGATACCCTTGCCGCTAAATCTACAGGGGTCGAGGGGCGTTATTTCTGCAATAATTACCTTGATAAAGGCACGGGATATCCTTGTACGGGGCACAAGAGGCTTAGACTGGACGATTCCGGAACGACGTACTCTTTTCTAGTTTCCAATGGAAATTTCGGTTTCACACTTCCGACCGGTTCTGTTGTAAAGATTTGTTTTGTTGAAAATTACTAATTGGTGACGTTTAGGCAGGGTACCCTTTCCATTATTATGATTTGCAAACAAATTCCGCGAATTGTGAATGAGCAAGACCGTAAGAAATTGTTGGTTTATGTTGTGAATCGTTAACGAAAATTTGTAAGTGTTAAATGAATGTTTTTATTAACTGAATTGAGATGGACATGACGTGTCGGTATAATGAAGCAGAACGCGAATTTTAAACTTTAGTTCCGCAAACGAGTCATCATCGTAAGAGTGAGAGAAAGTGAGAGCCAATGCGAGAGAGTGGAGAGATCACGTTCGTGAAATGTTGAAAAGCATTTTTATTATTGTCACGCCAAATAAATGAGGTTCTGTTTTGCAAAAATTCAACTAACGCTTATAAAGTCTCTTTGAAATTATCGCTCAGATAGAACAAGGTCGTTGTTGTGCATAGTGAATTGAAAACTTGACCTAAATAACGTTAGAAAAAAAAATGCTCGAGTGTTTTACTAATAAGCATCATAAATTAGAACATCATTAACAACATCTTTAACAGCAATATTTCATAATAATGGGCATCGATAATTTTATAATCTATTAGCGAATTATTGCAAAAAGTTCCTTAAACCTATTTAAAATAGTAATACCTACCTATTGGTCTAGTAACGCACGATAAAGGACGAGGGTACCCAATTGAGAGTCGTACAAATTAGGCTAATTAAATTAATTGTGCATACCCACCTTTATTTCTCGACCGTTTAGTACGACAATTTCGATAAATTTTGAATTATATCGCAATTTATACCGAACCGAAAATCTATTAAATGACGTTAACTAATTTCTGGCCGCAAGTTTCCTTTTAATTGGTATCATTATTTCCCGTTTCGCATTATTTATAGAAAGGACTGGGATTAACGTTACGAGGATGAGTAAATAAAGGATGCGCGAATATGATTTTGAATTTGCCAAAAGTTAATTACGATTTAATTCGTAACAAAAATGTTTACATTTTCTTTCAAAAATTTCGTTCTAGTGCCCGTTAATAGAAGCAAGGGTACCCTATCCCAACATTCAGGCATATGGGCTTGGATATAATATCAATATTTGCAAAATTTGTAAATTATTATATTAAAACATAATTTAATGATGATTTAATAGATCAATTCGAAAAATAAATTACTTAATTGTTGTACAAATTTTGCAAAATTAAACATAATAGAACGTTATTCTAGGAAAGTGAGCCTTCGTTCAAAACGAAAATTAATTTTGTAACATCTTAATTAATAGACATAAATTAAAATTAAAAAACAATTTACCGACAATAACGTTCAATTTTTGTTTAAATAATTCCTTACACGTTTCGAATAACGTTTATTTACCTGTAGGTTACAATCTGATTATCTGCTCATGAAATTTAATCGTTAACAATATCGCTCGCCTACAGGTAAATACATTTATATTAAAGACTGTGCTGCATTTTTTTATTCTCAATTCCAATTAACAATCTCTATTATTCTTTGAAATTTAATGAAACCATTCCTCAGACAGTAAAATAAAAAAGCAATTAATGTTCTCTGCCATCATCGGAAACATTCAAAACATAATTGCTATTAATAATAATCAAATCATGATTCATGGAATAAAAGTTCTATTATTCGAAAATGAATGAATAGGTGTGTAAATTGTGAAGTGGACAATTTACATTTAGAGATGAGAGAAAAAAACGTCGACTTGCTATTATTTTCATTATTATCATCATGGCGAGGGGTTAGAGACCTTCGTGGTTTAACGTCGATATTATGTAGCGTATAAAAAAATAGCAAAACGAAAATGGAAAAACGCTCATATAAAAGAAAATACCGTGACATTAAAACATCCATAAGAAAGGAATGGCGAACAAAAAGATTGCCAGACCGGTGTTTTGTGGTGAACGAAAGAGATCCAAAGCTCTTTGCCTGTTCATTTAACATTTGATATGCAATATTAATGGTGATAAAAAGAGACATGGATATTGCAAAAAAGGTATCATATTCAAACAAGAAGTTTCTCTTTAATCTAAAATCAAAGCGCATTTCGATATATTAATAACATTTTCTAAACTACAAGTTCTTTGCACCAGAATTATATTATCAATAAATCGCGAAAATTTACTTTATTAATTTGTCTAACACGCTTTAACGTTTATTTTGGCGTATCTCCTTTGATTTGCAAGAAATAGTAATAAGAAGAACTTGTTGAAATTAACCAGCCTCGTCGACTCTTAATCCGTTTATTGGCATTCGATCAATAGTAACCTCTTAGCTAATTAAATTATCGCTAACATTACATTTTAATGGAGGCAACATTGAAGACAAACTGTTAATTAACATTTTTATTAATTAATTACTTGTAAATAGTCATACTTCTAATAACGACGTTGTAATAAATGAGTGTTCTTGAACGAATGGAAATTCTAAATTTAGAATCGACAGTTTAAAATAAGTAAATATGATATAAATCATAAATAAGTGCAGAGTTTTAATTTGTTTTCCTTTTCATATTTAAACGTTCGTCTATCACCAATTCTATCGCATTCAACGACAATCACTTAATTGAGCAATTGCGACGATAATTACCAGCGATTAAACTTTAATTCGTATTAATTCGACGCCGAGTGGAGACACAAGGGAAACCGTTAGGAATCTGCAAAATGCCACTCGAAATTTCTATGGCTCTTATAAAACCCATTTTGATCGACAATCAAAACGTTAAACTGCACCTATTTACGTTTTAGTAGTAGTGGCTCTTATCATTCGCGTTTAATAAGGAAACGTTTATGACCGATACGACTCCGTCTTAATAAAACTGGTTAACACTCCGCTAAAAATAAAAGAAATCCTCCTCCCCCAACCGAAACCCCATTTAACGATGGTAATAACAACGTCAAGTGATTTTTCTTTTCCTTTTTACATCACCTCATTGAATTGTATGTCGCTTTATGTTAGAGAGGAAGTTTCTTATTTGTACACTAACATATGCTCGTCTGCGATCCCTCTTCTTCAATCTTTTTCATTTCAAAATCTCTTTATTTTCATTTTTCTTTATTGTTAAATTAATAAACGAACACGTTTGGTATTAATTAAACATCTGCGTTCATTTTAAATGGCATTGATGCTTAGATATTACATATGTATTAAAAACTGAAGCAACAGAGAATAAATAATGTAAAGCACTGACGAATGTTGAACATTTTAAAGTGAATTTCGAAAACCAATATAAATCTAATTTCGAATGAGGACTGATACTTTAATTTATTTTCGACTCCCTTGAAGAAAAATGATGGCACCCTTATAAATCCGTCCCGTACCAGAAGCTTATTTTACAATAAGTCAAAACAGTTGTTTTCCCTTGAGGATTGAGTTACAAGTGAGAAGATTGAGTTTAACAAAATTGGGGGGGCTTTTTGAGAAAATTACGGTGCATACCGGTTCAAAAAGGCGCTATTTCAGAAGGCCACGTGCATATACACATAATAAAAATTGTAAAATAAAGTTATTAGATATGTAAGGTACGTGAGCTGTAAAGGCATCGAATTACCGATTTGGAACTGATACAGGAAACGTTATTTCCTGCCATTATATTTTAGGTAATTACAATTTAAAGAGTATGTAATGAACATTCAAAGGGTTCCAAAAAAAATTAACTTGCATCGACAGCGCTTGACCAAAATGGTAAAGGCTAATCCAAAAAAGAATCAATCCAAAAAGGACATAAGACTGTCTTGTCGTAGTTTTCTAGCTAGATGGATGGTGAAGTAAGTGAACAACCCTCCGATACGTTTCGAGAAGGAAACCGAAGGAGGAAGTTTTATGTTCGGGTTTTTAAATCTAACCACTTTCATGTTTATAAATAGAAATAGAACAAGACAAGGGCTTTTAAAAAGGCGGTCCTTTTAGATGCTGCAATATTTTCATAAATAACCAAAATGCAATCAGAGAAACTTTATTTGTTCATTTCAGAACTTGTAATGTCGATAAGAAGAAGGATAAAATACTATCACGTATCTAAATGAATTAAAATTGCTGAAGGAGAAGCCACGAACAAACAAAAAGATGACGGACGTTTCGTCGTTTATAGCGTTAGTGTATTAGGATTAAATAAAATACTTATCATTCAGCGTGTACTATTGGACAACGATTAATTATAAATTCTAGAGACGTCCGTTTCAATGATAATATTATATAAAAGCGAAAACCGAAGAGGGAATCTTTCCTCCTCATTGTTAGCGAACGTTAACAATTGCTTAAGGAACTTATTCGAAAAGAGCAGAAGTATTAATTGTTGTTGTTAATATAATAAAAGCAATTTAATTAATTGAAACGAGTAGCGCTTAATCTTGACCCGCAACTCGTTCCTTTAATTTATTTTTAGCGGACCGCTTCGAATTAATTAATTTTAATAATAATTTTAATGCAAATCCGTTATTATCGTTGTTAATTGAACAATAGTTATTGTTTTAAGGAGGAAAATGGAAAATTCTTTGCCGTTCGCTTTCAGAAAACGCATCGGTTTCATTACAACACCAACGAACGCTTTCTGGTTATTCAACAATTTCTTAAAATTCTTATCACTTGTAATTAAAAAAACGTATGTATGCCGATAACCTCTCGACTATAATAACGCGAAACGAATGTTTTTCTTTAATTGTTAACAACCATTATCATTAACATTTTCTATTTTGTTTAAACGTACGTTTTCATAAAAATTAAACATTGCAATTGCCAACGACTCATTTCTCACATCGATCTAAGTGCATATTATCCGCCTACCGTTCTCTAGATAGTTCACTGTTAGCCACGTGCACGTTCTCATTTCAACTTTTAATTAGATTTTACATGACAATTTGCATTATTGATAAACCAGTTTTCCCATGTATTCGCTCTTTTACAATTTTCTTCCTCGATAAACATTGCCTCATCTAAACTACGCACGAAGGTCTCATTTCAATCGTTTTAAAAATGCAACACAATCTTCCGTAACGTGTAATTAATATGATTCTTTTAAATGAAATAGGAAACAATTCCTTTTGAAAATCACTCACCGGTGATGACGAGACGTCCTTTGGTCGCGCTCAATCTGGTTTCGCCGGTGAGACGATGCTTCGTACGGCACTGATACGATTTGTAACCGTCTTCTGGGCCGACGTCTCTAATGTGCAATTCGCCGGATGGTAATACCAAATATTTGCTATCTAAAAACGTAACGTTGCGATTAGTTTTGCTGCAGCAATAATTCGAAGAAAGAAGAAGAATCGATGAATAATAATTGGCCGCAATTCGGACCAAAGGCGTGATAAAGCGATTATGAACTTTGGATCGATTCTTCTTCTCCTTTATCGAATTCTCTTCAATTAGCGCATGCAGTCGATTAAAATTGACACAAATCGAATTGAATCACAATTGAAATTAACGGTTTATGATTGCGTCAGTTTTAATTTAATGATCTACAGGGGTCAGGTTAAAAGGAGGTTCGTTAAGGCGATGCAGCGGTTGAAGGGGATTAATCGAGGCGAAGGAAAAGAAAGGGAGCCGTTTAAGGAGTTCCAGATTCCGAACGATCCCGTACAATCGAGTGAAACTAATTCGATGAAACGTGCGAACCATAAAGAAACCTTATTCGTCTTGTGGATAATTGAATTGATGAACTTAATTTTGATGCTGTTTCGTTATAATAAAAATCGATTTCGTGCGGATTCACGTTGATTCGAAGTTTAACCCCAAGAAATTCCAAATGCTGACTCATTTGATTAAAATGCGACTCTCTAATGATGAGTTTAAATTAAACGAGTAGAAAAAAAAACCGTTGAAATAAAAGTGCTAGATGAAAGAGATAGAAGCGAAGGAAAAAAGTGAATATAGATTACAAGTACCATATGCGTTATCCTGGCCTATAATTTCATGGGAACCGTCTTGTAGCCACGATGTAACGGACACGTAATCGCTGACAAAGCTCGGTATGTGGCATTTGAAGATCGCGGTATTCCCTTTCAACACGCTCTCGTCCATAACGTTCGCGTTATAGATTTGCGAGACCACTGAAAAAACGAAAGAAGAAGGATAACTAATAGCGACCAAAAATGATGTCTTCCTTTTAACAACAATAGCAATAGAGTTTGTTGTTGGACGTTTATTTTTTCTTATTTAACACTCTCCTCCTTATTTGTTTGTTAAACGTAGAACCTTATGACTAATTTGAAGAATTAATTATATCCGCCACGTAATTTAATTGCATATTATTAAAAATATAGAATAACGTACGATAAATTGTTCGTGAAGAGTCTAGAGTCTAACATGTGTTAAATTGCTGTTGTTGGTCTTGTCGTTTGGTCGCGTTAAGAAACTTTGTTCGGCAAACAAACCTACGCTTTAGAGAGCAACGAATACAGAAAATAAAAACGAGAATTACGACAATTTCTCAATCAATAAATTCTCTAATAGTCAAAATCCTCGACCGCCTACATCATCGCATTTCCAACAAATAAATCGCCGTTTGTATATTAATGTCGTAGTAAACCCACAAAAAATCATTAGTTGGATCGCAATTCATTCATACTTTATTCCCATCATTTGCCTTGTTCGCTTCTTTTGGTTCCATTTCGAAATCCACACATTTGAATTCCGTTTAATTTCTATTTCTGCAATAAAAATAAATCTCCATAACCTACAACTCATTCTTCTTCAACATCTTCCACGCATCATTTTCTTTTTATTTCTATTTCGATATCAACGCACACACCGTAGTGTCTTCTCTTGTTGAAATATCTACGTGCGGTTTTATAAATGCAACATCTAGCCCGCAATAATTTTCGAATACGAACATGTTGGCGTTGTTGAATATGTAAAAATAGAAATCCGTTCGAAGAGGAGGAACAAACTGAAAGATGTTAAATTAAGAAAATAAGATGATGAAGAAGTTTGGTAAACAAAAAAGAGGTTTCGTGAGTTTTGCGAATAAAAATTGATCTTTGTAAGGGGGGCAATAGATGAAAAATTTTCGCTCGTAGCAAAGCCATTCCTGAACATTCGCTACAGACATTTGCATATTTATTTGCAAAGAATGCGCATAATATGAAACGTGTTAATCGTCCTTCTACAGTTTCTAGAACGGAGAAATAAAACGGCAAAAAAGAAAACAGAACAAAATGAAGGAAAACAGAACAAATAAAAACGAAAATTGAGCAAAAAAGAAGGAAACTTGTGCAAAAGAAAAGCAAGGAAAAATAGAAGCGGCGCAAACCCGAGAGAATGTAATGAGACCGACATGTGCGTATAAAAGAGTGGCGCCTATTAATAATAATAAAGAAACGAATACCAAACCAGCCAACTGGCGAACCATCGTACAAAGATAAACGGGAATAAAGTGAAAAAGAAAAGAAGATTGGAAAGTTGTTCTTCCTTCTGTTCCATCTTAATCTCGTACGTAAGTCAATCAATTCGATGGGAATTGGATGGCATATTTAAGAAAGAACCATTCGAAAAGGAGAAAAGAGCAAGAGACGTCGGATTATGAAGGTATAAGTACCAAACAATGGAACAATCTGAATTCAATCCGTGCGTGTCTTTTTTTACCGTAATTATTCGTCGGCGGTAAATATTTGTTACTGTCGGTGTCTTGCCAAGAGACAATGTCCACGTGATCGGAGACGAACGACGGTATCTGACACTTGAATACGGCCGTGTTACCCTTTATCACGAACACGTCGTACACTTGGGCCTCGTAATATTGATTCACGACTGCAAATAAAAGTAGGAGACATCGTCAAACAATTAAACCGAAGAAGCAAGCGAGAGATTGTAAAATTTATTTTTAGTACAATTCGATTAAAACAAGATTGTTGCTTACTATTTATAAATAACAAATCGCCAATCGAGCGAAAGAAACGTACCAACTGCATCCTACTCTCAATGCTAATAAAACTCGCTGCACGTAAGTGTTATATAATGCGTAAATAAAAACTAAACCGAGCCGATGTCCAAATCAAGGGCAATTGGAATTGAATCGGATATAAAAGAGAGTGAAAGGAATCGTCGATAGATAATCCGCTTCATATACGCATAGATTTACCATAATTCATCGTATCGTTTGGGCGATACGCATAAGTCTTTCCATCGTCCGTTATCCAACCGACGATCTCGACGAAATCCGTGACGAACGACGGTACGAGACATTTGAGTATTGCGGTGTTACCGCGTAGCACGAATTCGTCGATGACGCGGCTCGTGTAGTACTGCTGGACGACTGTCGGAAAAGTTTTAACAATTTTAAATCAGATCAAATCGTCAAGAAGACGAAGAAGAAGAAGGGCAGTTGAAAAGATTGGATTAGATTGAGTCCAATTTAAACGTCGTTAAAATCACGCCTACTAAAGAAAAACGCAACGTTTCTAATTCGTCAAATTTAAAAGACGAAGCGAATCGGTCGATCGTAATGATGTCACGTAGCGGCCGATGTTTTGTAGATTAGCCGAAAAGTTCGTGAACTTTTTGCATAACTTTCGAATCGAAAGAACCAGATGACAATCGACGCGTTTTCTTTTTCATTTTTCGATAAGGACACGTAAGGATTTTTGCAAAAGGATGATCGATCGGCACAAGAACAATACAAAATTTGCGACGGAGCTTTCTGTTACCATAATCGTCTCCAACTTTAAAAGTGTTGCCCTGAGTGTCTCTCCAAATATCGACGGTGACAAAGTCGGAGACGAACGACGGCACCTCGCATTTCATCACCGCCGAATTACCGCGTATCACGTATTCGTTGTCCGCCTCGACTTCGTACGATTGCGCAACGACTGGTTGAACATGCGAAAAATTCATTTAAAATTTACGCAAAACAGTCATAAACAGCAAATAGATCCCTCGATTGCGCTAACGATTTATGGCGAATTAATTGATATTAAGGGCAGCGTCGCTACTACGATTGCTGGAACGACAAAATGCGCGTAAGAGGTCGCTGACTTTTCAGAAGCAGAAAAAACTTTAATTCGTTGTAATTATTTGCCGCATATTTTTCCTGCTCGATTTCGCATATGTTTTTTGTCGTATTTGTAAGAAATGTAAACGAGTGGATGATCTCATTGTTTCTTTTAGTTTTAGTATTTATTGTAGACCACAAACCAAATTGCTTATCATAATAAATAAAAATGCGACGAAATTGAAGCTTCCAGAGTAAAGTCCAGATGAAGAGAAACCCGAACCACGACGTTGATCAACCGCCAGCGGATGATGATGCGAGTGGATGGGAGGGAAACGATAGGATTCGGCGAGAGACGATCAAATGCGAGGAAAAAGGCCACTGTACCGTAACTAGTTTCGTTGTACTTTAACGTTTCCCGATCGTCCGAAATCCAACTGTCGATTAGCACGAAATCGGCAACGAAACTGGGTATCTTGCACTTCATGATGGCAGAATTTCCACGTATGACGTACTCGTTTTCGGCCTCCGTCACGTAAAACTGCGACACGACTGCCGAAAATGAGGGACGACGGATGGAAAACGTGAAAGAGAACGGAAACATGACAGAGAAAAAAAAAAAGAAAGAATTAGTTCGCTCCGATTTACCGAAACTGTTGTTATAAGACAACTCTTTGCCGTCGTCGCCGATCCACGCCTCGACGTGAACGAAGTCCGTGACGAACGACGGTATCGAGCATTTCAATACGGCCGTATTGCCGCGGATCACGTACTCGGTTAAGATTTCCGCTTTATAAAATTGATTAACCACTGCGTGAAATGGAAAAACAGAACGTGTTTAGACGATCGAATCAATCTGAAACTCCCCGTCTGGCGAGAACAACTTTCATTGAAAAGGTACGAAGGAATGGTTTCTCTTTTAAAATATTGCAAAACCGAGCGTTGCTACTGGGTTACCATAACTATTGGAGTACGTGTATTCTTTGTTATCGTCGCCGACCCATGCCTCGACCCTAACGAAGTCCGCAACGAACGACGGTATGTTGCACTTCAGTACGGCCGTGTTGCCTCTAATAACGTACTCGGACACCACCTCGGCCTCATAGTACTGGTTGACCACTGAAGGAAACGAATAGCGAATGAAGTGAAATCGCGATCGAACGACTGGAACCCCTCAAACGAAACGAGTCATCCGTAGAAGGCCGTTTAGGGGAAACGAAGTCGAGATCGAGAGTGGACGGTTTGGTCACGATTTGTGCCGACAATCATAAAATTTACCGAAACTTTTCGCGTCCACATTGTAATTATTACGATCGCTATCTGTCCAACCTACGACCATCACGAAATCGGCAACGAACGACGGTATCGAGCATTTCAAAACGGCCGCGTTTCCACGGATGACGTACTCGTTATTCACTTCGGTTTGGTAGTACTGTTGGACCACTGTAAAGCATCGACGGAATCGAATGAGAGAAGTTTCATTTTGTTACCGTCCGGCGAGCCCGGAAAAAAGTTCTCGTTCCGATCGGTGTGCCACGAGACGACCGTGACGAAATCCGCTACGAACGACGGCACTTGACATTTTAGTATCGCCGCGTTACCGCGTATCGCGTACTCCTTGTTGACGTCCGTATCGTAAAATTGTTGCACGACTAAATTCATCAAAAGCAAATAGATAACGAACAACGACCAAAAAAATCGCCAAGTTTTAAGTCAATCGAGCGGTGTGAATAAGAATTAAGCAAAATTGCTAACGAAAGTCGAGTAAACTAGCTTATAAACGTTTTTAGACATATAAAATCCCGCTGACTAGCAGTAGCTAAATTAGCATTTGTCCAATCACGTTTTTTACTATAATTTTTGCATTTGCTTAAAGTAGTGCGAATAAACGTGAACTTTTCCTTATAAATCGAAGCGAAACCGTTCCGAACGCACATTGAAGCAGTTTAAAATCGACATAAACACTCATAAAATTACTAAGCAAATTTTCCTCTTAGCTTCGGTTTGTACAGGGCTAGGCAGAAATGCCTTCAACTTAAATTACAAGACTATCCTGTCTTGATTTGAAGGCTTTTTTCTTCAGAAGATAGGGAATTTTATACCTTTATGTTATTTAGTGCAAGAGATGATTGCATCCAAGTGGAGACAAAGTTGCGAAGCATTTCAATATATCAATCAGCAATTGCGTCTCTCTTTCAAAGAAATTAGGATCCCAAATTTTTAATTTGCTAGGCACGCTCCTTTTACGAATCGTAAAATGATTTTATTTTCAGTTTAAACATTAAAGAAAGACCACTTCATGTTAATGTTTAGTGCGTTGTTCGATCGTTTGGACTTTGGAGCAAATGTAACTCTAATTGCTGATCGCTATATGCAAATGTTTCGCAAGTTTGTGGAGCTGATTTTGCACCCGTGTGACTCTTTCCTTCTAACGTCTTCCGATACTATCCACAATATATTGAGAAATTGAAAGAAGTAATAGCATAGGAAATTGCCGTCTAAAGTTATTATAGAAAACGAATAGCCTTAAGATATAAGTTATGAATTATAAAGAAAAATTGCTTCCACTTTGATGCAACCATTTTTTAAACCAACTAACATAAAATCTTTTTAAAGATAAAACAAAAACTTCAAAATCCGACTTACAGTGGTCTTGCAATTCAGGTTTGAAATGTGGGAGGTATTTCTGCCGGACCCTGTATGATTTTTTTGCTTTTCACTTCCAAGTCTGCAGCAGCAGAATATCTTATAATGAAATAAGTTTAAAAATGTAACAAGTTTCATTTTCTGTAATATTCAACACTTTTGCATTGACATTCGTAAGTTTACTATTTTGTTGTGCCTATTGTACTTTTGCGGATTTTAGAGTTTAATTAATTTTTCACATTTTCCCAAATACATCCTGCAATTTTCTTCGCAATATTCCTTTAATTTGCCTGATTTTTCCTGTCTTTTTTTGTGTAATAATTTTCGGCGTTGGTTGAATAAAGCTGCGCAAAATAATAATTTTGAGTTGATTCATTGTCGAATGGTTATTGAATATATAATTACATGCGATAGCAAATAGTAAATTTGATTGCAAAATTGCTAATAGAATTAGCAAGAGGGTTATTCGCACATTTAAAGCTAATGCTTAATCCGGAAACCTTTAGTAAAAAGTTATTTTTTGTTCACACCACCCTTTTGAGCTAAAAACAATCCTCCTGCGTTACTCATCATAAGCAATTTCATCGAAAGCTAATACAATATACTGAAAGAAGAAGTTTTATTATTATCGAGCGAAATAGGCGCGAGACGTTTATTTGTAAAGAACTTTTAATGCGTGACTACACATTTCCCATGCGTATTAAATATGAAAGTTTCGTTCTTTATTTATATCTACTATAAAATTGCATCGATTTTTTCACTTCGAGCTTCGCCTCTGCCTTTGCGGCCGCTTGTATCGTACGTTTTTTTTAACGGTCGTACTCCCTGCGCTTTAATAACAAGGAGGGAAGAAAAATGATTAAACGTCCCGTACCTATTTCCTCACATACACAAACAATTATTAACCAGGTCACTGTATTAATAATGCAACGGACGGCGATAGTTGCAAGTTAATGGCGCAACGGGACAATAAAAATTGAAATTTTTATTAATCGAAATTGTGCCAATACGCTTCACTAACTAATCGAACCTTCGCCCATCGTTCTTGCCAATAATAGCCGCCAGTTGCATCCGTCTCGGCGAGACGAAGACGTTCGACGAACTCGCCGATCGATTTCCTTTCTTCATTTCGAAATCGGTCCAAAATGCGATTACCGTCAAATAACGAGGAACCATAAAAATCTCTACAAACCTGCACGCACGTTGACGTCGCGCGAATGGATGGTGCCGACGGTGTTTTTGGCGAGACACGAGTAGACTTGAGCGTGCACTTCCTGGCGGTAATCTTCGGCGCGGAACGGCGGAAACACCAAGTTCCCGTTGGCCAAGACCTGTCGTAAGCCGGGCACGTCGCCAACGGCCGTGCCATCGGCTCGTACCCAAATGATGTCCGGCGTCGGGTTACCGGTGGCGCTGCATTCGACGACGGCACCGGTCGTGTTCGAGAAGTCGACGCGATTGTTGGGTTCGCGTACGAATACGGGACCGGCCGTATTATCTTCGGCCGCAATCGACGGCACTTGTACAGTCAATGTCATTACTATGACGAACGCGAAGAGATACATTTCCCCGAGAAGGATTTGCACCACGCTAATTTTAAATACACACACACTCACGATGAGCACGATTACACTTAATTAGAAGCTTTATCAATTAGGGTTAAATACACCACGCACTGCAACAGAAAACAAAAGTAAACATTAATTTAACGTAATTGAAAATAACAAATCGATTAATGAAAGTGTCTCGATAGCAGTTTGCTCTTTTCGCTAATTCAATTCGCCGTTTTAGAAACTGGTTTAACTAGGAAATTCGACATAGCGCTTTACTTAAATATGCATATGCAAATTCGTTAATGTTAATGCACCGAACAGCCTCAGGATAAAGGACAAGGAGAAATGTTGTGAAGCGGTTTAAAAATAATCCGTGATTCAATGAAATTTAAAGAGGCAGGTAACGCTGATGATATGGTGAATGCACAAGAAAGAAATATGTGGTTGTATGGTGTAGATTTCTTAAAGAAGAGCAGGTGGTCGGTTCTTCTTGTGGATGAACAGCTGCCCTACCATCATGTTTTGATTCGTTAAAGATGCAAGAAAGAGCGAAATGATGTTGACGATGATGATGGAAACGTTTCTATTTATCGTTTCCTGTGCGTTTTCTCGTTATTTCGATTTCGCTTCTCCTTAAAATTTTTTTTTTTTCATTTCGTTCGGAATTATTAATGAACTTATCAAGTTCGGTCTTATTGGTCACCGAAAGGCGACCGTACTAATTGGACGTTTAATTAATAACAACGCTTTCTCATTATTTTATTATCATCATCAATCGCGTTGTTATTTAAAATATGAGGAAAATAAATTAATCGCTTTTAATTATTATGAGAGCGTTCTTTGTTGTCGATAATCGAGCTGTACCCAGAGATAATGCATGAACGAGCAAGAAGATTCACAACCCCTTTTCCAGCTAGAAGGTTATGTGCTTTAGGCCTTTCGTTCTCGTCATACCCACCCTAAATGATATTCTCGATTTGTTTGGATTCCTGAAGGAAATTTCGTTCGACGAAACGGGTCTATTCTTAAATAGATTCCTTTTTCTCTACACCGATTTCATCCCCTAACGTTAATAAAATCTCTCTCATATTCGTATCGCATAATAACAACGAACCGGCGTGGGTGTTTTGCAAAAAAGATTCTTTTGCGATTTCATATCGAAACGCAGAGATCGATAAGAATTAAATAAGAATGAATGCTTACCACAGAGAATAAATATTTAGTATACGATATTTTTATAATAGCGTAGATTAAAGCACACGAATAGCACAAAATTCAGCCACAAGACAATGATAATTTAAGAAAACTGACGGAGAGATGTCACATACCCTCCTTGCACACACAAGAAGTACCATCAACAATATGTAACGCCTATTGACGAGGATACGCGATCGGATGTTCGGGTATTGGGAGTTTGTCGCATTGTGTGTTGCCTACGGCATTGCATAACATTTTCTTCGGATTTGCAATTTTCCATTTTCACGAAGGTTTCCAAAGATAATGTATAAAATTTCGGTTTGAATTTTAAGGTCCCAAAATGAATTCAATCGACATATGTCCTTATATTAATTTCTCATCTAAATAGGCTCAAAAACTAGATAGAACCATAAATATAAACAATTTCCTTTATAATTCAATTCTATAAACTACCCCAAAAATTATAGAATGTGTTTAATTTAATTGTACTTTATTTACAAGAATTACATAATGCACAAAACACTGCTGTTGTAACACAACCTCTAAGTAATAAATATCTAAATGATGATTTCAGTGTCTCCTAATTCTTCATCTGATGGTAATACTATCTTTGATGGATCTATAAAATTGGCGTCGATTAACGGTAATCCGGCTTGTTCTCTACGTCTCAATTCTAAAAAGGCTTCGCGTTGTGCCCAATCTCTAAGACTGTAGTCGGGTTTGTAAGCCAAATAGAAACCACCAAATACTAAACACACAGTAACAGTTGAAAAGAATATCAAGTGCATCGAAGTACGATCGTCTTCTTCGGATGTATTCTCAAATCCATAACTGATCCAATTTTTGGTAGATGTAGGAGCTTTTGTAGCAGTAGCGCTTGCCGTTATGTCAACTGTATCACTATTTTTCTTAGACGTTGAAATATATCGGTTATTTACTACTGGTAAAAGTCTTCTTAAGTTACGTTGTAATCGTATAACACCAGACATTTTACTTATCGTTTTTAAGGTGTTGAATTTAATTAAATTAGAAAATTACTTAACAAAGTTAATATATACGCATAATGTCATATACCCAGTGTGAAATTGACAGTTTGTGTCAGAGCCAAGTTGCAAACCCTTTAGTGAAACTGCAAAAACTGATTATTTATATAGTTTATTTATAATAATTCGATTAATTGTCAATAACAATGCTACTTACGGTCAATTTTAGCTGCACATATTAAATATAATATGCAAAATTTGTTAATGTTTTGATTTCAATAGGGGAAACTCCATCCTTCCATTTTTGTTGGTATTATTGTGACTTCCAGTTGACAGAATAATAAATAATACTTTTATTGACTATAAATTGTTATGTTGTCATGAATATAAATAAAAGCGAAGATTAATTAAATTAAGAAAATATTGAAGAATCAAAAAGTGTATGTCGTTCGTTAATAACTGTTAAGTTTCAATAAGTAATTAGTTGCAGAATTATAATGGCAACCTTCATGAATAGTACAACCACAGACAATAATAAATATGAAACAAATGTGATAACTTATATCACAGTTGGAAATTTACAAATCGCATTACCACCAAATATAGCAGTTAAGTCTTTTGCTGATGGCAGTAAGTCGTTATTCACAATAAATGTAAGTATTTAGACATATCTGATTAGAACTGATTAATATCAAGATTGTACTTGCAGCCAAAAACAAATAAATGTGCGGAAATATTAATAGAATCTCAGAAGAATAGTGACAAAATAAAAGAAAGGTAACAGGATATGGACCCAATTAATAGTTTAAACACATAACAACATTGATTTTAGTGACAGCACACCAGTTGCACCAGTAGATGATTCAAAAGTGGTTAATGCCACAACATGTGATAGTAAGCTTGAAACATATAAATGCAATTTGTGCAATGAAAGTTTCCAGAAGATTTATTTATATAAGAAACATGTACAGGCTCATAGAAATCTAAAGAAATATAAGTGTGGTCAGTGTTATGAAAGTTATAATATCGAAGACAATTATAAAATACACTTGGCTATGCATTCTAAGGGACAACCTAGATGTCCAATTTGTAATAGGACATTTCAAAGATTAGCTAGCCTAAGATCACATTTATTGATACATCAAGTTGATGAAACATACACTTGCCAAGAATGTTTAGCAGAATTTGAAAAATCTGTAATGATATAACAATAAGAACTGTGCATGTGCTAACTTGTGATTGTGTTTTTAGGAGGAATATTTAAAGCATATGGAAAAGCACAGAACTGAACCTCAACACACAAAACCTAAAGATAAGCCTTATATATGTTCATATTGCAACTATACCTTTCAAAATCATGAAGAATACAAAGAACATATATCAAGACACATCAAAGTATTCTGTTTACATTATTTATTTATGTTATTTAAAGTTACAATCTTCTAGGTAAAGAAGTTGGTGTACAATAACAAGAAGTTTAGGAAAAAAGTTAATACAAAAAGAGAATTCCAATACAAATGCAATCAGTGTACCAAATCATTTCCTAAATTGTGTCTTTTAGAACGACATTCAAGAATACACAGTGGTGAAAAACCTTTTGCTGTAAGTCTTTCTAAATACTTTATAATGCAACAAGATGTAATGATGTGTCAATTTTTAGTGTAACTTTTGCGATAAGGCTTTTGCACAGAAAGGTACATTACAAATTCATCAGACGAAGCATACAGGCGAAAAGCCATTTTCGTGTTACCTGTGTCCCGCAAAGTTTTGTCAAAAAGGTTTGAGTATTTAATTCAATTATTTGAAATCACATTTAATGTTACGTTTTAGGAAATTTACGAGTTCACGTGGAAAGAGCTCATACAGCTTCGTCGGCTGTAGACAAATTATACACGTGCAGCCATTGTACTTGTATTTTTAAGAGGGTAGCTTCTTTAAATGCACACATTACAAGGTGCCATAGTGATAGTAAAAAGAGTGATACAGTATCTGACGTAATGGAGAGACTGAAACTATTAGAGCAACAAACTTTGCCAATAAGTAATTTGAACTTGAAAGATTTACCCTCAAGTATATCTACAATTAAAGAGGAAACCATTCTAACTGAGGAACATACACAAAATAACGATAAACAAAATTTTACAACCATACATTCGAATATTAACGGCGTCGTGCAGAAATATGTAGTCAAACATAGAAAGATTGATGCAACTAGATGGTATATTTGCTCATTTTGCAGCAAAGAATTTAAGAAACCTTCCGATTTAGTTAGGCACATTAGAACGCACACGAAGGAGAAACCCTTTAAGGTAACACAAAATGTTGTGTGTTATTGTTTTGCTTATTGTTCTTTTATTTTTAGTGCAATCAGTGTGATATGCAGTTTACACTGAAATCAACATTAAATACTCATTTGAAAACTCATTCAAAGAAGAAGGATTATATATGTTATATATGTTCCAAAATACTCACCTCATCCAGATCTTATACCCTACATTTGAGGTAATTATAAGTTAAAAATGAGAAGTTTTAACGTTCATAACTGCTTTCTCATTAGAAAACATGACAAAATCAACGTGAAACCTAAACAGTATAAATGCGCGGAATGCAATAAGCTCTTCAATTCGTTAACTAAAGCAAATATTCACATGGCAGTTCACGATATTAAGCAAAAAGTCGGTGAAAATAAGGAAAAGGAGAACAATTTGAAGAACATCATATTAAAGCAGCCACTCTACGAAACGGGAAATGGTAAATCGCCAAATATATCCTTTGATAGTAGTAATGAAAGAAATGGTGTTTTTAGGATTTTTACCTGTCGCCGCACCGAAACCGAAAATCCCGTCCGTCGAATACGAGCAGTATAAAAATCGCCCGTGCAAATGCCAACATTGTCCAGCGGCATTCACTCGATTGGTACATTTAAAAAGACATCTGCTGATGCACACGGGCGAAAAGAAATTCAAGTGCGACATTTGCCAGAAGTCGTTTTACACATCTTATTCGCTTAAAGAGCACATGAACTTTCATAATGGAATTAAAAACTTTGCCTGTCCGACGTGCAATAAGAGATTCGTCACAAAAACCATTTTGAAACGGCACATGATTATGCATACATCGTATACGCCCTACGTTTGCCCTTATTGTAGGAAACGTTTCAAGTCTGTCACTTTGTGCAGAAGGCATATTAACACACATAAACGTGACGTTAATTTGCAAATGCAAGACGTTCAGGAAACTGATAACACCACGATTATCGAACAGCCAAACAAAATTATTGACTTTGCATCGGCTTTATCGGAAAATATTTTCAATATATCCGATTCTGTAAATCGAAATTTAAACCCAAACGTACTCACAGGAAATGAGAATTTGGTTCCAACTGATAACAGTAACATAATCGCAGCGACAGGCTCTGAATTAGATAAGAATGTAGCGAATTTTTTAATCAGCGATAACAATTTTTCAAATTCGGACGTTTCGATTTCGGACGCGAATTCTGACCAAAATCTATTTTCTACGGTATACGTTAATTATGATAACATGCACGTTCTGTCGACGAACGATTTCAACGCTTTGTGCAAATTAGAGAATAACGATTCGTTGTTTTTGAATACATTCCACGAATTGCAACTCACAGACGCAAACGTTCTTTTATCCCAAGGAGCGGATTTTTCTAACGATACTCAAAGTTTTGATACTTTCAATACGAGTTTCATGCTGAACACAATCGACGATCTCGACGAAGTTAATATAACCGACAACCAGAACTCGAAATTATCTGATCAACAATTGTTAACTGTTAATAGCACTCAATTGAACGATAATTTGATTTTGTTCAACGACGGCAAAACTGATCTAAATTTTGCTCAAAATTTGGAATTTTCTTTGCCAAAAGCTACAGTAAGTGAAACAGCTTGTAGTCAAAAGACCCACAATTATTTATGTATCACGTGCAAGAAAATATTTGAAACGGACATCGATATGGGCAATCACGATTGTAAATGTGAAGAATATTCGGCAAATGCACAGAGTGAAAATGAGAAGAATGATTCACCCGAAAAAACGAAACAATCAGTAAGTTTATTTCAATAAATGTAACATTTATTTACCTTTAAAATAATTGTAGAGTCAATCCAAGAAAACTGCGAGATCAATAGGAAAAAGGGATAAAAGTAAGACGCATTCGTGTACGAATTGCGATAAAACGTTCCTTACAAAATTAGCCTTATACAGGCACGCTAGTACTGCACATAATATGAAGAAGCAAACGAAAAATGTTTGCCCTTATTGCGAGAAAACATTCAAAAAGCCCTCTGATTTAGTAAGTATTCGTATTTTATTATGATCAAATTTGGGATTGTAAATTTCTTTTAGCAACGGCACGTTCGAACGCATACAGGAGAGAAACCGTATAAATGTGAGAAATGCGATAAAAGTTTCACATTGAAATCGACAAGAGATTCACATTATAAAACACACAATCCGGGTAGCAATCGAGACTTTAACTGTACCATTTGCAATTTATTCTTTTCTTCAAAATCTAGTTTAAAAACACATATATTAAAACATACGGGTAAGAAGACATTCATCAACTTTGATCCAATCATTTCTAACTATAACATTTTCCAGGGGTTAAACCGTTTGCGTGTCATCTGTGTCCATCAAAATTTAGAACATCCGGCCAAAGAAAGTCTCACGTAGAGAGTCACAAGAAGAACATTCTCAAAAATCAAACCGATTTAAATAGTTTGTTTGTCGGTAAAAACACAACCGATGTTGATTTGCAAGAAGATAATGTAAAATCCAGCGATTTGTTGGTAATTAGTGCATTGTTGATATTATGATCCTAAATTACTTTTTCGGTTTTCTGTTTTTTAGGGCGCTAAAACCGATTTGGTGCCAAACGAGAACTTAGAATTGAGCATAGCTGACAACGGCGAATGCTTGAACATTACGCCGCTATTACAATTACAAAATGGTGTATTTTTATTGAACGACTTACAAACGGACGCCGCGTTTTCTTCCAATCTGTTGCAAATGGACCTCGACTGCGTGGTTGCCGAAGACGATGTTTCCCAGCTAGTCAATATGCAAGCGTTCGATTTGAACAAAATCGTCGATCAACAACCTTTTGCCAACGACAAATTGATCGATTATAATGCAGAAACTGTTGCCGTTGTGCCAACGTTAACTTCAGAAGAAATTCACAAACCGTTTCAATGTGATATTTGCCAGAAAACGTTCTTGAAACGGTTTCTCCTAAACAAACATCTAAAAACGCACGGTCTTAATATGCCGTATTTGTGTACGAAATGCAATAAAGGTTTCACGACCGAATCGTTATTCGAAAAACATTTAAACACGCACAACGGCCACCGACCGTTTGCGTGCGATTTGTGCCGCAATAGTTTCGGCGAGGAAGGCAGTTTGAAGATACATCTGAAGAGGTGCGTTTAACAATTCTAATACCTGTACAATCTATTTTCAATTTTATTTTCTTCATTTCAGGATACACAACATCTCATGATGATGTGTAACGAACAAAGCTTGTTATTGTTTGATATAATTTATATATTAATTAATAATTTTTCTATGTGTAAATACAATTTTTATTTTGAAACTAAATCGATGCGTTTCATTAGGCGATCCAGCATAATCCAATTAAAAATTTTAAAAACGATCGATAAGAATATTTCGAATAAATTAGAACTTATTAAGTAAGATAAAAAATAATAATAGAAGCGAAATGGGCGGATTATATTATGAAAAGGAGAACCGGTTAAGCGTGGAGAGGGTTGTAAGAAGAAGAAATAGTATCAGTGATCTGTATGTACGTATAAATGTAGGGGTCTCCAGAGAGGAATACGACTACTACTGCTGCTGCAACAACGGAGGAGCCATTGTGACTGACAGATCCTGGCATGTTCAGATGGAAGGCTCTCTCCTTGCATACGAATGGCCTACTTGTACCTACCCCGAGACTACGCTACTGTCAGACTCCGAAGAAATTTATGATATTACTTACATTCGTTCGCCTCGCTCGGTCGATGGCGCAACTTCCACGCTTTATGCAGATAAGCCGCTTTAATTGGCCGGTTCTTATGCTATTCGTTGAAGAGAATGAAACGGAGAGAGAGAGAGAGAATTGTAAACCGTATCTTCCTCATCATCATCATCTTCGTGCCTTCTTCGTTTCAACTGTAATTTGTGTGTCGTTTTCACGTAAATGTACGCAACCCCGAGTATAAAGTGTTGTATTAAATAATAACTTGTTTCTGTTTCTACTACTCAACTCGTTAAACTTTTTCCTTCTCTTTTCGCCCGCAAATACTTTGCAAAAAGAATCCCTCGTTTCAAACGATATGCACAAACTTTCCGTTTAGCTTTATTTTTGTGATTTTGCTTCATAAATTTTATTACTTCAATAATACGAAGACGAATAAAATTCAAGTAAATTGTCGAATAAAAATTATGCGATATCTGCAACGTTCGATGCGTTTTGTTTCAGAAATAAATTGCCATTTATTCGTATAAAATTTTGGTATGCGAATAATCGTGAATAAGCGAACCGTTCATTGAGTTTTTTTTTTGTAGAACGTATAAACATTATTCCGAATTGGCAATTCGCTGCTGCGCCAAACCATATGTATAAAATAAAGTAACAGCTTAAACATCTTCCTCTTCTTGATGTATGGTGATGAGTTTGCGCTTGTAATGTGTTATTTTGGAGGTAAGAAAGAAGTACGACGAAACAGGAACTAAAACAAAACGGTCCCGTAGGAAATGTGTAGATATATTCAAGAAAGCGTGGCAGAGTTTAGAGAGAAGTATACGAGGCAAATTCGCGTAAGATATGCTTTCGTTCGCGAAGGAATATTAAATGAAATAAAAAGCGCACCAACAAAGAAAAAGAAAGGAAGAAGAAACGGAACGCTTCACTTTACAAATGTAGAAAGATTTGATTGAACGCAATTTTAAACAAACAATTCTTATTATACGTTCGCCTTTTATATTGCGTGTCTAACTTTTAAATAAATAAAATTCAAATTTGATTGTTTCAGTACGCGAAAGAGAATTAAATTTCGAGCGTACTGATTCATTTATTTATTTTTATTTTTTCGCAAGAAATCCGAACGCACACTTTTTATGCGAGAATTTAACTGAACGGAAAGAAGATAGCGAATCGTGCAGCAACGTCTCTTATTTCCGTTGGAGATAGACGCGGCATCGTCTCTTTTTTGCACGAAATTGATGGTTACTTAAATGGCCAATTAATTCGGTCGGTATACGGGAGGAAAGTGCCTATAACTCGTCTCTCTACTTCCATAGTTAAGAATCCTTAATCCGAGCGCTTCACGTTATTTGTCCCCGCGCCCGTAAAAGAAATGTAATAGAGGCGGAAAATAAAAAGGAAAAAGAAATATTAAAAGATGTAGCAATAGAAGAGGAGGAAGCAGAAGAAGATGAGGGGGAGCAGTTACACGAAGAGCCCTTGCACACGTTTTACCGTTGTATCCACTGATTTAAATCTCGGGAACTCTCTCCTCCAGATTCTAACGACAGATATATTAGAATGTCGCAAAAAGGGTTGCACGTTAACTTTGCAATAAATTCTTTCTAATAATACCGGTTGCAAATATATATAAAAAAAGGCAACGGAGGAAAAAACTAAGGGAATTAAGTAGTGTAATAATTAGGATGGGATTTAATTAAAACTGTTACGGAGACGGCATTGGTTGAGATATTAAGGAGTCGGTTAAAAAGGAGCATTCTAATACGATAATGATAATAATACGTGTTACATATTTCTGATTTTAATGTTATAATAAATCGAAATTTACGAGTGGCAAATCTGGTTATCGTGTAACGTGGATATAATAAAGGGAGCAATTAAGAGAAAATGTTAAATGACGTTTTTAGTGAAAAATTATTATGGTAATTTTCTACGATTGCCGCCACGAACCTCTTCGGATGTGAAGTATGTGGCGTGGCAAATATTATTATATAAGAAGAAAACGGAGTCAGAAAGGGAGAGAGAGAGAGAGCGAGAACGTTAAAAGTTGCAGGTATGGTAACTTGGGAAGAAAGGAGCATGAGACGGGGCACATACCCACGATAATAATTAAACGATCTCGTAATTACTTTCGCATTATCACAATTAAATTATACCAATGAATTATATTAAAACGGACTCGAACAACTTTAAAATCTGCTTCTTACACGATTATTTTTCGTTTCACTTAAAGAACTATAAACCTTCCTCACTCTAATTGCTTTTATTATATCTTATCTCTTCATTTACTGGTATTATTATTGTTGGACCATGCTTTTGCTACACCGTCTATCATAAAAGTTCATACTTGCTTTTAGTAGAAACCAAGGTTATCCTTTATTCTAAATAATTTCCTTCGGCAGCAATACAGCTTTCCAAATGCTTTTTTAATCTCATCTTATTACTAATAATATCGATGCAAATTCTTTAAATAGGTTTTCTATCATTTTCATTGTTAAATGCAATTTAGGCGATCGAGAATAATCGTACCTTGTTAAATCCAGTGAATAAGATGACATGATTGAGTGTTAAAAACTGATCTAACAATCGATAAGTGGTGAGCTAGTGCCCCAATTCGAATTCAATTTTTTCATACCAAAAACATCTGCTAAAAGGATGTGAATTGATTATTTCAAAAGTCCCAACTCATTTTCGCGTGTCTCAATGAAGTTCTTTTCCATATTCAATCAAAATTTCATTAAAGTTTGACACAACAGAACACAACAACACAACAAATATACACACGAGGGGGTACCCAAAAGAAACGATAATTATTGTCTGTAGATAAATTACGATCGTGAATTTTAAGAAGCAACTCGCCTACAACAAATTCTGTTTTCTCTTAAAGGAAACAGCCGCTGAAATTGTTTCAGTGCTTCTGAAGGCTTCTGCGAAGGAAGCTCCAAGCCAGGCTCATGCAAAAAAGAAGGTCAAGTGAAATCAAACTTGAAGATAATTATCATTTGCCTTTTGGACACAGAGGGAGTCGTTCACGTTGAATTTGTTCCTCAGGGAAACACTGTAAATCAATATTTACTACCGGGAAGTGATGAAATGAAATGAGAAAAAAAAACTACGAGGTAGTGAGAAAAGGACACACTCAATTGTGGGCATTGGGCAACTGGATGCTTCATCTTAAGAACGAGCCTCTCACACAGCGCTGCAAATCAAACGGTTTTTGGCATAAAATAGTATGACCACGATTACTCACCCTCATAGTCGTCTGAAGTAGATCTGTACGACTTCTTATTCCCGAGCATCCCGGAAAATCTAAAGAGAAATCGTTTACAGGACGTAGAAGATGTTAAGACAAAATCGCTGGAACAGCAAGGGGATCAGAAGATTATAAAAATGTTTCGAACCTTAAAAAAGCCGTTGGTACAAACGCAGATTATCTAGTGGACAGTATTTTGAAGAGGATTGATGTTCTAAAGATGTTTCCTTGTATTTTGAAACCTTAAACAAAACATTCTGGTTTCTTTTGGTATATCCCCGCATTCGACTTATTAAGATTGTTTATGAACTTTTGGGACTGGGCGCTTATGCCTCTTCAAACTGAGATTGCAAAATTAGTTGAAAAAAAAAAGAACGGCTGCAAACAAATAGGAAAGACTGACAAATTTATTGTGGGTTATTGTGGTAGATTAACGAGGAATAATGTTTGTTATTATACGTTGCTTTATTTTTTTTGCATTCTGGCTGGGATTATTATCATTATTAGTTAGGTAACTGTATTGTTGTTTGCTGAAGCTAATATAACAATACCGAAACAAGCGTTTGGTATTTTAGTGTTACGTTTCCACTGTACATATACATTATGGTGGCAGCGGCATGAGAGAGAGTATATCAATCGTGGTGTCGGGGCCCGTTGATATGCGAATATCTACTTTATGGGCCACCTGTTGCTTTGAATTCTTGTAGTGTATGTGTGTGTGATACTCTAGTAGTAAACTGAATTTTCTCCCTGTCCTCTCCCTTAAGCTAAAAGGATTTAACCCCGCACTTGACGAAAGATTCGAGTCAGAAAAGTGAAAGAGAAAAAAGGAAGAAACGAAAGCGAGAAAGTGAGCGAGAACGAGAAGAAAAAATGTAAGGAAAAACTCGACAAAACAAGGAAAAACGTCGACTTCAACATGCATTAACTTTCCACTGAATAAGTGAGAAGTTGTAGTAGAAAAACGGCGGAAACACGATATTAAGCGAATTAAATGAATCTGTTGTATTTGACGGGAATTTTATTAAAATGACACGTACAAAAAACATTGGCTAGATAATATAATCATTTAATAATTATCAGCATCGTACTATTTAAATTCTGTTTTTCCCTTGTGGAGCGTATTTTTATTTTTTAAGCGTTAAACTGGAAAATTATGATCGTCGAAACAGTTTCGAAAGTTTAAATTGGAACGAGGCGCCGGACGTAACTTTCTAATGAATGCTGCACCCAATGCCAGCAGCCGAAAATTTAATGGCGAAACAATGTAGGATTAATTAATTTTGAAGGTTTGCTTACGTTGTCATAAAACGTGTCCAGTAAAGGATCTCGATTTATAGGTCGGTGCGTTTAGCGGTATCGGTCAGACGGCAAACGATGAGGCGAAACGGCGATAGAAAATGAGAGATGAAGTAGGTATATAAGCGTACGATTTAATTAGCACGAACGTACAAAGATTGAGATACCTAATCACCGCCGAATACTATTCGCTCATTTTCTCGAGGGAAGGATGACCGGCAGGAAACGGAACGAGATGTTCCTACATCATCTAACCGCCACCATGAACGTCCTCCGTTCCTACTCGTTCCACAAACACATGTATCTAACCTTCTATTCTTCAATCGGTCCCCGATACACCACTACGATTCAGTCCAGTTTTATCACTTCTAATAACGTTCGAAACGGGCGAGAAAGATGGGTTAACAAGATTGGCGAACGGACGAGACTAAGTGAGCGAGAGCGAGAGAGAGCGAGAGAGAGTTTTAAGTGAGACGATTGTTAATAATAACGGTATTTCCCGATTTCCCTCGTTCTGATGACCGGCATGTCCGTTCGTCCGGTCATTTTCCCCACCGTCGGTGGTACTCCGGGCCGGAATCCTTTAAAGGTCGCCCAACATTACCCGCCCGAGCCAATTGGGCCCTAAATTGGGTCTATCTTGACACCTTCAAATGGCAATTCAAAGGCGACGACCATTACGTATACCGCTCTTAAACGGTATCCAGTCTAAAATGCGAACGACGGTTTCGGCAAAATTATGTAACTTTATCGCTTCTACGAGGGCAATTATTATATATCTCTCCGAACTAAATTACACCCAGTCATACTATCCCGTTGATGGTCCGGATCTGTCGTGTGCGATTAATCTAATTTTATGACGGCGATCGTTAAAGATATGTTTAAAGTTGCCGATTGTTGCAAACAAAAATGTTAAAATTCCAGCGCACACGATGTTATCCCGTACTGTGGTGTGCAGTAAGGAATTAAAATAAAAAATAATAATAAACGGATATTAAGGACGAGATGGAAAGGGTGGAAAATTAAAGTAGAATTAATCGCAATTACGTTTGTTTTATATTGCGAACGTGGCTGGTAGTTACAAGTTGAACTTGTTTTCTGAATTGTTTGGCCTCTTTATACTTCTTTTTTTCCCTTTCGAAAAAAGGGGTAGGTTATTTTATTTTGTATATTATTCTCGTCCTTTCTCGCCGCGGAAAATTATTACGGTCCGTATAAGCAGTTAGGATATACGTGTCGTAGGAATTGTTGTAATGCATGCAATAATAATACCAACGAAGAACGGCGTTACAATTAGAATAATCGAGACGTTCTACCTTGAATTACAATTAAGCCATATTATTATTACTGCAGTTGTTGTTATTAGAGGTGTGTGTGTGTAGCATCTTTAAATTGTACGCGAGCGCCGCTTGAATTTAATCAAATTTATATTAATAACAAATTAATTGCGGCCGTGTCATTATTTTGCTTAAATCAAGTATTTTTTATTTAAATATAAATTTCAGGGTGTTTTAATGCTTATTATTATGTGGCCATGAAAATGTATTAAAATGATTATTATCGTTATTAAAATATTAAAAGACTTTATTATTGTTTATAATAATTATAATGGTTACACGTTTAAGACTTGAATTATGTTTAGATAATGTGCGTAAAGATTTTATATTGCATTTTAATGCTCATTATTATTAGCCGTTAATACATGTTGTAATAATAGCGATAGCATATTGCTAATCTAGAATGTTTATTACGTTTTTAATACTGCTGGGTTTGTTATAATAATAATTATAATTATTGTTATTAATCAGTATTTATAATAATTCTAATGCGCTGTTGTTATTAAATATAATTCAGTAAAGCTTGTAATGCAATTTATTTTCTTTTCAATCGAAACGAACTTTTTCCTCGTAGTATGACAGTCGACTCATACTTTTAAAGATCCATTTTCCTCATAATTTACTTTTTTAGCGCTTTTCACCGCGATGAAAAGAATGCTATTAACCTTTCGCTCACCTATTTCCAAGCAACAACATTTCCGCATTATTATTTGCATTGTCCTCTTTATGTTGCCACCCACGATATAATAGTGTAGGTATGAACAAAAAAAAAACTGCGGTGAAAGAACGAAAAAGACGGTTTATCTGTAGGTATCCGAGAGTCCTTCGAGTGCTGACTACGGCGACATTGTCGTCTCGCCCTTCTTCTTCTTCTTCATCGTTGTCGTCTTAGTAGTAATAGTTTCCTTTTCGTACTGGAAAACGTTCGTGAAAGAGCGGGTTAGAATCCACCCCCAAACCCTCCCTTCGGTTGATTCGATTAAAGTTAAAGGTAGCGGCGGTGGTTGTATGGAAGTAAGGAAAAGGTGGATGACGAGGAGAAGGATGAGGAGGAGTAAGAGGAAGCAAATAAAAGTATTCGTGCCGTTTCGGCTGATTCACGGCCACCTTGTGACACGGCTCCATCAGCCGCGACCCATTTCTATGCAAATCCGAAAACTCGATCCCGGCTACGCTAACGTCGTCCCCTTCGTCTTATTCTTTTCTTAACAGTACACTGCAAGAATGCGGGCGCGAGCGAGAGGGAGAAGAAAAAAAATGTAGAGAAACTAGCAACAGAGCTATTGAGAAGAGAAGAAAAAGGGATGGCAAAGAGTCGTCGTGCAACTGCAGCAAAAATACTAAATTAACTCCTCTATTATATCTATTCGGTTCCATCTTTTTGTGCTTTACAATATAAAGTAGTTGTAGTATTAGACGATGGTACGTTTTATAGTAATTTCGTGTTTCTTTTCGTTTATTTTCTTACGATGCTTTTTAATCGGTATCCAAAGAACGAGGATGTGGACGACTTTGTTTACTTTAACCGGTAAGCGTTTTGTTATCAGAAAATAATATTTCGTAAATTAAATAAATTCAATTCGAAACTGATTCGTTCCTTTTCGTTTTTCTTGATGAAATAAATAAACCGATTCCGGATGACGTTTCAGAAATTGGTTTCTGCGAAAGTGCATTTCTAATTAAATGATTCGCAAGCATAAAGTTTGCGAAAATTTAATTAATTCATACGTCGGGCGTTTGTTGTTGTAAGTCCGACTGCGGAGGTCGCGTTGTTTTGCAAATTGCTCTCGAATTTGTCCAAGAGCGTTATTATTATTATCCTCATTATCGTCACAGAACCAATAATTGGTCCTCTTCGTATAATACAATTTTGCGAAATCAAATTAGCACAATTATCAATAACAGGAACGCATCCAGGACGATCGTCATAATATAAACCGCACAAACGGATCGACGACACATGTTCCCTAAGACGATTCTTTTTAATTAAAGTAATAATTTTTGGAAATTAGCCCAATTTGATACTTTTCACTATTTGCTTATACTGATAGTGCCATTTGTTAAATTCGAATTTCTACAATTGGCGACGAAAAAGAAAGACACATATCGCAAAAATCGTTTTTTTATCTCCCTGCTAAAAATACAAGACATAAGTTACGATTTATAATAGTCCCCAAATTGTTGGCGACAATAAAGTTTGATAATGCGGCACCCTTACGAACAACAACAACAAAAACGTGGAAAGAGGAATGTAAAATCAGCAAGAAGCGAACCGACAAACGGAAAATACGACTGAATTCGTTATTGAAACAAGAAGAAGAACAGGCAAAAAGTGGGAAATTCGATCCACGTCGAGTAATCCTGTCCATCAACTCCTATCCAATATCTAACTACGTACGTGTTTCGCAAAAGCCCGCATCCCACAATAACGGCGATAGTAAACGTAAACTCTCATTTAATAATAACACGAGACGTATAAAGTCCATAGGCGTCGGACGTGTCCGTTTTTATTTGCTCGCCGATCCCTCTATTTCCACGAATGGATTCGGGAAAAGATCGTCGTGATTCATTGAAAACGACAACGATGACAACGAGTAAATCATATAGCGCAATTCTGGTGGATGCGCCGCGTTAATCGAATAATTTTTCGCCTTTCGATCGAGAAGCAATTTTTTGGAAAAGAGGGCATAAACTAAACGAAAGAATCGTTTACTTTAATCGATTTCCTTTACTATTATCATTCATTGATAATGCGGAAAGAACTTCTCCTGCCCTCTTTTTTTCTTTGCGAATTTAACCTACCTTTCTACCTTTGCGAAACGGTTGTACGTATTCAAAATGAGTTTTGTTAATAAAATTGATTATAAAAGAGAAGGAACGAGGGAAATTGTGCGGACGACGTTGCGCGGCGAGCGATAGAGATAGACGGAGAATGAAGAGGAACGGGAGCGAGACTGGAAGAAGAAAATATATTATAATGGGGCGAGTTCTCGGTAGGACGTGAGCGTGGGACGAAATGGGATGGAACGTCGATGGGAGAACGAGAGGGAGCGAGTGAGCTTCCACTGAGTGATGGCCCTCGGTTCCTCTAAAACAACCAATTTGAATGCATAGTTGTCCGTCAGTCAGGGACGACATTACCGCAAGAACCCTCCCGGTATATTCCGCCATTCCCCACGTATGTACGTATAGATGTATACGTATACGAGGGCGACAATAAATTGTCATAAAACCGTCAGATCGTCTGATTTGACAGCTGGGGGGGTAATTAAAGAGTGAATTTATGTGGGCACCGTCGTTCAGCATCCAGATATATACCTACGAGGGATCATTGTAGCGAAATGATTCTATTAGAGACAAGGACAATTTTCAGACGTAAAAGGGATATACCGTGCGATTTGCTTTATTCCTATCTCGCTCATTCGGCGACTCTGCCTTTTCTCTCGCTCTCCATGTGTATACGTACGTTAGAATGTGGATGTTGTGCTCGTTTATTTATGAGGATACGTGGCACTAACTAGATAAGAACGATCCCTTTGCCCGGAGCCGTTTTAATACGATTCCCATATTAAAGCAATTCCTTTCTCTTCGCCTAATGTTTTCCTATTCTTCTCGAGCTCACGGGTAACGGATGGGAAAGGAAAAAAAACGGCAGAGTAAAATAAAAGAGAACGAGCGAATTTAATTTCTTTTATTTCACGTCTTCCTTTCCGCCGAAAATTTACAATTACAATCGTACACAACAACGTGCAGATAATGTATACGAATACATAAACATCCCAACTGTAAGGGATGCATTATAATAATTTATTATTTAAACGTAATCATTAGGTGTAACTTTATTAATTAACCGAGCTTATTTTAATCGACATTGTCTCGGGGTGGACGCAATCACCGGCATCTTTCGCGTAAACACTTCTTCTCCGCGTTGACGTTATTAAAATCCTCCCGCTCTTCTCCACCTCGCGATAATACGAAAGTTTTCGCACACGATGCGAACGAATATGCGAAACCGTCTCGTAACGAGTGGCCGCCGATCGTCTCACACTCCTCATTCTATGCGATCGCTTCCAAAGAGCGTCCGGCAAAAACGTATCGGTACGAGTGTGGCTTTTACGAGTCCCACGAATAGCGCCCCCATCGGAGCTTATAATCAGAACGTAAACGACCGTCCGGCGACATCTGCAAAGTGTTGCGCGACCGTCTTGTGTTTATGGCCTGTCCGACACCGGTATTAACACATCCAATAAGCCACGGACACGACATTACCGAAGATATGAATGACGTGACTAGTCGGACACTGGTATTAGCCGAAGTGTGCGGCGCGGTCGTCGCGGTCCCTTTTCCTTTACACCTCCGTCTCGCAATAATCTGTACATGAACGAAGAGACCGCTTCAACAGCACACACATGGATATGCGAGGTTTTGGATGCCGGGAGGAATGGGTTAAGAAGATGGCGATGGTGGCGGTTTCGTCATGCCGCCTCCAACCTCTTGGCCGCAATTTGTGCATTATTATTATTATCGTTGAGTATCGAGAGTGAGGGTCCGGAAGGGTTGCTTCGGTGCGGGTTTTAACGGGGCGTTCGGCTTTAACGGCAGCTAGCGGCCACCGCAACGTTTTAATACAAGTGTTTACAAGATAACGACGCTTTGCGTTATTAATTTTATTAACGTCTCACGTGCGTTCCCATTCGATTTTTAACACGAGCGAAGAGTTTTCAGCAACTGAAAACGACTGAAAAGAAATGTTATGGAATAATCGCCTCATCCTACCACACGCAAGATGTTACGTCCGTATTATTGATATTAGTAGGTCGCCTATGTAATGTTCGATTTATTAAATATAACTTTTTTTGAACTTAACTTTATTACACAAGATACATATACATGCCATTAACATAAAATTCTTAAATTCTGGAGAAAAACTCTTCAAAGGCATTTCTGACAGTCTCTAAGTCTTCAGTGTCTTATCTCGCTAAATGTTAGCTGGATGTTTAAAAAAAAAAGTGGCAATCGGCTGGCTTCAAATTCGCTAACGATTGTACATTAGACATAGTTTCGTAGGTCAGCCCGTTTAACGTCTGAAGTTTTCCTTGTGCAAAACGAAATCACGTTGGTTCGTTTGAAAAAAAAAGGCAAAATAAACTTGTTTGCACTACAGGACCTCAGATAGGAACTCTCAGACATGAAAGCGCAAAGTGATGTATTAACTATACCTACTGATAAAATTTTTCATTGGAAAAGTATTTATGAAGAAATAGTAGACATGTATAATGTCGCTGTTATTATTGTTAATACGAATAAAACCTTTATATAATCATGAAATAAGGATGTATATCGAAAAGCAATGGGATTTAAAAAAATTTATCAAACTATTGATTCCTATAATATGATATTGCATTTATTGAAATTTAATTAAAATACCTTTTTCCAAAATGATCTAGAAGCTCAAATTACAAAATTCTCCTTGAGTTTGCTAATACCGATGAGTTCTATGCAATTAAAATATTTGCGTCATTGCGATACATCGAATTAGACAGGATCATTTATAAATATTGTAATTTCAAAAGATTGATGAATAATCGAGTTATAGAGGTTTCATCTGTATTTCGGTTATTTTTTACGATGCCACGTGGAAAAGTGTTATTGGCGGAAGAAATGGAACGAGCTTTTTTCACATAAAGCGGTAGGTGAATTGCATCATTGAGTGTTCTTAGGTCTGTGAATGTTGTAAATTATTTTGCAATTAATGCTGAAACATATGGCACAAAAGGCGTTTGTTTGTTTTGTAATTGCTTTTCGAGTTTCTGAATACTAAAAATATATTTCTGCGACAATGAGTTGCAATAAAATATATGATTATACTTTCTTTGAAAATTCGTCGATTTTTTTTAAATCTATAATAATTCTTGAATAAGTTAGCTATTACACAGTTGTTTCTTAAGACTTAAAATTTTTCATTGTTTGGCATGAAAAATACGGCCCTAGAACGGCCGAACCTATACTTATGGGACATAATGTATTAAGACATGCTAATTATGCTTCACGCGGATTCCGTTCATCATTTCCTTTTGCCCAATTCAAATAACGTCCAATGTTCGCGCGCTTATAAAGCAATAACATCGACAGGTATTGGTTGAGTTATAGGATTGAATCGTAGACGGATTGCACGTACGTTTAACCGCAGATACTTGCCTAAAATAATATAGGACCAATGATGATGATAATACATATAATGCCTCACAATAACCACAATACAAATCCCCGAGGCAATTATTAAGTTGCCGGACTCGCATCAATTAGTTTTAATGAGTGGCCGTAGCAATAATATCGGTCCGTGAGGCTGACTGATCGAAACCGTCTGATTAGTTTCGGCCATTATTACCATTATTATTGCTGCTGATGTGCTAACGTCATAACAATATAAATGTCAACGTAACGATCATAATATTATTGTTGGTGCCTCACCGATCTAACATTAATACGGCAAAGGATCGAATATAATCCTGGATGTTACGAACGGACGCCGCATCTGACCGCATTAGAATTAGTTCAATAGTAAGAAAATGACAACAAAATTAGGCGTTAAGGAAGACGGATTTAATGCGATTGAAAACTTTCAAGACATATAAATTTGGTGGATGCGCCGGGCGAGCGTAATAATTTTTCTTTCAACGCAATAATTTGCAGCATAACACACATCAAAATGATTGCCAACTATTTGTTTATTCCTTTTTCTATCTTGAAACGGAAAAGTGGAGCAACGCAACGAGAAAATAGCAGATTGTGACATTAAGATGGAAAATTTGGCAGCAGTCGCATTCGGTTAAAAATTATTAGCGCAACTTTAGTTTTGTTGCCTCGTATTTATTTAGTGCATAGATGCTTTTTAAAAAAAAGTTATAGTAATAATTTCAGCAAGTCTTTTTCCATGGCGATGATCAGAACGGCGCTTTGGTTTATCGAAAAAATTTATAGCTAAGTATTACAATTCCTTTAATTGTAAATCTCTGAATTTTTCGCATTATCATCATTCCGTTGCCGAATAGAAGTTCCTAAGGGGAGTCGTTCGCATTCGACCGTTTAAAATCGATGGAATTTTAACTTACAAGTAAAACTACTCATTATAAATCGTCATAAATTGTTGCCCGTTCGCTAGTTTTATTACTCGTCAATTGGTAAAAAAGAATCAATTCGATAATGATACCGATTGGAATTTTGACGATTTAGACCCGATTGATAAGTGCCACGACCTAATGGTTCCAGATAAAACGCATCGGTATATCTTTATTATTTATGGAAATCAATTCGGCAATAAAATTGTTGTTGTTCAACAATAATGTAACAGATACGGTTGCATTACGTACCATATGAATATGGGCCAAATTTTACGCGAACCTCCTCATACTATTCCTGCCTAATACATGCGCTCGTTTCTCGGCTAGAACATAATCGGTCGTAGAATAATAACAGCAGCAGCAGTAGTAGTAGCGGCAATAATGATCTATTTATCTCAAAGTGATTAAATTCGAATTGTTTACTAATTAATTTATGATGAAGAATAGAATTCAATAACCGATCGGTTTGCGATTTTGCGTTTGCGATTATGAATTATCGCGCTGCGATGTTTAGCCATCGTTATTAATCGATTTAGTTCATTAATTCTCGTCCTTTTCGTGCTCTCGATTCGCAAAATGAAAATCGAATCAAACTTTATTCAATCACATTTTTCTCCGCGTTAAACATTTGTTTGTTTTGCATTAAACGTAATCCCTCCCGAGGAAATCCATTCGACCATAACCGTACGATTTATATGCCCCCGTTCCTTGTTGTTGCTGTTGTTGTTTTAATGTTAATCCAAACGTTATTTGTAATAATTCAATGTTTGTATAACGAACACGCCGTCCTCTTCCTCTTACCGAATTCGATTATTTTTTTTCCGCGCTCGGTCGAAGCGAATTGACGCTCACTTCGGCGTTTGTTTGCATTTCAGCATCGATTACGTAAAGCCTCTTAAGTGTAAAATGCGAAAAGGCCGTTTCCTAGTTAGCGGACCGGCGAGAGAAGGCGCAAGCAAGCGCGTTTTAGGGAACGACGCCGGCGGCAAACAGCAAATCATCGGAAAGCATACAGATATTACCACGGTTAAACCAATAAGTTATTATGTAAACCCCTTTTTCCCCCACATCCAAAACCTCTCGCTCTCTCTCTCTCTCTCTCTCTCGCTGTCTCACACCTTCTTCCCCCGTCTCTCCAGAATTTTCCCGCTCTGTTCTCGATAGGAAATCTCTCATATTCTCTCGCGTTTTCGACTTACACACACACACACACGCGCGCCCTTAAATCTCGTAGAGCAAATCTGTAAGCGATGTGGTGGGTTAAGTAAAGGCGATGGGAGACGCTGACGACGATGATGGGTTGGGTGGGTGGAATGGAACACATGAGCACGTTTATAGTTAAGATCGCAGAGATCCCGAAACCATCCGAGCATGCAATAAACTTCGAGCTTAAGTGAACCGCATGACTGCAAGGTAAACGGTGGAGTTTCGCCGCCACGATTACTGGCTAAAGGGGTGGCGGGCGGGCGACGGGGGCGGCGGAGGATATGATGCGAGGCGGCGGTGAGGGTTCGACGCCACATTTTCATTATTTATGATGTCATAGTGAGCAGAGGTCGTCGCTATACTAATAATAATAATATTCCCGAAGCCGAGTCTTGGCGCTAATAATAATTGCTCCTTCTCCCATACACTGATTCTCCCTCGTACCGATTCTTGTATATCTACGCGAATCCGATCGCCGTCTCTTTCTCGCGCGTCGGCACTCGATCTCTCGTTCCGAGTGTCTTTGTGAGTCTATGTAGCGACAACAATCGTTTTCCCTAAGCGCCGCGTGTGTGGGTCTGCATAACTCATAACCGCTTGGATACTCGGGCTCGATTGTATTAAGAAAATATCTTCGGCCGAAACTGCGCTGCTAAGAATCCGCCTCTATCAAATTGATTTATGTGTGTGTGTGTGCCTTCTCGATTGCTATAAGCAACTATTTGCATTGCTCGTCGGCTCGTTTATTCCTACGCCATCGATTGTATTCAACTTCATAGTGAACAGATTAAATTTCCAAGGTTTAGCTTTATGTGGATTTCGTAAATAACTAAACACCCCATCCGCAGAAGGAAAAACGAAAAATCAGGAAGCACGGCCGTAATAAGTTAAGAATCGCAATTTATTGCATATGAAGGTACGCTGATTTGAAGCAAAAATGTTTACTAGCTTTTTTAATATACAAAAGGCGCACGGGTTGGATATCGAGGAGTTAGCGAACGAAGGGGGGAGGAAGGGTGCGAAGGCAAAGTACGAACTGATATTTGCTTCATTTCCCGGCTCTTTATCTCACCCAAGATCCCAATAAAAGGCGATCTACGATGCCACTTGCGAGATGAGTGAAGGAACTCGCGAAATAAAAATAAAATGAGAACGAGGGTAAAAGTGTGCGGATGCAAATGATACGAAACCGTGGAACGAGGAGGAAATTTATAAATAAATCTTAGATGGAAGAGAGAAAATGTAAATAAGAGAGAGAGAGAGACAGAGAGAACGAAAAGGAGAGTGAGAGGAGAGTTGTTGTTGTTGTTAAGTTTGTTTATTCATTTTTCTTCTACGTTTTTGGTTCTTATTCTCTTATTTTTATTATGTACAGTAGTAAATTCGAGGCCAAAAGTTTTCATTGAGCAAAAATCAATTTTATTAAATTTGAAGACGAAATATAAATTTTCATTTTTATATGAAGTTTCCTTTCATTCATGCCAACGGGAAAAGAAAATAACGGTATATTTTATGCGATGGCGATGGTTTATGGAATATTCCATATTTGTGATATACATCAAAACTACTTCTTGCCCCGTATAATATCAAGTTTTATTACGTGGCGTTTTAGATGGAGGAAAGTCGGAATCTAAAAAGAAAGAAGGAGCACACACCCAGACGGAGAAAAAGTATGGTGCCGCGAGTGAGTGAGTGAGAGAGAGAATAAAATAGAGGCATATTTATATCAAACAAAATTACATCGAAAAGAAATTCATATTGCTTCATATGGGCGATGCCCCGACGATGGCGTTCGGACGTATATCAAACATTATTATTGAGATGGACGGATGAACGAGTTTCGAGAAACTTTTGGGAACCGTACATTTTCCTTTAATATTTCCCTCATTTCTCTTCATCTAACTGCTCCGACTCGGCCAGTCATAACCGTGAAATGTGTTGAATTATTCTTCTCGTCTACCACTCTTCAAGAAACATATAAAAAAAGAGAAACCTGGTAGCTGTAATACACCAGGCGGGGTGGAAGCAATATGCTTCAGCATTTCAAGAAAAAAAAATGCCAACAAACGTCTCGAATAAATTTTCACGAAAAGGAAAACTTCTCCCATCCAATAAACAATAATCATTACTTTATATAGGTCTCCCTCTCTCACTCTCTCTTGTTCGGTCTCTTGCTTCCATTTCTTCACTTCCGTATAACTTTGATGTGCAATAAATTGGAAATGGAATTCTTATTGAATGCGATTACTGCTAACGACGTTCATTTTGCAAATATTTTCAAGCAGATTGAGGATTTTAATTTTTGTTGTTGTAAACGCAATCGCTCACATGAACGTTTTTTACGGGTGGCTTGTAATAAATTTATTATCTAGAAATGAATTATATAACGCATAAATTTAACTTTTGGAGGGGCAGAACGACAGAAAATAAAATAAAATATATAAACATTTTTTTAAATAAACACTCGTGCATGATTTGTTTTCGCGCACAGAGATAGATACATTTGGGTGTATTTTATTATGATAATCTTTGGAGACCGCGTTATTCTGCGTTCACTAATTTTTTTTTTCATTTTCGGTGAAAACAAAGTCCAATATTAATAATGTAATGCGGTAATAATGCAAGAGACGCATTATTATTACATTGTAAATTTCGTTCAGCGAGAAAGAGGGAAAATTCCGTGGCCGATAAACCGATGGAGATGGATAAATTTATTAATCACGACGCAACCGGAATTTCATTATAAATCCGGGTTCCAGTTTAAAAACCGAAAACCGTTGTTAATGCGAGTTTGCAGGCAATAATAGTAGTAGTAGTTGTAGTAGTTTCGGCCGTTAGGTAGGTGTAGCCATCCATTTTGATATACTTGCGTCCAGAGATGGAATAATAACTGACGCCAATTCCAAACGCCATTTACTTTATTTATGTAGCGCGATTCATCATGCCGCTTTGATTAGTTTATGGCTTTTATGGCGTGGAATATGAGTTGCGCTGATGCGGCATTTCTACACATCAATGCACCGTTTTCGAAATAATCGAAACTTAATATCTCACTAACCGCTATCCGTTTCCAAGCTATTATAGCATTCGATTTATAGAAAAGTGCGACAAAAAGTGATTAAAAGCGAAAAATTCCCGCACTTTTTTTTCGCGCTCCGCTCGGAAAAGTTGCACGTTGTAATTTTCGCAGTTTATTCCCGTTGTTGATCACGAAAAAATAAAAACAGGACAGCTTTAAATTGCAATTAGTTGCGTTTTTGCGCGAAAAGGAACATTGTATACGGCTTCCGCCATTTACGTGACGGGCAAAACGAATTTTCCTTCGCCTTTTCTTCGCGTTAATGACATCGTTAATTAGCGAAATTATTTGCAGCAGTATTTGATTAAATAAGATAATAGCATTAGATGGAATCCATAAATATGTCACTTTTATCACTTTGGTTCATATTTAGAATAAATAGTAGTGGAGAAAGCGAGCGAAATCTAATGTAAAGCGGTTCCGTAAGAAAATGAGAATGCCGCTTGGTAAAAGTTAAACATAAACCTTGTAGAAGCGTGGAGGAACAAGATGAAGTGGAATATGAAGAGGACGACGGGGGAGGAGAAAGGGGCAATCGTCGTCTTCCTCGTCGCTAATACAGCGGCAAATACAATAATTCGTTTCTCTTGGCCTCTCCACGGTCGCTTCTAGATAGAAGCGAAGACACATGTATCTTTTCGCTTTTGGACGGCCAAGTCGCTTTCCAGCTAAATGGCGTCTCTAATTGCAAAAGCAGCAGCAACAGTAAACTCGCCAGGATAATTGTAATGATAATATTTGTATGCTATTAATGTAGAAGACAGAGGAAGGTGGAACGGGCGGAAGAACAAGCGAACGAGCGAGAGAAGGAACGAGTCGAAGCACTGGCATTGCATGTGTTTAAGTATTAAGACGCACATGGCCATATTAAAGAGTCAACTCTCTGGTCTGCCGTTTTCCATGTGATTTATGCGACAGAAGTACGACTACTGGGTACCGTCATGAATCAACTCATCCTGTCCACCGAGCTGAGGCTCTAACACACGAATCTCTCTGTCTTTGCATTATTATTAAACATCCACTCGCGCCAGCCATTACGGAAACTTTATGCAGTGTATTGCAAAAAAATTATAATTTTTTTAGCGAACCGACAAAAATTTAATTCCGATTTACCTTTCTTAAAACCTCTAAATTAACACACACGAGCGACGCGAAGTAGAGTAAAACATTGTTACAAACCGTCCACTCGACAAATTTTATGACATTTTATCCTCGAGAAAGGAGTTGATCCCAAGTCAAAGTCCATTAATAGGGAAACCGACGGCTCTAGTGGATGGTGGATGATGGCACGTTACGTTGTTCGAAACAACATTTTCTCCTTCTCTCTCGTCCTCTCTCTATCTATCTGTACCATATAAATTATTAGGGCTTCTCTTGTAATCAGCATGTCGCCAATGTGACGGGACATTGCGGTAAACTCCACGCAACGCCCGTTGTGTCCTTCGTGAGACCGTTACTATTGCTGCTGCTGCTGCTGCTGATGTTGCTGCTGATCGAATTAGTGACGTCGCTTGTCGTGAAGTGCCCCATCCGACCTGACAACGGTTAGACGAATCAAATTATCTAACGACTGTATAAACATGTTTCCGTATTTTACTTATATCATATACCGCCGTTTCTAAACGCACGCAAATTTACAAATGGGCCTCTTTACGCCCGCGTTCTCTCCACATTCTGACACTTGTATAATAAATTGATAGTAATGGTAATAAGCGACCGGCCAAATGGCCAACGAATTTACATTTTCTGTTTGAAACAACGGCAACAATTCGCATCTTATTATCTCATTGAAATTTATTGCTACAGATGTTGGCATACGGTTGAAAACAACAAATACCTTTTTAGGCGCCTTGATAACCGGCGCATCCACCAAAATCGCATTTTCACCTCATAAATTTTATAACTTTTGCAAAGATCGCTACAACCCACGCATCCCGGCGCATCCACCAGAAACCGAGCTTTTCTAAGTTTGCTTGCAATTTAATTAAACCAATTTCTTTCTAGATCGGTATTGAATGAGAAAGAATAAACGAGTTTATTACAAATTTCTTGTTGTTTGTAGTGTAAACGAGCGGCAAAAGAATTCTAATGAATATGTAATGTTATGTAAATTGGATTAATAAAAGCGTGCGAGAAAGGAAACAAGCAAGTTACCTAAACTAGCAAAGTGAAGCGAGCGAAACTAGGCACCGTGTAAATTTCTTATGAAAAATTAGCAACCGTTTTGTTCACAAACTGGAAATGTTAATTAACCAGTTAAAAGAGAAAAGGAAAATTTGAAATTTTATACGAGGAAAATATCTCTTCATGTCTCGTTCCATTGTCATTATTCCTTTTTTTGTTGCTGTAAATAATAATACCGAATAGAGAGATCGAGCAATTTAAATCATTTAAAGCGATTAAAACGGGACGACGGTCTACGGTTCTAATAGGCGAAAAGGCGATTTGATTAGATTCCAAACGATAATAATCGTCGATTTACCTGCGAATGATTCATGCCAGAACGCTTACTGGTATAATTGTGGCCGTGCTAGCAACGAATAATCCTTTCTAACCTTAAGCAAAGAGGTGTAATTCCAATTTCGGGCTACGTGTAAGCCTTTCTATTATTACGGGTCATAATTTACAAGAAGAGAGTGAGAGAGAGAGAGACGGAGAGCGTAAGAGAATGTCCAGAAATTGGAAAGAGACGGAGAGACGTATAATAATAAAGATGTGTGTAAAGCAAAAAAAAAATGAGAGAGCGAGAGATGGCTTTAGTAATGGTTGCGGTAGTAAAGAGAGAAAAGGCGTTCGTAGTAGATGTGTATTTGTATTAAAACTATGAGGCTTTGTATAATATTCATAACGTCCCATCCGGTTGGATGGGAGTGAGAGAGAGACTCGGAGAAATAAAAATATTTCAATATGTTGCGTTTTAATCCAGAAAGTAGTCATCTATTATACGGAATAAAGCCGGCGGTATACGCTTCTAAGTGATTCATGTATTGTTTCTCGTTTAGGCCTCGCAATCGTAAACCAGTGGAAATTATGTCTTCGCGGGTGAATTGTGCGGCGGAACGTGTTCTAAATTACGGAACAAATATACAGAGGGAAAAAAAAGAAACAGCGGAGAGAAAGACGGGGAGAGATGGAGTTGGAGATGTTGGAGGAGGAAAGAAACGAAACAGTTTCAAAAATACCAAAAAAAAAGCGAAACAACGAGCGGAGAATGAGAGAAGAAACGGAGAGAATTGTAAAAAATGCAGATGATTCGAAAAAATATGCGCTTTCCACGGAGACAGGGATTTCAACCCTGCGCGCCACGTTATTTATTGTAAGGGATAATTCCGGAATGATATTCCGTTCTCTCTTTTACCAGGACGACATTCATTTCGTCTAATGATTTACATTTTAAGACTGGCTCGTTTATTCCTTTTCGCCCTTTTTATTTTTTTCATCATCATATCTATTCCTCTTGCTTTTTTTGTTATTGCTGTTTCGGTCTCTTTTTATCCCTCTGCATGTGTACAGCGGGCCGCATTAACTCGACTCCCGTACGAAGAAGAATAAGACCGTTGCCGTTTACAAACCAAAACAAACGATCTTGGTTTTCATAATTTTGCCCTTAATCTAAAAGAAATTTATCCAAAGTTACATTCCTCCCGCTCTTCGTTCCGCACAGCATTTTAACGAGACGACGCAATAACAACAAGCGCGAGCCTCGATTGACCACAACTAATTAACGTTATAGCGTTAATTTCATTGCTAATTAATTATGAACGCGACCAACGTAGAGTCGTCGGAATCAATTTAAACGGCCCGTTTAATATAATAATCGCAATAATAATTATAAATGGATGATAAAGGAAGGACAGCTAGTTTGCGAGCAGAAGCGAATGAGAGATAGTATCAAGCAGGTAGACAGAGACCGCGCGTCGTGCGGACAAAGTTAAGCTCGAACTATGTGGAGATGTTTGAAATACTTTGATGTGGCTGAGTGAGGATAAGTGCTTGGACAGCGGCGGTCGCTCGTTCCACTAGCACCATCCAGCAGCGACCGCCGCCGTTTGTTGTACACAAGTGGAGTATGACGACGACAACGGCGACGACAACAGCAACAACCTACTTCTAATCTCTTCGACGCCCATTGGCGACCTCCGACGCCACGTTCGCCGTCGCCCACACCACTCCACTTCATATTCACACACGTACACAGAGACGCAGCCTTTCCGCTATAAGGCACAAACGGAATTATTGCGACTGACTTGTAATAAGCTAAACACGGTATTGTCAAGTTTCATTACCTTCTGAATTCTAAATTAGCGCGCCACGTCTTTGATGATATTAAATGGGAATAAAGGGAATTAGCTCTTGTCTTCAAACAACAATTATTGCTCCGCCACTACTACTACTACTTCCATCAACCACCCACGCCCACCCTCTCTCGCTCGCTCTCTCTTGAAGCATCCTCGTCCACGATATTCGCCCGAAAATTTCCCGTTGTTCAACGTTGAAACACGTACGCAGAAACGACGAAGAAGTTTTAATCAGAATTAACTCTTCCATCTGGTTCTTTGATATTTTACGACGTCGCTTCTTTTGCGTGCTTGTTTGCGCGGCGTGTTTAACCGGCGAGATGGAGGGAAACGACGGCGGAGAAGCTGAACGTTGAACACGTGATGCACGAACGGGTCGCAAATTTTGGAAAAGTTAAATTTTGCCGCCCGTAAAGTACGTACGCCGGTATAAACGAGATGGAAATGTAAGAGGCGTCGCGGCATGGGCACACACACACATACAGAGACGCACGTGTTTCAGATTTATACACGTGCACGTATATCAGCAATCACACGTGGGCCAATAAACAAGTGGAGCGCGCCGCGGCTGCGACGCGGCCAGATAAATTGAATAGCACTTGCGAATAAGCGACTCTCTCGCACATATTCGTCGCCATCCGAAAGTATCTGTTCGCCTCACACCCCCGGCAGTTGATCCACGATCGGAATGAACATTCGAGCGCGCACACACCAGACCCCGTGCGTTATTCGTTTTTTGTTTAAACCCTTTTCGTTCGAAAATACCCACCCGAAATTTCGCCACCCTCCACGGTACACTTTAACGGTGGAAACATTATAATAATAGTGTGCGTGTTTCACGGGGTACAAGACAGCGCGATTTATACCGATGCAACAGCCGCCCGCTATTATTACGGGCACATTTTATTATTACACCCCGATACACCGACCCCGTTCCCCCATCGGAATATACCATCATCAACAACGGCAACAACTACGAACAACGACCGTTTTCGACTCGCTCTTCCTCCGACCACCGCCATCGCCATTGCCACCGCCGCCACCATCCTAATTACTGCAACGTCCTAAATCACATATGAATATTGTCGACGGCGATAATCATCTCCACCGGGTGTTTGATATGTGAATCCCGCATCTGCACCGTTTGTTTTCGGTAGTTACAATAATAATATGGCAACAATACGTATTGCCCCGATGCTAAATAGTCGCACTACATACACACGCTACGAGTATCACCACTAACTAAATAACTAATCCTCGTTCTCTTTCGGCCTCTCCTTCTAACGGCATTAAACGATATTACGCCATTAACTTCCACCATTCGGGTGATTTTTTTTTTGCAACTTTTTCCTCGAGGTCTCCCGCCGTATCAACGTTTTTGTCGCCGATTTCGTCTCTATCCGCGCGGTGCATTCGATTTTTGTAATCGCAATTTGTCTCTCTCTCGTTTTGCGAATCTGCAAACCGTATATGAATGAGGGGAAAAAACCGAACCGAATGTTTCCAAAATTAACGATAATTGATATTTCGCGCTGCAAACAGTATGTTTATTAAATCCATTTGGCGCTTCCATCCTTTAATTACGAAATGATTATCACGGTTTATTTCAATTTACTTTTTCTCTCTCGCTCGATTACGGATTTTTAGTTTCTACTTTTAGTTAATCAATTATCAATGGCGTGATAGATTAATTAACAATGCACTTTCATAATTATCAAAATGCTACTTCTCAAGGGTTAACTACTTTTGGAGATTAATTTTAAACGTGATTTAAAAAAATCGTCTGCAAATGCTTCGCAAGAAATAAATTCATAAACCGTTAAAAGAAACGAAGATTGTGCGAGAAGTGTAAGTGCTCGATTCTAAACCGTTAAAATACGTATTCATTTCAATATTATGAATAAATATAAGGTGGATTTTGCACACGAGAGTCCGGGAGTCTAATGAGTTCCAGTTAACGTCACCGGGGCCCTGAGTCATGACGCTATTTAAACAATTTGTGACTGGAAATAACATTAAAATCTGTCGTAAAGAAAAACGTAAATCAGGATTTGCATTCTCCAGTTGTTATAGCGTTATATACCTCCACCTCCGCCATCATTTTCTTCGCCGTTCTCTCTCTCTCCGCCGCTGTTCCGTTATTACCATTGCTCTCTTTCGTCGTTTATGGTCCTTATTCTATCCATTCATTCATTCTTTCTCGCTCACTCTTTTTATTATTATTTCCAACCCATACACCTAAAACTCCACCCGTAATGTTGTTTTATACGTTTAAATCAGCTTGATGGCTTAATTTCAAATTTCCTTCCCTTTTAATTATCGCCCACATTTCTCTCTCTTACGTAAAATTTAACGTTTTCTTTACTGGTAAACAATTAAAATTAAAGTCACCATTATAATTCATCAGCATTTCCGGTTTCGATTATAACTTAACCGTTCTGCTATCATTATTATCACGTTATTTTTGGTTGCTGTTGTTTGGTCTTAACTTTCGAACGAATTTCGAAAGAGGCAATTGCGCTGGCGATAAATCGTCGTCGCCATCGTATTTAATTTATTCGCGAAATTTTGCATAACGCGTCCGGGCATCTATTGATAATAGTTCAGAATCCGGTAATTGTAATATGTGATATCGGTTGATATTGCTGGATGGGTAACGGTGGCAGAGAAGAGATTTTCGTATATAACACGGTAATTGCCTCTGGATTTCAATTAACTACGCCAACAAATCAAACCGATTTAACTCGCTCTCCGTCTCTTTCATTCTTCCACGCGACGGAACTCGAACTTCTGCCGTTACCACATAATAATATAACGTAGTGGATGGGTTATTTGACTCTATGTGTGTGTGCTTGCGAACGGAAAGGTGGTGGATGAGAGTCGTGGCGAAATGAGTGAATGGATTTAAATTTGCATCGTAATAAGTGCGGCACGCTTTATTCGTCTTATTTTCGCCCAATTCGTTGATATATTACCATCGGCAACGTGCGAGAGATGCTTTTGGAGGAAAGTATGAAGAAGAGGATTTTTTTTTCAAATAGGAGGGTAGACGTTACGAAGCAGAATCAAACGAATTCAGTGTGAAATTGTTTGTTAATAGATTGGCTGTAGTAATAGCGCAGAAAAAGTCGCTTGCGAAAAAGTAGAAATGATTAGTTGGCAATTGACGATCACGATGACGATGCTTGATGATGGCAACTCTTTCTATTCATTTAACTGCTTTCTGCCGTTAATTTGCGCGTTTGCTTTCGATAATTTGTTAAATTGGTGTAAAATTATCGAAGGTTCGTAGTGCAAATTTTTAATTCAATTTCGCTTTATTGTTTATCGGACGATTTCTATTGTTTCTTCCCAATTAAATACCTTTTTTTCTCGTCTCACGGCGTAAATTATGGCCCATTACTATATTATAAGTGATTAATTTAAATTCCAATTAAAATCGGGCGTTGTTTAGGATAGATCGCGACCGTTTAGGCTTCGAATAGAGGGGAATCCTTATGCTGGCGCGTGGTAGTGGATTCGCAAGCGTTATAATAATATTATTATTATAATAACGCACTATATTTCTGATTTAGTGCCCGTTTTAGCACGGAGAGTTAGGCAATTACCGGGAAGGTTATAACTATAATATTTATTACGGAGGGCAATCGAAATCCTTTCCTAACAATAATATTAGGCGGGAATGTGGCTAGCGGGATATAGGGGGGCGAGATTGAAAGTGAATAAGAAAAGGAAAGCGGGAGAGAGATATCGGTAAAGCGTTGTGTGTATTAGAATGGCGGGCGGTCTCGAATATCTTGATTTAATCGTCATATCTCATGGTTTTAATAATAATTACTATTATTATCACGGTGTCATATGGCGTAAGGTTCCACGGATGCCATCCGAAGGAAACGCATATAAACGTGTACAAGTTCGCCGTTTCCCCGAGTGGCTTTTAAGATCGTTCGAACTATTTGCGGAAACTATAATTGCCCGATACCGATGGCGGCAACGGCGGCGGTGGCGGTGAAATATCGAAAGCTTTAAAGCAATGGTAATTGTTCGAGTTTACTACTTACAAGCGATAAACACCATTACTAACAGCGGTTGTTGCTGTTGGCACCGCACACACGCTCATACCATTATACAATAATAATACATCTACATGTACGATCGAAGACTACATCTTATATTATTATCGTAACTATGGCATACTTCTGGCGTAATGCGACGCGACGATGAGGAGATCTTTAAGTGTGCCAGCGGAATTGCTCAATTTCCAGCCGCTCGTGTTTGGGAAATAACCATTAAATCCGCGTAAATAACAATGGGTGATCGCCCGTTTACGGTCGATTATTGCGACGGTTGAACGTTTATTTTTGAATCATTTTCTATTGCTATTACTACGAACACAAACTCGAAGCCGAACGGTCACAATATCAGCAATCGTAAATAAAAATAAATTGGTTAATATTAATAAAGGCGCTTTCCTCTCCTTTCTCCACTCACATCCGCTGTCAATCTCTAATCCATTTCTCCGTCCTTTCCTATCTCATCATTATTATCAGCATCATCATCGTCGGCAGTCTAATACGAACGCAATCCGCGTACGCCGTGTTAAAAGAAGGAAAAAAGTGAAGCGTTTGAGCTTTATTGACACCTACTTTACAACGTCGACAACGTCTCCTGCCGGATATAAAATCTGCTATAAGTGTAGGAGATAGAGGGGAAAAAGTGGATGGTTATAGAAAGCAGAAAAGTGAGATAGATACAATTCATTGTTCGTTTTAAAAAGTGAAGGAAAAATTATAACTTTTTTTTGCTCCTCTCACAACGTGACGTGCCCCAACTGACTATTTGCTCATTAACTTGCGAAACAAAACAACACGTTTCGCCATTTCTTTCCTGTCCATTCCCCATCATCATCCTTGTGAACAGTTGACTTAAGAGGATAAACAATCGATTTGTAATTTCGGATTAATTTGCGATCCAAAATACGATTTGCGCTTTGTGCAATCCCATTAACATTAATTTTTGGATGTTCAAGTGAGCGATTGTTACGAATCTTTTGTTAAATGTGCGTAATTCCTACGAAGAAATGGTTATTTTATTGTTTGTGTTTAAATGTATTTCCCTTAAATTTTCTTCTTTCTAACGTCGAGGCAATTTTGTTGAATCGCCAATGGAAGGTTCCTCGGAAAATGTTGTATTTCACTTAGAAAATCCTGGACGCGTATCTCCGCGGCATTAGTTAGGGTCCGAGAGCAGCCACTGCTAGTAGTAGTAAATGATTATTATTGTGGTACTACCAGCGAGTAGTAGTGGGTGAATAGTTGTAGTAGTAGTAGAAGAGAAAATAATACGTTTCGGTACAAAGTGGTCGACGATAAAACTTTATGTATATTGAAGACCGTCGTACCGTAACGAAACGCTCCTATATGCAATGTCACTACGATGGCACCGTGTAAGCCTCGTGACGGCCACCAGTAATTTCAACATATTTACGCTGATATTATTGCGAGATTGTTGTTAGCCAAAACGAAGCAAAAAAGTCGCAGAAAGAACGAAAGAGGCAAAGCGAGAAGACGAGAGCCGTGAATGTGATACGAATTTGTACGACGGCATCGTGTTTAATATGACGGCGTACTATGTATTAATTAAGGGCCGGACCGTCGTGTCAGTTAATGAATAAAAAGGTGCCGGGGTTGAGAGAGAGAGAGAGAGAGAGAGAGAGAGAGAAAATAAAGCAAGAGGGAGGATTTGGCACGGTGACTGCACCAAATTGGAAGTGATGACCGACAGGGACCGACATAAAAGAGAAGTATAGGTGAGTGTAGGAGATGAAAGGAAAGAGCGAGAGAGAGCAAAAAAAAAGAGTAAACGTAGTGGAGAAAAAGGTCGTTTTGCGTGCGACCGTTTGTGTCGGCAATATCGGAAATGAGGATGGAACGTACGCTTGATTCCCGAAATACGGAAGATGCCCTCCGTATTCGTCTTCCGCCGCTGTTATTACAACTATTATATTATACGTTTTTCGCTTCATTCTCGTCTCTCTTCACGCTGATGCGCCACGATGAGAAGTTATAAGATGGTCGAGAGACACTGCGGAGAATTCCGTATGACCGTGTGCCCACGTTTCGGGTCTCCCCCATGGGATGGGGCTTCAAAACGCTACGTGACACCGTCACGCCACTCAATTGGGGTCATTTCTAAGCTCTGCATGTCTTAAGTTCAAACTCTCTCTCTCTCTTTCATTCTCCCACCCTCGCGCGCTCATCCACCCTGTTTTCTTTTCCTATGCGTCTTCTTTCTCTCGCCCCAAAAGTGTTCGCCCATTATTGACGCTTCATCGTTCCAATACAACATGTCTTTCAGGATCCTGTTCCTCTTCTTCGCGCAACTTCTCGAGTTGATACGGCCTTATAAACGATAAAATCTACATAGAAGCGAACGATAACAACGAAAGAAAAGAGACGACGAAGAGGGACGGAAAGGAATAAATACGACTACCGTAAAAGCAAATATCCTAACAACAAGGCAAGTGTCCTACTTTTTACGCTTCGTGTTATTGTATGCCTATAACGTGACACATATTTAACTGAAACATCAACTTAAGACGCGAGCTTGTAGATTAAGGGGAATTAAAAAGGGGTCGAGCGTATATATGTAACGCTCGGAAACCGTTTTTAATTAGAAACTTTTCCTTAATCAATTTAGTTCTGTTTAATTTTTTTCTTTCTTTCCGGCCCTTCCGTTTATATAAGGATCCCAGCGTTCATTAGAGAGTCAGCTCAATGGGCAACACCGATATCATTGGATTTCAGGAATTCGCATGCCAGTCGATTCGCTGAGTGATCCGATGCATCTCTTATTGCGAGGACGGAAAAATAATTAGACGCGTCGACGACGATTAGCATTTAACAAACGGCAGGAGATGTATAAAGTGGAGAGAGACCGAGAGGGACGGTTCGTCGGGGGCGGGGGCTAAAAGTGTCTCTAACAGTCGATGCCGATGGAACGGGGAACAAATGGTGGCTGCGCCCGGCTTTTAATTAACATTCCACAATGATCGCACCATCATCGCCACCTTCCACTACGCGTGACGATTCAAGGAGTCGCAAATTAAAGGCAATAAATGCCAAGATGAAGCGTTCGCCGAAAAACTGAACGACCTCCATCGAACGAGTGAGAGACGTTCGCATTTTAAACTAATCATCGAATTCATTTCCTCCATCGCATCGATTGCCGACGCGTTTGCTAATTTCCGCGTCCGTTTGCCATTTGGCCGACGCATAAACATCGCAACACCGAGTGAACCGTGCGCAAGGAGCGGAAAAGTTTCGGTTCCTCCGGGTAAAAATTCGATGGGTCGCATGTCGCACGGACACTAGCTTCGTCAACTGCCATAATTTACCGGGTTAAGCCGAAACGGGCACGGTGCGGTCCCAAATTTATCCTACCGACGATGTAGGCGTTATTTCTGCCAATATCTTCGTTGGACGCCGGTGAAATACAACCACGAGACCGATAATATCCTTAATACTACCAGCAGCATCGGCGACCGGTCCAAGATTATTATTATTTTCGTTGGTAAGCGAAACGGATGCGGCACCGTTGGGATTACCGGAACAAGTGCTTGTGTGTGTGTTTGTGTGTCATTTCGTTGACCGGTTTTCTTGTCGCTCGCTTAAAGAAACAGAAGAGGATAGGAGAGAACGGGAGAGAGTAGAAGGAAATCGTTGGGCATGATTATCTATTTATTCATGAGGAAATATACGATCATTGGCATATAACATGAAAACCTATTCTCCTCTATACAGTATATTGTAGGTCCTTATACGGGGATATTTTACGTCTGAACACAACTTCTTCTTTTGCTTCCTAAGAGAGCGGAGCACGCTAAGAAGGGGCGCGAATTATTCATAGGTGTAAATAAACGATGAAAGATGGAGTTGTTCACTATTAATACTTCGTAATAATTTTTTGTTGACTTTACGCGTCCCCGTGTTTACGATTAATTTAATAATCGTTGACGATAAACCGTACCTTCGCCCTATTAAAGTCATTGCTAATGCAAAGTTAATACGCGGATAATAAATGACGTGTTTTCCGCGTGAACTCGCTCGCATCCCGCTCAAAGCTGACGTTTCCTCCTCATGTTATTCCGCATGTTGTTGTTGACAATGAAAAGTGAAAGTTACTTCTGCACGAAATGCTCGCAGGGAAAAGTGATATACACTCGTTCCCTATTTTGTGTGTGTTTTTTTTTGTTAATAAAGTTACACAGTCCGTTGAAGAGACGTAGGTGAAGCGGTACGGCGATAGTCGTTGCCACTTTAAATATTTACCCATCATCATCATCATCATCATCCGTTTGTCTGCTTACCGTGTCAAATGGTTGACCCCAAAAACTAAACCGAACAAAACACGATAATTAAGCAGTCAACTTCAATTTGTTAAACGTCCTAGTTAGTACGCCCTAACGTTCATTATTGCCGGCTTTAACACGTGTCTTCTGCCACGATTATCCCTTTTTTATTAAGACATTCTTTCTCTCTCTCTTTATTTCGACTCTATTAACTCTTTGTCCCCCAGCTACGAATTCACTTTTCTTCTTTGTTTATCACAAAGTTGTTTTGTAATTTCGCATAAATCGCGGACAAAAGAAGGCGAACGGAAAACTTTGGTCCCGTTATCACGAAGAATTAATGAAGAACAATAAGAACTATCGGTAAAGGTATCGCATATCAAAAGAACCTTCGGACAACAGCAACTACAGGACCGTACGACGCAATCAATTTCTTCCTCCTCCTTCTTTCGATGTAATTTTTTCTTCGTCTATTTCCTCTTAAATATCTCGGTGGTTCGACGATACGAGAAGTTACGATGTTTACCTCGGGGGTGCCATATTACGGGAGGCAAATAAACAACAAAAAAAAAGAAGAACAGAAAACGCAGGGAATCGAACGGACCGGAGGAGAGTTTGTTCTCCACTGATGGCCAGATACCCGCTTGTTTATGGGACGGCTTAAACTATGTCCAGTTTCTAACGGTGCTCATATACAATGCTATCTACGAGATCCCGATGGAGCTGGCTGTGCAACTTATTTGAGGGACTTCTGTATTACGTACCAGAACTACGGCCAAACCGCCGTCGCCATCGCCACAAATCGAAACTCGTACATATCCGACAGCTATTACGGCTGTCACAAGGAAATCGTATAGTTATTGATCTAGAAGTGAACTGCACGATTGTGCGACATTTTTCCCTCGATTTTATTATTTCTCTTTGGCGGCAAATGATTTTCCCTCTTTCATAAATTAGTTCGATAATCTATAGTAGAGGCAAACTTATTTATAGACAAAGTCATCGGATACATAGCGAGTGCCGTTAAAATGATTAATCTCCTTCATTCTTGCGTAATTAATAAGTTTAATCTGAACATTAGGAAGTAATTTAGACATTCTGTATATGAAAGGTGGATGTTTCAAATCTTAAAAAGGGAACTTTTACTTGGCAAGAGAAAGCTTCTTGTTAGAAGTTGCAATCATTTGCTAAAACAATTTTTTTAATAGTAAACACTTAACATGGAACATCATTAGCTTGAATTTGCCTTGATAAAGTTTTCGGATTTTTGTGTACCAAATACGAGGGCGGTTTGATATACAACGTGTTTCATCTAGTTATAGCTAGATTCCGAGGTAGTCAGAAAATTTGATCTTTTTAAATAACTAATTTAACTTGCAACTAATTCTGGCAATAGTAAGTTGCCTAAAAGTTCGTTTCAATTTAAGCGATTCGAGTGATAAGCAAAGTGAATAAAATTGCAATTCGAAATCTTATTCAAATTTACGTTTTGGATGAGGAAACAGCGAAAGAAATCCATAAACGAATTCTGCCCACATTGGTTGACTCATGTTCTTCTTATGAAAGCGTTAATCTTTCGGAGAACGAGCTTTAAACCGACACAAGAAGCATTCCAAATGCATCATGTCCTAGAAGTTCAAAAACAGCAGTCACAATTGAAATCAAAAATAAAATCAATGAAATGTTCTTGACCAATAAACGATAGATATTGAGCTAGATGGTAGAGACCAGCAACATCTCAAATTAACGAGTTTCTTTTATTTTGCATAATGAATTGCACACGAAAAGGCCTTGCGAAAGATGGGTGCCGCGTTTCCCATTATTCCAATGACAAAACCAGATTTCATCATGACAACGCATGCATTTGAGGTGCAGCACGCAGCAAAAAATTCTTCAGCAGAGCCTTAAGCCACTGACGTAGCTCCATCGCAGTTAGAATCTGCTCACGAAACACCAAACATTACTGGCAGAAAGAGATTTGCTCAAAGTAATACGTAATAGAGAGCGCAATTGAGTGTTATGAAGTTCTTAAGAAATCCACTCCGGTAAGAGAATCAGAAAACTTGAGGAACGCTGGCAGAAGTGCTTTGGACTTCAAAAGGACTAGGTTACAAATTGAAGAGTCGTTTAAACCGAAATTGTTGTCTGTCATTTAACATATATCTAAACAAGTTATTTATCAAACCACCCTCGTAGTTTGCCTCTACTGTAATGCGTACGTTATTAGAATGAATCTCGTTCGTTTTGAACTAAACAAATCTGATTTATTTGTAGCCGATCGAACAATTAAAAATGAAATCGATGAAGGATCATATATAATTTTTCTCTCCCTCGGTTTAGTCGAGAGGAATCATTATTATTATTATTAACGTATATAACGTCATGCGACCCTCATTCAATCTTGCCATTAGTCTCGAACATGGGCACCGGACGGCGGCAATAATTTCTCGCAAAACGACTGAAAGTGATGCCTTTAATCGAAAACCTGCCGTCACAAATCAAGCAAAAACGTTGTTTGACAGTGTCATTAAGAAGTGAACGGCGCTTTTGTCAGCCATACTTTATAGAAATACATATACTATATCTCGCTGTGTATGTATGTAGGTAGGTAGGTTTTTATGGGGCCATTATTTTTGCCCCATGGTTAAAGTGCAGGCCGGTACTTGATCAAATTACAGTCGAGTTTCGTCAGTTTAGCAGGAAGAAGAAATTGCAATTTGTAATTTAGGCAAAAGATCGTGAAAAGCTCGCTTTCGAATGGGGTGGATTTCATAAATTTCCTTTCGGGAGTGTGTAAGAGGGTGGATGGTGGAAATTGGTAAAGAGGAAATAAATAAGAAAGCGATCCGGGCCTGAATTAAAAGAAGGCGGCACCGTCGGGTCGTATATAACGTTCAACCGAGACGGCCAGATGATTTCCAGCGGTGATGGACGACTCGAATCCCGCCAAAAACTTCCTCCTCCTTCTTCGCCCTGCTTCTTCTTGTGATAAGTGGCGTCAATATTAAACATGATTTCTTGTTTCTTACATTTCGCGTTATTGCGGACCATACATCAAATCTCCTTCTCCGGCTTCGCTTTCTTTCCGTATTTCTTATTATTTAGGCGTCCCGTGTTGAAGATTTATCATGCCACATTTACCACGTGTATATGTGTACGATCGCGATAATAACGCCAATGATGATGATGATAACGCTGCCGATGAAAACGGGGCAAAAGAAAATTCGCAATTTTTTTCTTCTCCCAAATTAACCGCGTTTCATTAAAATTATTTACTGTTCGGAATTAATTGATTAATTAGGAGGAATGGTCTATATATTTTTTTGTTCCTTCGGCGGGGTTTCTTAAATATTTCAGCGGGTATAATTGATTATCGATTGCAATCGGAGACATGCGGCGGATTCATCCGTTCGTTTAATTGGCAACTTATTACAATGAATGCAAAGAAAATAAAAAAGGGAGGCGAAGAGGAAGGGCGAAGTATAAAGGAAAATTTATTCGATTGCAAATTAAAATTCGAATCGAACGTTAAAATCGCGATATAAAGGGTAAATATGCGCAAAGAAGCACACAAAAAAAGAAAACGTATATGTTTGCGCGTGTTTATTAGAAAATTGTCGAAAATTAAAGAGGATTTTCGCCTATACACAGACAAAATATGGATAAATAACGATAAATTTTCATCGTTCGCCGAGCAAAAAAAGTTTTAAATAAATTCCTAAATATGGTAATACTGTTTGAGTTTACGTCACATTCGTTTAGTAATTACACCAGCAGAAGAAGTACGGGGAAATATTTATAATTTTTTTTTGCGAACCGTTTCGGTAGAGCGTTTTATTTGTTTGTCTCTGTTGTTGTCGTTGTTGCAAAAAAATTTATACAATATATACAGGACGGTTATTATCGTATCCTTTTTCCTTCGCCGTTTTATCCTCTTCCTCCAACTCATCCTCCCTTAAAATACAGCAACGATTTTAAAGGTTTGCCTCTCTTATTATATCCTACACACACACGTATACACATTTACATCTATATGTATGTATATTTGTATTTGCACAGTAGTAGCTGTGAATGTTCTGGTTGGACCATTCGTAACAATTTAGTCCAGCTGGCACATGATATTACAGGACATCACATATTTATGGCTGAACTGGGGCCATACCATCTTTTCCCTCCTTTCTCTCGCAGTCTTTCTCTCTTCATCCTTCGCCCCCTGCATCTTTCCAGTCCTTTTGGTCAAAGTAAGTAATTACAACAACAACGATGGTGGCGGTGGACGTTCACCAGGCGGCGACTACGACACGACGACGATGCTAATAGTGATAGCGATGGTGGTAGTAGTAATAGAAGGCGGCTAGAGGAGCGAGCACAAGAGTAGCTTGTTGTTGTTAATGCCCTATGTGCCTGAGCTATTAGACTTTTAGGAATGCGCCACGTAGGATTAAGGATTCACGCTATTTTCTACGTTAAGTTCGTTCGTTCTTTCTCAGTTTTTATTTCCTTTGCTTTCGCTTCAAAGTCCTCCCGTATTATGACCGAACAAAAAACTTTGTCGACGACCTCTGGCCAGCAATAATGTTTAATCAAATTAGATGCATTAAAAGGTTTTGACTAAGTACACGGCCGCAACTATCCACTACTCCTTACATTTTATCATCAAATGTAATTAAGAGACAATTTAATAAAAAAAAATAATAGAAAAATCCGACCCTCTATATTTTTATTGCGATTAAAGTCGCTTTTACTGCATATGCAGGTGTAATACCAGCGGGAAAAAATTGTTCCACCTGAACGACCCTTAAAATCCATTAGTACGAAATATTATCACTTTCAATAACTTCGGTACCAATAATAATGATTCGCGAAACTTCTAAAGTCACCCATTTAAAACCCTCCATTGCGTCGATTTTAACGAGCCAACGTGCGAATTAATCGGTTATGCAAAAGTCAATAAGTTGGAATTGGCGAGATACAGAGCGGAAAGGGAGGAATAGGAAGAAGTTCGCAAACGGTGGAAAGATGTGATTATTCAATTGGAATAAGAAATAAGTACAAATAAAGTATAAAGAATGCGCGAGCGCGGTGCAAAAGGTGGAACGGCACCGTGTAGTAGTTATATAACCAAACAATCGGTCTCTGGGTAACCCTTTTGTTCGTGAAGAACGGCCATTCGTCATCGGCGAATTGTTTCAGCGCGGATGGCGGAGGGCGAACGACGATGCCGCTGCAAATGAGCCAGAACAAATCATGTTTAATTGCATCAAAAGGTCTTTCTTAAGAGGAAACGAACGCGATCGCAACGATCACGCTGATGATGATGACGATGCCGAGGGAGAAGGAAAGAGGAAAAGCAATGAGACGAAGAGCGTGTGCGAGAGAAAGAGAGAGAGTGAGAGGGCGCGAGGTGGGGAAGAGAACGGAGCGGTGCCCGGAGTTTTACTCCGCTTCAGTGTTAAATCAAATTTATGGATAAACTTAATTTCGCGTTTTTCGGGGCGGGAGATGCAGTTAATAGGACCGGAAACAGGGAGAGAAAGAACGAGCGAGAGGGCAATCACGTATTTACTTCATGGCGTTCAATTTCTAAACCATTATCATTATTATTATCATTTTGCACTTCTGCTTCGATTGTTCTTTGTCTCTTCCATTTCAACTTTTCTGCGATTCATTATTTCTAAAATCTAAAAGAAAATTACGCGCACACTCACGCATCTTTAACAAAAAAAAAACACAAGGAAAAGTGTTAAAATCCAGACAGAAATCCATAATAAAAGTAGTAAATGCAATTTCTTCTTACGAATAAACAGTTTGAACTTTCAATAAGTCAAGGATATAATAAAATGACGAGCTGCAGCGCGCCGTTTCCAACGTGAAATATTATCTATCGGGAAAGTAGATCAAACGTGATGGAGGCAAGAGGTTGTTCGGCCGATATAAAATAATGGCAAACGAAAATGCTGAAGGAAGAAGACGAAGGAGGTAAAAAAGAAGGACCGTGGAAAGTGGAAAGTTTCGAATGGTCATCACATTTCTAACTAACGTCCATATATTTGTCCATAAATATATCTTTATCGCGGACCAGAAACCATTACTTTTCGATTCCTCTTATTTTGCCGGTTAAAGCCATCGTCACATTTCTCAAACGGTTATTATTTATTATGCTCGAAAGTGAATATTATCGCTTTTGGATTTGATAATGTCGTTTTTTACTAATCTACAAACGATTTATTGTTTTTCTGATACGTGGCGATTTCAAAAAGATATTTACGTTTCAACGTTTTGGATGAAGTTGAAAACTGTAGAAATGTGAGATAATTGGAAATTTTTTATAGTAAATGAAGTCTCTGACTTGTATGTGATTATTTCGTTAAAACATTTTGTACGTGCCCAAACAATGTACTGCTTGTGCCTGCAAAGAGAATTTATTTTCTTTTATAACAATTGATATTTTATTAATTTATAATTGTTCACTTTCGCATAATTATCCGCCGTTTTTGAAAGCTATTTTTTAGGCAGTTCGCGACAGAAATATTTATTGTAAACACCATTAACTTTTTACTAAAGGTCCAAATTATCATCCATTTTAATTGCAGCCTTCGATTTGCTTGCTAGATGGCCAATTCCACGTCTACAGAAGAACTAAAAATGTGTAGCTATGCCCATGATGTTACAGCGGTTTAATTGTTATCTGGACTATTATTCCAAATCGTATCGTCTTCTTAAAAATAGTTTATTCTTTACAATGACAGTTTAAGCATTTTTATCCAGAACAATGCTGAATGTTTAAATTGAAGTTTTTTAAATAACATTATTCCTTTCTTTTGCTGATGGCAGTAAATTGGGTATTTTCAAACTAAACAAATTGTTAATAACAATTACAAAGACGAAACATTGTAAAGGGCAGTGAAAGAGGCAAATAAATTACTTATTATAATATATCAACCAATCAACGGGATACATCCACCATCCTCTTCAGCCCAAGGAAGAGCAATACACACAAAAAGTATAAGAGCATTAGAAGAAGTGCCCAAGAAACAACTCGTACAAGAAACATTCAACTATCACCACCAGTAAATAAAGTGAAGTAACTGTTAACCAGCACAACATTTAAATTCGAATCGTCAAAAGGAAGTTTGCCAATCGCGGACAAACTCCGAAACGAATAACACGTTTGTGGTGTGGGATAGAAAGAAAATTACGATTGATAACGATGAATAAATCAGAGATAGAAGAATGATGATGAAAAATAACGGGCAAACTGGAGAGAATTAATGCAAATCATTTATTAATAAAAGCATAGCAGTGCGAATAATAATGATTCTAATAATAATGAAAATGCAACGCGTCCCCGACATTCAGATTCAGATAGATAGATCGGTGGTTAGATATAGGGTGCAGAATAATGTACAGGATACCTATAATATACATGTAGATATTTTATTATTGTTGCTGTTGTTGTTGGATTTTAACGAGTATAAATAATGCGTTAATTCAATAAATCATTCGATCGTTCGTTTCTATATAAATTTATAAATGGTAATAGAGAGACATGGGAATGAGAGGGAATGAATAAAAGTGCGAGAGAGAGAGAGAGAGAGAGAGAAATGTATATTTCTCTCTTGTTTTCATACGTAACGAAGTTTTAGCATAATTCCACAATTACAGGTGAAACGGTTAGATTAGTCCTAATTTATGTCCAACGAATATGATCCGATGTGGTATTTGAACCGGAAGCCCACAATATAATTAGCTCGTAAAACAGAAACGATCATCCGATAAAACCGTACCCAATATATACGTATACATGTACACACGGATGCAGAATATAATACGCGAACGTACAAAATGTACTACGACTATAGACAATCATTTCATATCTAAAACACTAAAGTACCGTATAATTATTGAATTGTCATCAATAAACTGTTTTAGCTCTCTCGCTCTTTGTTTCTCTCTTTTTATTTTTAGGGGTTGTTGTAGTCACAATAAAAAACCAACCGGTTCGTGTTATCTAGCCCGCATACCTACAAAATTATACGTGCACACGTATAAATATAACTGAACGAAACGTTGCAGTCGCAATCATTTGCGACCCCACGTTAATGCCTTTTTTTCACGTCTCTCAATGATTCACCAATAGCAATAGCGTAGCGCAAAATATGATTTTTTTGCTTAAGTTAGCATACCGAAAAAGTGTCAAAAGTAACAGGGTTCCGATGTTAAATCGTTTGCCATTCCATCGCTTTGCCATTAATTGCCGCTTAATTGATCCTCTTGCTCCTCTCCAGCTCCATCGCCTTTTTTATGTCGACGCTCAAGCGAAATGCCTTCATTAAGAACACGAGCGGCAAATATTTATATAAATTACATTATACTATTAACATTATTGTTATTAAAAGTACTGTGCAGTTAAATTTAAGCATGGGTGCAACTTATTTATTACGGCCATTTCGGGCCACCTGCTACAGGACCGTCCATCATCATTCGGGCGAGTTTCAACTCTCGGACTACGTCCGGATACATACATCGGGAATATACAGAGATATAATAATTGCCGGCAACACATTGTACTTACAGAAGGATAGCCTGCAGTTTATTTACTAATGGGCGCGGGGACGGAAGAGAGGCCTCTCCGCATTTTTAGCCCGAAAACAATAAAACTGTCCGGGTATTTTACCCCCGGATTTTAAACGGTTTTGCCACTACCTACTAATAATACGCCCCATATATACTATAACGTTTCTCTGTTACAATTATTTATTATTTTATAAAATCGCTTTGCTCGTTTCATTATTATTGCTAATCGCACTGATTTACCGATTTTAATCTAGGTACCTCAAACACGTTCGATACGATATTGCGTCGATTAAGACTTGGAAGAATTTCCAATTTAATAACTTGAAGCGAGAAGGAAGAAAACTGAAGTTTGAAACTGTTTTGCGAACTAAAAAGTATTATTAAAGCGCGAAAGTGCTATCGACATAGGCTAAAAAATTGTACGGACGACCGTGACAGGACTCGAACCTGCAATCTTCGGATCCGAAGTCCGACGCCTTATCCATTAGGCCACACGGTCTACTCTAGAACCTCACTGCGATTATGTTGAACTTAGTTTATATTCTCGTATTTTTACACTCGTTCCCGCGCTATTTAATTGAATCAAATTACAATATAAATTAAACTGCTTTAATTTAATAAATAGAACAGAAGTTTATTCACTTGCTATAAAAATTAACGCTTGAAGCGGTTTAAAGGCGTTTAGTTAATGTTAAGTTTATGACGTAACCTCCTAATTTTTGCATTTTACTACCCCCACGATTTAAAGTAATTTTCTAAGCCCACCAATTGTTAAAATAAATTTTTAAAATCGGTTTAGTAAAAGCAGAAAATAATAACAATTACAATTTTTTTAGGTTGCTTTCTATAAAGGTTTTATAGTGTAACCTAACTTTTCGTTTTTGGTAACGTATTATAGGGGAAACGTAATCATCAGGGTGAATTATGTCAGTGGAGATAGTGTTTAAATTTATTTAATGTACGTTTATACGTGTGTATGTGTAAAGTAACCATCTAGAAGTTAGGAACGTTAAATAAATAAAGCAGTTTACAGGATGATCTGTGTATGTGTGTACGTACGTTGGTATTATTACTTGTACATATTTATACGCGATATTTAAAACCTTATTTCTTGTCCTCTAACCCCCGCGACATCCTTGTTACTGGTGGTACATTACAACGACAATGATAATAATAGTAAATGGTACGGTGATTAATTGACGTTGTATTTTTGTCTGAAACAATTTTCAGTTTTCGTTTCCACACCGGAACTTCCGCACCAAGTTCCAACGGTAATAGATTACGCGAAAGCCGCATTAAATTGTTATTGCGGAACATGTAAATGTCTCAAGAAGGAGTTAACAAAAAACTAAATAAATCGGATTTATTGTTATCAATCTCCATAACTCGAATATCATTTCGCTTTTAATCGAGCCGTTTAAATTGGCGACAATAAACTGCAAATTACTGATGGAAATTCAAGAATGTCTTTTTTTTTGCCCATAACATTATTACTTTTGCCAATCTGTAAATGGTCATGTTCACGTTTCCGAACTAAATTAAAATTTACGTGTTACCTATGAGAGGAAATTACGTGCGAATAAAAAAAAGCCCGATCCGCATTCACTCGCCACCCTTCAAACGATGGGGTCGAGAGTACGTATACATATGTATGCAAAGTGCAATTATCAAATATTAAAAAGTATGAAAATTATACGGGATCGTAATTTATATTTTATTAAAATTGCTCTCTCTTTTTCGCCCTCGTTTCTTTTTTCCCCTTTTTTCTTGTTGCCAACATCTCCACCACTACTAATGCTTTCACTCCGGCGAGGAAAAAAGGAATAATGATAACGTAATAATAATAACAATATAATACGAAGGTAGGGTTTTCGTTTTGTTATGGTTTTTGCAGAAAACCCATGTATGTGTTGATTATGGTAGCCGTCGTTTCTAACGATCACAACCGACGCATACGTTTTCGCAAAACCACCCCTCGGAACCCACCATCGCGTCCGTCTCTAATTAAACTATATTGGATCGTCCCGGGCCTTGTTGTTGTTGCCGTTCGGTTGAATGCTAACAAGTAAATATGTTTATAATGCCGGGCATATCAAGTTAATGCCTTTTATCCTACGCAACAATTGCACATTAGCGAGCCTTTAATAGCCAATAATCTTGTGCCCGCTGATTGCGATGTACGACAATTTTAATACGCGATCCCCGGTTCTAATTACTCTTTACGGAAGTATCGAAATAAAAACGATAAAAGAAGAAAGCAGACGAGGGTGATGGAGAAAAAAGAATTGGTCCGAATTTAAATAATTATTGCATAATCCACCTCGCCGTTCTCGTTTTATTCCTCACGATTATTCGAATGAAATTGTTGCAAAATGTAATTTTACAATATAAATGCATTCGTATAATCCGGATCTGGAGGTGATATTCGCTAATTCTGGCCTAACATGCCGAACCAATTTTCTCGCGATAAATCTTTCCGAACCAATGTTAATTATACCATTTAAAAACGTAATGCCGTTAATTTATTAATTAATTTTTAATTATCTTCGTTTCTTCTAGTTCGATAAATAAATATTTTCTATTTCGTGTCACGCGCAATATTTATTAATTATTTGCTACTAATGCAATAACGCTGTTACCAAATTGACGTCTGTCCATCTAGTGTTGTTCCATTTGCCGTCAATTAGTGTCCTAATATTATTTACATTTCGGACACGTAACAATTTATTTATTAATAAACGTTGCATCCGCATAGAGGTTAAGCAACAATAGGAAAAAAGTTAATCAATGTAGAGCATTAAAAAAATAAATGCAACAAATTTTATACCCAGTTTAGTTAAATAGAAATACTTTTCTCTTCGTATGATTCTTGATGAAGGTTTACAGTATTTAGGTTGTCACAAGATAATGTTGCTAAAAACGTTCGATCTCTTAAAAAATGCTAATAGGCATAAATTTAAATTGAAAACTTGTTCCCCTCATAATTTATTTATGGCAAATCTCAACGAATGGTGGAAAATGATTTTATAAAAACAACACTTCCTGCCTACGATTGTAACCTGTATCTTTATAAGCAACTCATCCGCTTCAATTTGCTTTTTGTTCCATTTCTTTCCGTCTTCATCTTCATCGTCTTCATATCAACGCTCGTCCTTCCTGTTTGCGTTATTATCCTTTTGTGTTACTTTATTATTTTCAGGAACGTTTTGTATATCTCTTTGTACACGTATATACCTATATATGACACGGTTTTATTTACATCAGGGGAAATTTAACAAAGATTTGGATATAACGTTTCTTGGAAGGGATGTAAGGTAAGGAATACAAGAAGAAAAAGGTGAACCAAATAGAGGAAACATGTCCAAATAATTTTTTTCTTCCTCTTCTTCTTCCCTTGCTCGTCTACATTTCTATAATCCGAAGCAAGTTGAATAATAAACGTAGTGAGAGAAGAAGAGAAAGTTGTTTTTCTCTCGCTGTTATACATTTGCCATATAAATTATACTCATGTACGCTGTTATAATGATAATAATCGCATGTAAGGTACGTACGGGAAACAGGAAAGAAACTGATTATTTACGACATTAGAGGCTTTTTTGTTGTGCCTAATTTACATTTTTCTTCAGCTTAATAACGCAACTAAGGACCATTAAATTTTATTAACAGTCTCAAATTTCCATTCGCCTCTTTAGAATAGAGGAACATAAATAAATAAGCTACCGCGAAAGCTAAGATGCAAGAAAGTGTACATATTCCCGGCGCATCCACCAGAAATTAATACAAATGAAAAATTGTGCTATTTGTTAAACGCTTTGCGAAAATAAATGGAAATCTCTTAAAATTGCACGCAGATGGAGATGATACATGACGAGAGGAATTGTGAGCACGCACACACGTATAAATAAAATTTTATCCTCGGCGAAAAAAAAAAGTAAAAAGAGGAGGAATCAAAACGAGTGAGTACTTTATTTAAAAGCGATAAATCAAACGTAATCTGTACAAATGCAGTTGCCGCGAACTCCAATAAATTATATTTGTTCTTCAAAATGGGAATTCGCGTTAATTTTCACAAAATTACCGTAAATCAAAAATGACGCTGAGCTTCAAAATATTATTAAGCACACACACACGCACAGGGAAAGATATATATTCGCAATCCACTAACGGTTTCAGTTTTTACAGTAAATCGGTTAATTTTTTGTCTATTAAATTATAGTTTAAAACAGCAAATGTAAAGAATGATTTTTTTGTATTGAAGAGACTTTAATATTTAATTCATGTAAAACAAAATAAAATCCCCACAAAAAATGCGTTAAATTTATTACGGTTAACTATAGATGATTGTGGATAATATTCTATTAGTTTATCGTTTGTGAGCGATTTTTTTTGCGTAACGTTTTGCCAGTTTCATTGTCAAAGCGGTTCAAATGGTTTTGCATTATGGATGCACGTGAACAGACCAGCGACAACAAAAAAGCCGGCACATATTCATAAAATAATTTCTATTATTAATTTCAATTTCGCCCTTTGAATTTACATCCTTTTAAATGCGTTTTACGTAAAAAAAATTATACAAATCCGTTGCAAATTTTTCGTTGGCCAAATTGATTTTGAATTCAATGGATTCAATTAGATCACACCCACAAACAAAATTTCCTTTTATCGCGTTATTAATATTATTTGAAACGGAAAACTAACTTTTTTAGCTAATATTTTTTTTGCCGTTTAAATTTAAACGATTGCATCATCGTGTCCTTCGTTACAGATACAGAGAAAAAATTTCGTTACCGTTAGGACGTTTTTAAAAATTTTAGATCCAATGAAAGCACATAAAATTAATTAAACGAGATAGAAACGTCGGCAATAATTTATAATTAAAATCTGCCGGTGCTTGTGTTAGCTACCGGGCACACACACACACACACACACACATTCTCTCTCATTCCGTCCTTTACATCTTCTTCTTCTACGTCGTCGTCACCATAAGCACACGCTCGACGGCATTTCGGCTTTAGCAGTGAGGTTTTTGTGCCTCTATTGTTCGAATGTCGCCCCTTTTAAGCTTGAATTACTGTCGGGGGCCAACGTTACCGATTCACCTTAACTAGTTCGAGACCAATAAAACGGGAATAAGTGCGGGAGGAAGAGCGCGAGATACACAAAGAGATGTCCTCGTTGTTTTAATAATAACGATAGGAATATCATTTATGTACGTATACGCGAATGTGAGGAATAATAATTGGAATCGGTCAGGTCTCCGGCGGAGATGCGGGGCGGTTCGCATTTAATCCTTCGCCAAATCCTCCTCGTCCTACGTACGTACACATACCAAAAAAAGAGGAGAGGAAATAAAATAAACCGAAACAACGGTAACGCGAACGACTTTAAGCGGCTCCCTGGTTTAAACGAGGACGGTCACGCGGCGAAGAAGGATTTGCAATGCAGAGGATCGCCACACCGTCACAAATCACTTTTACTGCTTGCTCGGGGGACAACGGCGTTGCCCGTTGGCCGGCACGGCATTAGAAGAAGATGCCTACGATTCGCCGATAATAATGCCAGCGAACGATTTAATAATAATAATGAGAATGGCATAACGTATCTGTTAATTTATGATGGGAAACTTTTCATACAATTAAAGCGTATACTAACGTTATTCATTGTTGATCGTTGCGAAATCAGTTAAAAGTTTAAAACCGAATATATTACATAAGCGAATAAATTGGGATACGAAGAAGAAGTGAAATGGGAGGAGGAGCAATAAAAAGAAAAAAAGAATTTAATGAGAACAACTTAATAAGGCACATTAATAAGTTAAAACTCGGGAAGCGTACGTAAGGGAAGAAGTCGTTTACAAGAAGTCACGTCATCCAGAATGCGCTTGACGAAGTCGCGAACAGGTTGGCCGCCGACGAGCGAACGTTTCCCAAACGGATTCTGGTGGCACCGTCAGCGAACAACACACACACTCAGACATTAAACGAGACTTGTACCAGTTGGAAAAAAGTTACAGCTACACACAGCTTCTCGCGTAAGGTTTCCTTCTTTTCGCTACTTTTCCCTTTTTCTTCTCTCGGGCAAAGTTGTTTCTTTGGCGTGCAAGAGTGCAGATGTCAACATTAGGGAGGAAAGAAAAATGAAACGAGGAGATAAAGTTGTGTACGAAACGGTTTTATTTGTCGGATTATTACGAGAGGATTGCTGGTTGGTCGAATTAAAAATTAAATGGATCCAAATCATCTTTTAACCGACAATTTGTGAATTAACTCATTTATTAATTATCATTTATTTCAATTGCAATACTCCTATTTCCGTGTTAGATGGCCAATTCCATATGTGCAAAAGAGATAAAAATTTGCAACTTTGCATGCCCTTACATCCGTTACCAAGTAAACAAAATATTCACACAGACGACCTTATAAATCGTTTCATTTGAACTCATTTTAAGCTGCTTCAAACGTTTAAATATAATCAATTCATCTGCAAAGATCTTGGACATTATAAATTGTTACTGTGGTCCTGTTTGAAATACAGGAAGGACTTCAAAATATTTTGTTGAAGTACTGTTAGAAATAATTCAACCTCTGTCGCATTACAACCTGATAAAACTACATTGCATGATAATTTGTGGGCAAAATAAATTGTTTGCATATATTTATTTTATCAAAAAACTCAAAATTATCAAACTTTGAATTAATTTTAGTATGCTCACATTTAGCGTGTCAAATTCGTTTGGCTAAAAATGGATATTGTCCCTTTTTGCCGCTACTGTCAGCGAATTTGAATTGGAGCAGGTATACCAACCGATGAGCGAAATTCGCAATCAATTACTGACACAGGGGTAGATAATTAATGAGAAATCATAACTTGAAATTTTCTCGCAATCGCGGTCGGGGAACAATTGGCACGAGAAAGACTGGGCTGTTAATCAGATATTTGCGCGAACGAAATGACGATAGTGAGATGAGGCAGAAGACGGAGAGGCAGAGGGAATAGGAAGGAATAGTGTTTTGAGGTATATATCGTTAGATGGCTGCGGTTGACAGCAAGCAAATTTCCTTTTAGGCGTTCGCCCGTCAGACGGAATGGAAAGAGCGGGAGACCGAGGGAAAGAAGAAAATCGCGTATACGTATATATCGGTGCCTGCCAGCGATATCCATTCAACAACCGCCGCCGCCGCCATCCTCCCAAGAACCACACTCCGACCCTCGTGTCCGCTGCCATACATTGAAGAGCTAATTAGGATAAGAAAAGGCCCTGGTTATAACCGTACTACTATTTCTTCGTCGTCGTCATCATCATCAGCATCTCGACCGTCGCCAACGCTTTCTTCTTCTTCGTCTTCCGCCTCCACAATCATGGCAGTCGTCGTCGTCGACTTGGCCTTGTCAGTCAAAGGGAGACCGGGAGACGTACAAAGGGATTGTCTGAGTGATGAAAGGAAATTAATTAGCGCCGGGTCTATCGGTCCATCTGCGGGATCAACAACTGACGGACTACTTTTTAAGTCTCTCCCCCGCTCTCCCTTTCATCGTTCCCTCATTCCTTATCGTCCCCATTGTATTATCGCATTCGCGTTTTTTTCTTTGCCCGTTTGTTTGCCGGCCTTCCATCTCGTTCCATAATCTATTGATTAAGAAATCCTTATTCATTTCCGGAAAACCACACACGATGAGGAACGAGAAGAAGAAGTTGGTTCGTTCGTTTATTCTTATTACCATCATCGTCATCGCCGAGAAGAAAAGCGTCGATCGGATTGTTTTGCCCATAAGAAAACGCGAAATTTATTCAGCAAATTCGCTTTTTTATTTTCTGCCGCGTCTACTTTTACGTCATCGTGTTATATAATAAAAATAAAGGAGAGGTGCCGTGTCGCCAGAGAGAAAATAAATAAGCGTATGAAACCGCTTGTTTAGCTGTTTATGCGAGAGCGTGGAGTAAATATGAGCGTCGATCTGATCCAGGTGTAAAATAATATAGGTTACATTTCGCAAGATATCGAAATCCACGTGCACTCGCATGTTAATGTGGCGATTGAATCGGAGAAAGTGGGAGCGGGAGAAAAAGAGATTTTTCGTTGCCCATCCAAACGCTCGTAACCGTTTATATTGACGGTTCTTGTAAAAAGACTGAAAACGTAGAGAGCAAGTTAGGAAACGATATCTCGAACGTTATCGAAGTCGAAGGGGATCCAATCGAGCGAGAAGTGCAATAAATTAGCGAAAATATTGCCAAACGAACGTTTCTATCTCACTCTCTTCTTATAATAATTGGAATTTTTGCAAATTAATTTCCTCGCTAATGAACGAATCGAAAGGAGCGAGTTCTTAAGTTATCGAACGTGGAAGAAAGCGTGTAACTTACTAACTCACTCGTAATCCAATTTCGTTACGTTTCTCCTTTTCCAATAGCTTCTTATTGTCTCTGACCTACGCTCTAATTTTTTTTTTATTCCCCGGTCTTTTACCAATCGTCGTTACATTCGCAACTTTACATCCTTCTCTCTCCTATTACTTACAATATACGCGGTGTGTACCGTTTATTTCGTGTAAATGAACATGTTGGGAAAATGGTCCGAACAAAAGATTAGAAAGTCGGCGGACAGGTATTTACGTTCGATCTCTAAATAAAGGAAGAAAGTGGCGTCGGACGAAGTAGCGGAAATGGTGGGCAAGCGGTCAGCGAGCAATATGAAAGTAACTGTACCCGGACACACATTATAGGCGGACACGCCACCAATTCTTGTAACATTACGAGTCCTGTAGGACACGGTATTAGCGTCGATAAGGAATAGCTTTCTGTTTACGGACTTTACCTTTTCTCTTCTTTTTCCTCTTTCACCGAACCGTTTCTCTCCAAGTCTTTTCTCGGTTGTCCCCGTGCCACGGCCATAAACAGTTCTATCTAACGTTTGCCCCGTATTAAACTTTGATTGTATCGGGGTTAAGTTGTAGTAGAGAGGACATCGGCAAAAAGAAATTGCGAATGGTATGAGCGAAGAAGTGAAGTTTACGGTAACACCTATGTATTTATTACAACACGTTATTTGTTGGTAATAATTGAAATTGCGACTTGTAACTGTTCCAAAATGACAAAACGGCTGAATAGGATTAATCATCTTTTTTGGGAAATGTTCGAATGCTTATTGTTAATAATTCCGGTCCCCATTCGATATTTTTATTTGTTCACCATGTCGCCCATCCTATTCGACTGTCTTCTCCAAATAAACCGACTAAGGAAGATTATTTTTGCGAAATGGTCCATGCATAAAATTAATCCGCATAAGAGACGATAATATTAGCAATAATAGAAAGGCAAGTTTTTAATATTGAAGAAGAAAACTCGTTTCGTTCTATTCCGTTCCTTTTTGGTTCCATTTCCTTCTTTCCCTTCTTTTTTGCGCAAAGACATTTTCCTGGCTGTTCCTCGATTTGCATCCGTAGCTACGTACACACATCTAACTGGTGCTGTAAATGTAATTGTTTGTGTATATCGAGGGAGCATTTGACAGTTGCAGACACACACAGACACGTGAGGCAATTGCACGTCCCCGAGCTCGTTCGACCGAGATAATTTAGTTTTATTTCAGTTTGCGCACCTCAATCACCATAAAGTTTACATTTTCGTGCACGCGAAAATGCAAATAATGAGACACTATCGTTATTATTACTACTATTACTATTATTATTACGGTCGGATGTGTAAAGTGTGGAGAGATAGATAAAGATAGTTGAGGCGAAGGGGCGAAACGTTATTTCTCGTAAGGGTATAATGACAACGTTAATAATTCGAGGGTGGTTAATTAATGGAAAAAGGCGCGCAACGGAAAACTAATGTATGCGAAAATTTTAACGGTTTCCACGTTTGGCGAGAGAGAGAGAGAGAGACTGTGTGTGTGTGTGAGTGCGAAAGAGTGGCTCGTATAAAACACACATATACAATGTCATGTTTATTGTTATTGTCTCGATTAAATTATTCATCGTTTGGTTAATTTTTAGGGGAGCATTTTTCCTCACACCCCATCAATTCCTACGCGTTTCAATTTTACCTTAAGAAAATAGCGAAGAAAAAGGCGCGATAATGACTAAACGATTAAACACGTGATAAATTGTATAAAGGAAAGGGAAAGTTATTTAATGAAGAATATTAAAACGCGAACGATAGGTGCGAATAAATTGCGAATGGAGCCGGAGACAGCGAGAGAGAGAGAGAGAGAGAGTTAAATAAATGCGGACGATTGTTAAGGGTTACCTAAATGAATAAACGATTGTCACTCAGTTCCTCTACATCTTCTCACTTAAACTAAGAGCGAATCCACAATCATTTGTCATGAATATAAGTGTTAAAAATGAGGGTCGACTCGCTCGCTCTCTCGCCCTTTCTCTCTCTCTTTCGCTCGCCGAACCGATCCGCATCGTTCGTTGCGGGAATGTTAAGACGGATCCACGTTTTCGCCCTCTTGCGAAACGGTCGGGGGTTTAGTTGTTGATGTCGGAATTAGTTACATAATAGTGGAAATGCGGTGCGTACGCTAAAACGGTTACCGCCTCTCTAATTGTTTCATTGATCCGTCCTCTTTTTCGGATCGAACTTTGCAAGCGTTTAACCTTCCTTCAGTTCGCTCGACGTCTTTCGCATTATTTGTCAACGTCCCCCCTACGTCATCAGCGTCGCCGCTGCCGCTGCGGTGGTGGCGTTTTCTTTCACGAAAATTGCCGCAATTTTCCAAAATGATATATGTTTTCCATTACATAAATCTTTATAACTAATTTATTTCAACGAGCGCCGCCGCACGGTTGGAGGACGGCGAGTCGTCTACCGTCTCAAAGTGGAAGGCTCGATGATTCCTAACGACGGGCACAGAACCATCATCATCATCATTATTACGATGCGTATAAATACTGGAGAGACGTCAGAAACTAAATGCTTCTGCGGGGATCACCTTCTGCGTAATATAAAACGAGGCCCATTTCCAACGGTCCCCGTTCGTAATTTCTCAAACCCTCATCGTTCCATCGCGTTTCTTATTATACTTGGATTTGCATCGTATCTCATCAACCTTCATCACCTTTACCACAATCATCATAATAATAATTATCCTCATTTTCATCGTATTATTAGTGAAGCATTTTCAATAAGAAGCGGCGAATGCACAAAGAAATATTTGCAAAACGGCAGTACTAATTACCGGTATTGCCTCGATTATACGATGCACTTTATTTATATTTTGCTGCCTGTAAATTGCCGGACAGGCGAGGATACCGTTCTTCGTTGACTTTTTAATAAAGCACAAGGAAATGTATATTTGAATGGACATTCTTAATGTTATATTGCAGCAGTCTTTTTAAGACCAAATTCTACAATTTTACATTTTAGGAAAATAAAAATAATTTGTAATTCTATAATAACACTAAGATAATATACAAGTTACTTCATTTTTTGTAGATTGGAAATAACCCAATGTTTATGGCATTACTCGAACTACAACAAATGAAACGTAATAAACAGGGTTCCGTTCAGTTAACACCAAATGCGGAAAACACTTCCACCACCCCCACAATTTACCATCTATACGGGGATGAAACGATGTAACATGGAAGAAAGATTTTAGTTTTAGGATGAGTGAGACGTAAGACACTTTGTAAGTAGAATCTTTAGTTGTAAATAAAAAAGATTAAAAATCCACCAACGTGCAGCTAATACTCCTACAGTTCCGTAAATAACGCGGTGGTCCTTCGGGTAAAAATGTCGCGGTATTATTACAAGTGCCGAGACGAACCAACATTGGTCCAGCCGAGACGATCGAACAGATATTATACGAATTTTAATTTTTAGTCGTGAAGTTTTGTTTCGGTTTTTGATTTTTCTCAGTTTTCACTTAAGATAACTTAATTACATTTCGCAATACGCGTTCGCTCGCTATTATCGAATAATTTTGTGTACTTAAAATTTATTTATGTTTTGCGCAATTCAAATGTAGCTTGATTTAAAATTATCTATCTGCACTGAATCCGAATCCGAGGGTATTCCAATAAATCTAATATTATCCTGCTGTAGGCGTTGTCGGCGCTCGCTTTATTTGAATTTAGAAAATAGTTAGCGGACACAGTTTGAGTCGCTGGTTCTTTTCGACGATCCGGTGTGAGACACGGTATTACAATTTATAGCAAATTTTACTTTAATTGGACTAACAATTTGTTGCAACTTCTCGTACCCATCTTGCTTTGAGAACTCTCTGTTACAGAATGATTTTTTTAGTTCTTTTTTAAATTACACATTCTGTTTAATGTGCTGTTGCTGTGCACATTTTCCTGTCTAATTACAGTAAACAGGCGGTTTTTGTTACTTAATTAACTGCACTTTTATTTTAAACTAACTTTATTTTAATCAACTATTTCGACCGTTCTGTTCGACGTCCAAAAGTAATCTGTCTCTTCACTTCTTCGCTTTCTTCCTTTCTTTACGCAGATAAGGGATCACATCTACAATTCAACGTCTTGATATCCCTTATCTGCATTGTTGGTTATATATGTAACAATAGCCTTCAATCTATAAAACATATAACAACAATCTTTGACCATATTAACAATCATGTATATCAGCAGTGCTAACAATAACATGCAACATTAATATTAACAATAATCTTTAACACATTCCAATATTTATTTCTTGGACAGGGTACAAAGGGGAGAGTGAGTTAGTTGGTGGGCCTATTGGTCAAGATTTAGAAATCTTCGCGAACATTCTGCGAATTTAGGAAAAACCCGTGACTCGCTAGCTATACTCTCCCTTTTCCTTACAATGCTATTACTAAGTAAGGGTTCGTTATTTTCTTTTTCGAAGGATAATTTTACATTTCGAAATTAATACAAATAAACTGCAAAACGCTAAAATAACATAATGAAAAGTAATAAAATAAATATATACAAAAAATAGTAAGACAATCAATTAAAATATATTAATTGGGAAAGCGTCCAGGCTTTGTAAAACATTAGAACTGTACAATAATTTTTTCAACAAGATGGCATGTTTGATTCAGTTTGGATCAATTAATTAGTTTCTTATTATAAGCTAAAAGTGATGTGACAACAATTATACGAAAAAGGAGAGTAGGAAACTAATCAGAATTAGAATGGGAAGTAGGAAAATATCGTACAATTTGCCAAATGGTAATCCTCGTTACTGCAGAGTAAGAATGCGCCACCAGAGGCCACTAGTAATAATTACTCTTGCACATTGCAAATCCAATTTACCTCGGTCCCTTGAATTTTCTCATCTACTTTCTACCATCTACTCTCCTACACCACTATCAACTACGTACTACTACTACATATTGCCAACCAACCGCCAACTTTAAAAGCTTGCATATAATCATTAACATAAAACAGAACTTATTCGGAGGCCACGCGGCGGCACCTTTATCCTGATTAAAAATGGTCTCGATATTCCCCGTTTCCGTTTTAACGCGTTCTCTCATCCGCTGCAAAAGAACGACAACGCCAACGTGGGAGGAAGGGAAGAGGCGAGCGAGTAATAAGAAAATTTTCGCGAATTGCCGTTCTCGCAATTTGGTGGAAAATTAGTTGTGTAAACTGTTGCAAAGTGACTTAGGCAACGAGCATCGTCTCAACGGTTCCGTGTGGGGTTTTCGCATTATGATTTAAAGCGGAACTCTTTATTTATGGTTCGGACAATAGTGCAGGTGACCGAATATGGGTAAGAGCGAGACGTGGAGCTTGTTACCTATGGGACGTCCACGTATAAGGAAAAGTTATGATTATATTTAGATTCCAGTTAGTATCCCGCAATATTACATTGTTGTTGTTATTATTATTATAAAGCCTCGTTTTGCTCTCTTCTTCGCACACAACGACGTGTTTTATTATAAATATATTGTATGTATGTGTACGTAACAATTTACCATTGATCTACATGCCCCTGGAGGACGAGAGGAATTATGGCGTGTATGAACATATAATAACAATTTGGCCATTATTCAAAATGAGCCGAGTTAGAAACTAAAGTTAATAAATTCCAGTTAATATTACGGATAATTACTTAGCTGCATCACGCCACCAGAGTTACTCCCGCCATATTTACCTATACGTATAGCACAACAAAACCGAACCGAAGAAAAAGCAATCCTACCAACCGACCGACCGAAGGTTGCAGCATTTTACTAAATACACCTGTTTTAATTTTATATGGCTTTATTGCTAGGTATTTCCACCATCAACTTGTTTTATACCACAATCATTCGCTATACTTAATTCTTTTTCCACGCATGCCAAATATTAAAAGCAAAATAAAATCGGAGCAAACGTGAAGGAGATGAAGATGATGGCGATGATTATGAAAGAGGAACAACGGCAAAAAGAAACCTTGTGAGAGTAATAAGTAATTTTGATGTATGCGAGCGTAATAAAGATAGGTAATTACTTTTGCTTATAATTAAACATTTATAGCGCTCGCATGCCTTATTAAAACATATATAATAAATAAAATCGCGATTCGAATGGGGCATATCCATTTTAAATTAAATCTTATCTCACGTCCAGATTATAGTGGCCAATAAGGACGAACCGCGAGAGTTAAAGAGGCAATTTCTTCTTCCTTTTCCTTGCTGCTCGGTATCTAAATTAAACTTATTCGCCAACAACGCATCCATAATAATATTCAATTTCATTACGTGTTTGTTTAATAATAACGTTTCCGTACACGTTACGATGGCGAGTTAAGCCTTTAGCAAGAAAAAATAATATTAAAATAGTCGAAGAGATTGTTCGAAAGTGCAAGAGATTATTATTAGCGCGGTTTTAATAAGGAAATGTTGCAAACTAAGTTGCAGTTTAAAGTGAAAGGCGGCGGGAATAAGGGATAACCCTAAAGTTTATTGGAAGGCAAATAAGTAATATGGAAATAAGTGAAGGAGAGAAACAAAAAGTGGAAGCAATGAATAGAAGGGTGAAAACGAGGGGGTGCTGCTCCTATCTACGGGATTATTTGCATAAAATGCATTTATTTTTCTACGTTAAAAAAATAATATGAGATAAGGAGACGACCAACTCTCCTGGTATTCCAACTCCGGTTAGTTCTTAGTCCGGATCCGTCCGGTCGTGAATTTTCCTTGATCGCGACGGTCTTAAGATTATGATAATAACTAAGAACTGGAATAATCGGTCGAAATTAAGAGAGGAAAAACTTTATATTATAACGTACCAACAGACCAACCCTTTAAAGCGTTATTATTAGTTTTCGTCTCGTTCTTTTACTTTAACGCCATCTCACTCTCTCATATACCAACGGTTTATTGCCAGACTACGTTTCTTTTGCTGGTGCGTTTTTTCCTCGATCCACTCCTTTAGCACCATCTTTATTAATATAATACTAAGGTATATATTATAAAATATGTTTCTGGCAATTAGAGATAACGATGAAGTAATTTGCTCACTTTCCTTTTGCCCTCCGCTAACTCCAAATACCGTCTAATAAAGTCTAAAGAAACGCCGCAACAATTTCCCAATAACCAACCGGAAGTCAATTAATTAATATTCATTAAATGTTTAAAATTAATTAATGGAATTTATCCCTGAGAAAAAAAAACGAAAAGCTCGTCGACGTTTTTAAATTATAAAGTTTATATTTGTACGGTTCCCAACTGAATTTACGCATTTTTTAGCAAACCTTTTCTTAATCGATAAAGAAATACAGAGCGAATAAGAAATTAATTAAATGCTTACTAAAAATATTTTAAGCTACGGGACTCGAATCAACATGAAACCGAAGAACGAGTTGATTTGATTGAAATCGAAGAGATGGCAGAAGTAGTATCGCCCGGAATCTCTTTTCGTAGAAAATTCCGCGTCGACCGTGAAGGCAGCGTGGTCGGTTTGTGGAACCTGCTAATAGCAGGAGAACATGTTATCGCAAGAAGTCGATGATTCTTAGTTGTAAACATCGGTGTGTTTATTATCAGCATCGCTTTTTCTGTGTTCAACTGGCTACAGGCTCTTTCTTTTCAAGCGCTGCGTGTAAACAAAATGATAGATCCCGATTAAAGCGTTATAATGGGATTTACTTTCTTTGTGTTAAAATTTAGCAAAGAATTATATTAATTTGGATGAATTAAAGGCTCTTCGTTGCACTAGGTCTTTAAAGAGTTGATATAACGTAAAACTAGCCAGTTTGCATAAACTAAAGAATGCGTCGTTCTTTTAAACAAATTGTTCAACTTTTTAATCAATCATAAATCATTGTTTTAATAAAACCGCGTTATTATTTAACTTCTTGAAGGATAGGCGTTTTCGTGCAAATAAATAAAGGAAAATGTTCAACTTGAGCATTAGTTGTTGTTGCGATGAAAGTTGATAATCAGACATCCTTGATGGTTATTCCTTCTTATTTTATATTAATATCGTTTCATTATTAAATTAACGAGAATTGCACCTATAAGATACAATTAATCAATGTAACCTGTCAAATAAGGATAGAAATGCATATTAAAGAAAAACCACTCATTATCCTATACTTTTCGCATGATATGCCTAGGCTTTATTTACAATTGAATAACAAGCATACGTTCCTATATTGAAATTAGAAAAGGAAATAAAAATCGTGGTAATTTATTATTCTATTAGATGGATTTCGCTTCAGAAATAGATAAATGATTTGCTAAAAATGAAATGAATAAGAAATGTTTAGAAATTAATAATATTGCCATAAATCAAAACTGCCCACGTGAATTTTTGAAGAGCGAGCAACGATTACGTGGCATAAAAGTATGTAATTGCTCATTTCGCATAAACACATACATCCAGATTGATCGATATCTGATTATTAAACGCTCGCTAACTGACGCATAATTATTTAAATTGGCAAGAATTTGCGAAAGACCGTTTAAGAAACACGAGACGGAGTAAAAAAGTGTGCGTGAAAATCATTAATCCGTTGACAGTTATTGCTAATTACAACTCGCCATTTTTGCATTACGATAATTGGCCTGCTGAAATATAGGGAGCCACAAGAAATAAAATGTGACTTATCTGATTTTTTTATGTTGGTAAGGAACCGTTTTCAAGCTGATCAAAGTAAAAGCTTCATTTAACGAAACATTGGGGATACCAACATAAACGAGTTTGCCACTAACAACTCTTAGTATTCACATGATCTTATAGGTTTTCAAAATGACTTTCTATGCATAGTGTTCGACTTTCCTGCTTGATTTTTTATTCTGCATAACTATAGCGAATAGAACGTAATTGATTTATAATTGTCTTTCACAATTATCTCGTTCCATCGGGGATAAAATGCAAATAATAACAAAATAAAAACAACTTATTATTATTATTAGCATTATTGTTAAAGTACATTGAAATACACGTGTATAGAGTAACAAATATCGCCCACCATTCTTATTATTATCCCATTTTGATACGTACCTGTATATGTGTGTGTGCACTTATAATAAATACACTTGATGATTTACTGCCATTTAGCATGTTCAATTTTCTTATATAAATTGTTAATAAATCATCGATTTATTTATTATTATTATAATAATCATTCCAATTTTTTTCTTTCTTCATAGGCGAACATAACATTTACGAGAATGAATGATTATTGAATAAATCGTGTGGCCTTTCTCATACCATTATTATTATTAATATTAGAACTTGACGAGTCAAAGTGTACGCTTTAGACAAAGGAATTAGCAAAGGAAAACTGTTAAATGCAAATAATAATGTATAGAATTTGTCATTTGAATAAACTGGAATAAATTTGCGAAACTTATTTCTTTTTAATAATCCTTTTACGTTTCCTTCTCAATTTTCCTTCTTACATGAACGAACGGTAGAAGTGGTGGAATTTACTGCAGCAGCAGAAAGCGTATACAAGTCTTTTAATCAGACCAACGGAACCAATAGCTTTATTACCGCCGTTGCATATTCATATTTTGATTTATTGTTATGCATTACATCTATATCTGCGCCTCTTGTTGCCATTATTATTATAAGGTTCCCGTTCTTGTTATTTTAATTTCCGTACAACACTATAATTTACACTTATTCATCAAGAAAAAAGAAGCCTCTTTGCCAATCTTTAATTAACGTCTTAATGAAATTATTTCGTTTAATTGGAACAATGAATTTACTAATTAGTAAATTGAACGTGCTTTTTTTGTTATTTCAACCTGTGCCTCACGCACGTACATTTGGCGCCACTTTGGTCTCCTTTTATCTCTTTATTATACCTGATCGAATGGAAAGAATCATTACTATTGTTAAAGATTCCTCGTGCATTCAACGGAAACTATTCCCATTGTTCATCTTCCTTCGTGGTTCCATTTAACGAATCCTTAATAAAGTTTGTGCGGTAATTAAGATTTCGTATGAGTTTTTGCTTACAATAATAATACCTGAAAAGGACGAATACCAAAACCCCAACGAATTATTTATTTTAATTTGAAAGTCGTTTAATTGTACGTGATTTTAATAAATTTTAGTAAACAATTTCATTCCACCGAATTTTGTTCGTATTATGAAACGTAAATATTTATGCTTGGATTTTTTTTTGCAATATGATCATGTCCCGTACTTACACGTACCTGTAATTACCGTTCTGTCTTTCAGTTTATTTTTTGTTTGTCTCTCATTTTATTACCATTGCTTGTAAATACAGACGTGTGTGCGTGTTTGTATGTGTGCAGAAGAGAAACGAAGAATTGAAGAGTTACGTGTTTTGCAAAATGAAGTCGGTTTAAATTGCAACTATAAAGTGTATTGGAACGATCTCTGTATGTTAATTAAATTAACAATTGACATTTTATCTGTGGCAATCTAACGTCTCGTCCTCCACTTCTTTGTCTTCTTATTGCTGTTGTTCAAATGCCTTTTTTTCTCTCTTTCGATCGTTCTATACCACTTATTTACTTTACTAATCCAATCCCAATAACGTATATATGAGAGTGTGTGGTAGTGGTTTAAGTCGCTAGCGAATGTAATAATGTGGGGAATGAGAGAAAAAGACAAAGATAGAGAGAGAGAGAGAGAGAGAGAGGGATGGAGTTGGTCGATTTAAATCTGCGACTCTTTGCAGGTCATTTTTGCGAAAAAGCATCCGAGAGGCACATTCCTACAATCGAACCTATCGATTGTATTGTATGTAGAAGACGCGAAATAATATACGAAGGAGAAGAATAAGAGCGAGAGCGAGAGGGATTTTTATAATGGGTGAAAAAGTAACTACTACCATCGCGATATGTATCGGTCGGTTATTGGGAACGGAGCCCGATGATAGCTTCCCAATGATGGTGCGGTACCGCTTCTTCATCTGCTCCTTTCCTTTCTTCGCCTTCCTCCGCTGTCTTATGTGAGTTTGTTTCCCTGCTGCTGCGGATACCATGTTGTTCGTATCTCGCTTACGTTTCGCATTGTATTCGGAGCGACCGGTGGTAAATCAGCGAGCCAAAGTGGTAGAAGAAGAAGTGGAGGAAGGCTTTCGCGAAAACAATGGAATACGGTCGTCGGACATAGCGTTGACACCGTAGGGATATATGGTTGTCACGGTATTTTTGCGTGTTTATTTATAAGGATGCCGTTCGTATACCGAAAAAGGGTTACCTACGACTACGACCATTCGCGATTTATTATATTGCACATTCTCAACGAGCGTACCGGCGAGCGAACCGTCGTCCGATCGGCCAATCCCCCAGCATTTAAACGTATCATCATCATCATTATTACTATTATCATTAAAGCGTATACGAAAATCGTGTTAAACCGTGCTCGCTACCGCACACGCTAGTAAAATCGCACGTACGTTACGTACACATTAAGAGCATCTGCCTGCGAAAAAGCAGATAGACCTCTAAACGAATTATATTGCATATTGTAATGATTTATACACGCGTATATATAAAAGCGGGGGATAAGCAGCCGTAGAAGCCACTACATCGGAGCAGCGGCCATTCTTGCTCGGACCCGAGGCGTGCTAATGACCACGGACGCCTGGATATCTCGCGCGTTTATCGCGTACACTCTTTCTCATTCTATATCGCCGCATCGTGCCCCGATATCTCTCGCTCGCTCGCTCGCTCGCTCTCTTCCAGCCGCTCGGACATTTATTTTCTTCTTCCATCCACCGACCACTTCGTCCTCCTTCTCGTCCTTCCGCACACACATACCGCCACCAGGATCCTATATTACGTACAACAACAATAATGTCGTTCGGTTGCTTGCTTGCTCGCTCGCTTATACGCGCGACGTCTAATAAATCGGACTACAACGGCCCCCGTTTCACTCTTTCTACCGATAATAATAATACCGCTTCTGTTGTTACTGTTACTGCTGTTGGTGCTGCTGCTGCTGCTACTTCAACTGCTACCACTCATATTAACAATAACACTTAGTATTTAAATTACGAGTTTCTCTATTGCATCGTACGTATTCTAAAGTATTATTAGAATAATGGTAATAATGGTAGCAACGGAAAGATATATTTATATTCGCGAATTATCCGCGACCGATAAAACGATATCCGCGGGGCATCAGCGGGAGCTCGGCGAGCAGAAAAATCTTCCGAGCATGCTTTGCCTCCTTCGAAAGTTAGTTATCACGACTAACAAACATTTTTCTTAACATAACGAAAAATTTTTTATACGAATGACTACAGCTTAGCTATGGAGATAAAGCTCTAGCATGAATTCTGCATGCTGGCAACAAGGCATTGTTGAGCAGCAAAGCGTTATGGAGCATGTTTGCCTCGTTTGAAAGTTGATTGTTAGCACTAACAAACATTTTTCTCAACATAACATAACGAACATTCTTTTATACGAATGACAACAGTTTAGCTGTGGAGATAAAGCTGCAGCATGAACTCTGCATGCTAGCAACAAGGCATTCTTGTGCAGCAAAGCGTTATGGAGCATGTTTGAATGGTTCGAAAGTTAATCGTTAGCACTAACAAACGTTTTTCTCAACATCAAATAATGAATATTTTTTATACGAATGACAACAGTTTAGCTGTGGAGATAAATCTGTAGCATGAACTCTGCATGCTAACAACAGCGCATTTTTGAGCAGCAAACCATTATGGAGCATGTTTGCCTCGTTCGAAAGTTAATCGTTAGCAGTAACAAACATTTTTCTCAACATAACATAACGAACATTCTTTTATACGAATGACAACAGTTTAGCTATGGAGATAAATCTGTAGCATGAACTCTGCATGCTAGCAACAAGGCATTCTTGTGCAGCAAAGCGTTATGGAGCATGTTTGAATGGTTCGAAAGTTAATCGTTAGCACTAACAAACGTTTTTCTCAACATCAAATAATGAATATTTTTTATACGAATGACAACAGTTTAGCTGTGGAGATGAAGCTGTGGCATGAACTCTGCATGCTAGCAATAAGGCATTCTTGTGCAGCAAAGCGTTATGGAGCATGTTTGCACCGTTTGAAAGTTGATTGTTAGCACTAACAAACATTTTTCTCAACATCAAATAACGAATATTTTTTTATACGAATGACAACAGTTTAGCTGTGGAGATAAATCTGTAGCCTGAACTCTGCATGCTAGCAACAAGGCATTCTTGTGCAGCAAAGCGTTATGGAGCATGTTTGAATGGTTCGAAAGTTAATCGTTAGCACTAACAAACGTTTTTCTCAACATCAAATAATGAATATTTTTGATACGAATGACAACAGTTTAGCTGTGGAGATAAATCTGTAGCATGAACTCTGCATGCTAACAACAGCGCATTTTTGAGCAGCAAACCATTATAGAGCATGTTTGCCTCGTTCGAAAGTTAATCGTTAGCACTAACAAACATTTTTCTCAACATCAAATAACGAATATTTTTTATACGAATGACAACAGTTTAGCTATGGAGATAAATCTGTAGCCTGAACTCTGCATGCTAGCAACAAGGCATTCTTGTGCAGCAAAGCGTTATGGAGCATGTTTGAATGGTTCGAAAGTTAATCGTTAACACTAACAAACGTTTTTCTCAACATCAAATAATGAATATTTTTTATACGAATGACAACAGTTTAGCTGTGGAGATAAATCTGTAGCCTGAACTCTGCATGCTAGCAACAAGGCATTCTTGTGCAGCAAAGCGTTATGGAGCATGTTTGAATGGTTCGAAAGTTAATCGTTAACACTAACAAACGTTTTTCTCAACATCAAATAATGAATATTTTTTATACGAATGACAACAGTTTAGCTGTGGAGATAAATCTGTAGCATGAACTCTGCATGCTAACAACAGCGCATTTTTGAGCAGCAAACCATTATAGAGCATGTTTGCCTCGTTCGAAAGTTAATCGTTAGCACTAACAAACATTTTTCTCAACATCAAATAACGAATATTTTTTATACGAATGACAACAGTTTAGCTATGGAGATAAATCTGTAGCCTGAACTCTGCATGCTAGCAACAAGGCATTCTTGTGCAGCAAAGCGTTATGGAGCATGTTTGAATGGTTCGAAAGTTAATCGTTAACACTAACAAACGTTTTTCTCAACATCAAATAATGAATATTTTTTATACGAATGACAACAGTTTAGCTGTGGAGATAAATCTGTAGCCTGAACTCTGCATGCTAGCAACAAGGCATTCTTGTGCAGCAAAGCGTTATGGAGCATGTTTGAATGGTTCGAAAGTTAATCGTTAACACTAACAAACGTTTTTCTCAACATCAAATAATGAATATTTTTTATACGAATGACAACAGTTTAGCTGTGGAGATAAATCTGTAGCATGAACTCTGCATGCTAACAACAGCGCATTTTTGAGCAGCAAACCATTATAGAGCATGTTTGCCTCGTTCGAAAGTTAATCGTTAGCACTAACAAACATTTTTCTCAACATCAAATAACGAATATTTTTTATACGAATGACAACAGTTTAGCTATGGAGATAAATCTGTAGCCTGAACTCTGCATGCTAGCAACAAGGCATTCTTGTGCAGCAAAGCGTTATGGAGCATGTTTGAATGGTTCGAAAGTTAATCGTTAGCACTAACAAACGTTTTTCTCAACATCAAATAATGAATATTTTTTATACGAATGACAACAGTTTAGCTGTGGAGATAAATCTGTAGCATGAACTCTGCATGCTAACAACAGCGCATTTTTGAGCAGCAAACCATTATAGAGCATGTTTGCCTCGTTCGAAAGTTAATCGTTAGCACTAACAAACATTTTTCTCAACATCAAATAACGAATATTTTTTATACGAATGACAACAGTTTAGCTGTGGAGATAAATCTGTAGCCTGAACTCTGCATGCTAGCAACAAGGCATTCTTGTGCAGCAAAGCGTTATGGAGCATGTTTGAATGGTTCGAAAGTTAATCGTTAGCACTAACAAACGTTTTTCTCAACATCAAATAATGAATATTTTTTATACGAATGACAACAGTTTAGCTGTGGAGATAAATCTGTAGCATGAACTCTGCATGCTAACAACAGCGCATTTTTGAGCAGCAAAGCGTTATGGAGCACGTTTGAATGGTTCGAAAGTTAATCGTTAGCACTAACAAACATTTTTCTCAACATCAAATAACGAATATTTTTTATACGAATGACAACAGTTTAGCTGTGGAGATAAATCTGTAGCCTGAACTCTGCATGCTAGCAACAAGGCATTCTTGTGCAGCAAAGCGTTATGGAGCATGTTTGAATGGTTCGAAAGTTAATCGTTAGCACTAACAAACGTTTTTCTCAACATCAAATAATGAATATTTTTTATACGAATGACAACAGTTTAGCTGTGGAGATGAAGCTGTGGCATGAACTCTGCATGCTAGCAATAAGGCATTCTTGTGCAGCAAAGCGTTATGGAGCATGTTTGCACCGTTTGAAAGTTGATTGTTAGCACTAACAAACATTTTTCTCAACATCAAATAACGAATATTTTTTATACGAATGACAACAGTTTAGCTGTGGAGATAAATCTGTAGCCTGAACTCTGCATGCTAGCAACAGCGCATTTTTGAGCAGCAAAGCGTTATGGAGCACGTTTGAATGGTTCGAAAGTTAATCGTTAGCACTAACAAACATTTTTCTCAACATCAAATAACGAATATTTTTTATACGAATGACAACAGTTTAGCTGTGGAGATAAATCTGTAGCCTGAACTCTGCATGCTAGCAACAAGGCATTCTTGTGCAGCAAAGCGTTATGGAGCATGTTTGAATGGTTCGAAAGTTAATCGTTAGCACTAACAAACGTTTTTCTCAACATCAAATAATGAATATTTTTTATACGAATGACAACAGTTTAGCTGTGGAGATGAAGCTGTGGCATGAACTCTGCATGCTAGCAATAAGGCATTCTTGTGCAGCAAAGCGTTATGGAGCATGTTTGCACCGTTTGAAAGTTGATTGTTAGCACTAACAAACATTTTTCTCAACATCAAATAACGAATATTTTTTATACGAATGACAACAGTTTAGCTGTGGAGATAAATCTGTAGCCTGAACTCTGCATGCTAACAACAGCGCATTTTTGAGCAGCAAAGCGTTATGGAGCACGTTTGAATGGTTCGAAAGTTAATCGTTAGCACTAACAAACATTTTTCTCAACATCAAATAACGAATATTTTTTATACGAATGACAACAGTTTAGCTGTGGAGATAAATCTGTAGCCTGAACTCTGCATGCTAGCAACAAGGCATTCTTGTGCAGCAAAGCGTTATGGAGCATGTTTGAATGGTTCGAAAGTTAATCGTTAGCACTAACAAACGTTTTTCTCAACATCAAATAATGAATATTTTTTATACGAATGACAACAGTTTAGCTGTGGAGATGAAGCTGTGGCATGAACTCTGCATGCTAGCAATAAGGCATTCTTGTGCAGCAAAGCGTTATGGAGCATGTTTGCACCGTTTGAAAGTTGATTGTTAGCACTAACAAACATTTTTCTCAACATCAAATAACGAATATTTTTTATACGAATGACAACAGTTTAGCTGTGGAGATAAATCTGTAGCATGAACTCTGCATGCTAGCAACAAGGCATTCTTGTGCAGCAAAGCGTTATGGAGCATGTTTGAATGGTTCGAAAGTTAATCGTTAGCACTAACAAACGTTTTTCTCAACATCAAATAATGAATATTTTTTATACGAATGACAACAGTTTAGCTGTGGAGATGAAGCTGTGGCATGAACTCTGCATGCTAGCAATAAGGCATTCTTGTGCAGCAAAGCGTTATGGAGCATGTTTGCACCGTTTGAAAGTTGATTGTTAGCACTAACAAACATTTTTCTCAACATCAAATAACGAATATTTTTTATACGAATGACAACAGTTTAGCTGTGGAGATAAATCTGTAGCCTGAACTCTGCATGCTAGCAACAAGGCATTCTTGTGCAGCAAAGCGTTATGGAGCATGTTTGAATGGTTCGAAAGTTAATCGTTAGCACTAACAAACGTTTTTCTCAACATCAAATAACGAATATTTTTTATACGAATGACAACAGTTTAGCTGTGGAGATAAATCTGTAGCATGAACTCTGCATGCTAACAACAGCGCATTTTTGAGCAGCAAAGCGTTATGGAGCACGTTTGAATGGTTCGAAAGTTAATCGTTAGCACTAACAAACATTTTTCTCAACATCAAATAACGAATATTTTTTGTACGAATGACAACAGTTTAGCTATGGAGATAAAGCTGTGGCATGAACTCTGCATGTTAACAACAGCGCATTTTTGAGCAGCAAAGCGTTATGGAGCACGTTTGAATGGTTCGAAAGTTAATCGTTAGCAGTAACAAACGTTTTTCTCAACATAACATAACGAACATTCTTTTATACGAATGACACCAGCTTAGCTGTGGAAATAAAGCTGCAGCAGGAACTCTGCATGCTAGCAATAAGGCATTGTTAAGCAGCAAATCATTATGGAGCATGTTTGCACTCATCGGGAAATTAATTGTCATAATAAACAAACCTCTTCGTTAAATTTTTGGCGAATCAGTAAAATTTTGCGATAAAGAAAGCGCGATAAACAGAAATTTGCTGAGAAGCAAAGTTTCGTGAAACATCATTTTAGTTCATGAGTTGTATATTGTGAAAGCGAACGAAAGTCCTCATTAAATTTTCATATGATGATGGATATTTTTGAAAATCAGAATTCTTTAACGACAGCAAAATTCGTTGGACACCAGCTCCATCAGCAAGAAGCTGTTGGTTAGCAAGATCTTACAAAGTATATTTTTGATTATTGACAATTAAATTGATGTAGGAAATGTATAATAACATTTTCTCAAATTCGTACATGATGGCGTATTTTCTTGCGCGAACCAAAAGCGTTTCGCGATGGCGAAAAGCCTAAGATAAATTACGATTGCACTATTTCACCTGTGACGGCAGCGGGCAGGAAAATTGCAAAACGTAAAGTTTTATTTGGAAACAAAGGAGGATGAGAGAGAGAGAGAGAGAGAGAGGAAAATAGAGGAATCGTTCTTAATGGCTATCTAAATTGCTTTTGTGTGTTAACCGGCGCTCGTAATGAATATGATAAACGTGCAGATACACACACACACCCAAACAATTCCCAGTGCAAAATTCTGTTTCGGGAATTAAGAGAGATAATCGTACGAGCGTCGGTCCTCTTACACGGTGAATGGTCGTAGTTGTAAAAGTAAACGCGCATACATTACTAACCAAAAACATTTTCAGAATCATCTCCACGCTTTCACTCCTCTTCGTGCTCCTTCCTTTCTCTTCAATTCCCAGTTTCGTGGTGTAATGTTGAACGTACGGTGTATGAGTAACCAAACGTTGGATGATGATGATGATGATAATAGTTAACGGCGTTGGGTTCCGGTCTCCAGATGACCGTACGTCTTCGGAACGTCGAGACCGTCGCTCTTATCGCCTTAGCATTCTGCCTTTTTAACCGTCGTCTCACTCACCCGGTCTCATTTCTATCCCGCCTTCAATTATAAACGTGATACTAAAACGCGATTCGGCCGTCACGTGTCTGCGACGAAACGATTCCCAATTATAAATACTCCGTGACCTTATCTCAATTGATGCTCTTTTATAGTTCGGTAGATTGCGCTCGTATTACGCTCGATCTCGCTCATTCGTTCACCTGTTCCGGTCAAACGTAATAACGGATGCCGGCGATTGCGGAGAGAGGGAGAGAGAGAGAGAGAGAGAGAGCGAAAGCGAGAGAAAGAGTGGAGAGAGATCGGGGGCTTAGATTAGTGGCTGGTATCGGTAGATTATGCCGCCTCTTCGTGATATTTACGACCGTCACCACGGCCATCGTCATAAGTAAGATTGTGACGGTGCGGAATCAGCAAACTGGTGCGAAACGCCTTTTTTCGTACTCCATAAAAAGTAGCGAAAAAAAGTCGGTTGGAAGAAAGTGCGGAATGAGGGAGCGTACAACGTTTTAATTTGTAGCTAACCAAATGCTCCATTGGCGTCGGTTTGATAGAAGAAAAATAGAAAAGGGCGCAGAAAGAGTTTGCGCTATTTAGTAAAAATAGAGGGAAAAACAATTGACTAAAGTCAAGTCTCAAATGGGAAAGTTTGCGAATAAAATTTTAAAGCAACAAATAAAGTTCGGCGAATCTATTCGGAAGAAATCGCTAAAGGAACATAAAATTCCGTCTTCAGAAAAGGGAAAAACGAAAGCACGTCATGATGACCGTTCCATTTAGCTCAACTCTTTCCACTTTATGGCTGGATAAAATTCAAAAGACATCATCGCCGTTCCTCTCCCTATCCTTCCTCCACTTTTCGACGGGACATTAAGAAAGTTCGAGCATTAAAATTCGATTTATAATTATTGCTAGATGTGTGCCGTTAGATTAGAAGGCGACGAAAATGGCTGAAACTTAATCGTGATTAATCTCCTACCATACAGGGCACTTCGTTTTGCAGTAGGTACATGTTAAAAGGCGACGATTGCCATTCGAACAAAAAAAACGACACAGTATACGTTCGAACCGAACTAAAACCGGTAATAACAATACTTGTCCCGTTTTATGAGAGATGATGATAGCGAGCAAGAGCAGTCGAATTACAAGCATGTATCAAACATGTAGTACAAAATATTACTAGTAGTCGAAGGCTAGGAGCCAACGTTTCAATAGATCATAAGCGAAATGGTTTTATGGTGGATTATTAATACCACCTTTTCCTCCCCGGAACACACCCCTGTAGCGTTTTTCCTCTAGCCAGATTTTCACTCGGATGCAAATACTCACCAAAAACATCGATTCCGATTTGAGTTGTGTTACTACGAGTCTTGATTATCCACTGCCATCTCTCTTGCTCTTTCGCGAACTCAAACCAACTCGCTCTTGCCCAATCTTTTTCTCTTTCTCACTCTCTATCCCTCTCCGTGTTTCAAGCTTATTTTATTTTATGTTATACACTAAATTGTAAATTTAGATATCGCCGAACCATTGAATTAAACATTAAATTTTACGAGTACCGTTTCCCAATTTCATCATTAAACTGTTTTAGTTTTTCCACCCTAATTTCAAACGTTGTTCCTGTTTCCCATTAAGTGCCGCATAAATAAATAGACAAAGTACAGAGAAACTCTGTATGGGAGAGAGAAAAAAATAATGAGTAGAATAGGAGACGGGACGAAGGAGGTGGAGGAGGAAGGGAAAAAGGTACAACAACTTAATGAATTAACATTTTCCATTTGACCAGCAGCAGTAGCAGAGGAGATAGACGTAGATGGAAAGTAATAAAGGGAAAATTGCGATTGGAAAAGTGAAGAGATAAATGTTGACGGTTTTAACGCCGTTATTATCGTTCGAGTTGAATGATGCGATATTTATTTTTAATTGAAACCCTTCTCTCTTCTTTTTCTGCTGAATCTTAGATGGTTGGTCTGTTTATTGTAAGTTGTGAATATATTTGCACGTACCCTAGTTCCGGGTTTATAGCAAAAAAAAAGAGATTCAAGTGGCAAAAGGGCGTGAGAGAGAGAATGGCACAGGAAGAGGGTGTGAGACGATTGTGTTAAGGGGCTGATGTTTAATTCAATACAGATTAAAGTGTCGGGTTAATCTCCGTGGATGGCATGAAATGTGTAAGAGCGAGAAGTTTTCTGCTTACCGCCACTATCACCATCCCGCACATATAAAAACACCTCGATCTTCTCCATCTACTAGTACTACTTTTACCTTCTTTTAATTTTTTTTTGCCTTTTCGTTCGGTCAGCCGAGACCTGTACGTTTTCAAATATTTAACGCCGAACCAAGGAGACGCATTCCGGCACACCGACGACGCCTGACGCAAAAGTTTTGCTCCAACATCAAATTAAAAATACAGGCACAAGAAGGACGTACGACGGTTTCCATTTTATCATAATATTTAAAAAGAAAAACACATCAAATCTTCAATCTAGTTTTGCCAACTTGAAGACCATAACAAAAAAAAAATAGACGCAGATGGAGGCGGACGATGAGACATAATATTAGAGGCAACAAAAAAAAGTAACGAGAATTTTTCTTCTCTCTCAACTTTTTTCTTTGTGGATCCTAAAAGAAATTGAACAACCTCCATCTAAGCGTTCAATTATTCACAGGTCCTTGAATAATTACTGGAGAGTGAGTGCGGAAAGGTAAAGACCGAAACGGGGAGGGCGAAATAAGTGAGAACTTGACGGAAATTCCTATGGACAACAAGCCACGAATTAACCGGTAACACGGAAAATTAGGCGGACGTGAAATTGAAATGAATTCCCTTTTTAATAAATAACTTTCTACCTCGCCTGTTTACAAGCCGGTAGAAAGCTTTTCTTCGTTAAATGAAGCTTTTTGAAAGTTTTTGTGTAATATAATAATATAAAATTTCTTGGTTTATTTAAATAAATTTAGCAATTGTAATTTTCATAATTTTCCATAAACAAAATCGGATATCATTAAATCGTGTTTATTATGACTAAAATTGGAAATAAAGCAACCGTTCAATTAAAATGTTCCAGTTTAATAAAGTTTAATAAACCAACAATAATATTCCACGGTACTAAAGTTAAAGTATTCTTATGGGTGCCCGTATATTTGTTTGTGTGTATTTTAATCGAAAACCGTTTCTTTCTTTTTTACACCATTCGACTGACTGCTCTTGGTTAACTTACTTGTCAATTCCTTCGACATTAGTTCAAAGCAAAACGACAGAACACTAGGGAAATATGTTTACCAATGTACCCTCTTTCTCGCACATTTTTACCCTGCTTCGACGGCGCCACCACCCATTCCTTCACGGTGATGGTTGTTGTTGTTGTTGTTGTTGCTGGTGGTACCTTTTTCCATATTGCTTTGATACGATGCCTTCTCTGTTCTATGCTGTTAAATGTAAGATGAAGGGAAAAATGTGAGGAAGTAGATGAAGAAATGAAAAGCGTTAACGTGGATGTTATGTTGTGGGACGGTTGAAATTGAAATGCTAACGCGTTTCAATATTTATTTATGTCGCCCCGTGTAATTTTCTCCCTTTTATTTTTGGTTTTATACCAGTTTATTCTGTTCTCTTTCCTCCGTGTGAGTTTTTTTATTTATTTACACTTTTCCCTTTATATTTGCTTGTTTTTTTCGGGAGACAAACAGCTTGCAAATACAAAGCTAAAAGCAGCAAGAGCAACTTTATTAACCAAATTGAATAATTTTTCAAAATCTAAGCAAAAAGAGAATTGGAATACATCAAAGAGGTTCTTTGCACTTTTTTTCGAGTTTTTAAATAGGCGATATATATTAATAAATATTTTATATTCGATTTGGCAAAAGGAAATTAGCACAAAGTTATGAAAATTTGTTACCCCCGCAATTAATAACCGTTCCCCCTTTCTTTAATATTTCGCTATATTACATCCCCAATTTTTTTCCGTATAATAAATAAAACCCTTTGATTATTAATTTTATTTTAACTTTTATGTTCGGAGAGAAATAATAATTGCTTCTGGCAGTCGACATTTAAATTTTTAAATTGCAACCAAAAAATAAATTACTTTTATTTGCGTGCAATTTATTTTTTGCTTTTCTCTCTCCCTCCCTCTCACACACCCTTTTTGCGAAGAAAACGCATATTGCGATGTGTAATATGTAAATCAAAGAATCGAGAAGAAACGTAAATGTGGGCAAAAATAATATTTTGCCTTTATCGCAATCGAATGAATGATACGTTCATCTCGTTCTCGCATTCGTTTCATCTTCTCGCTTTTGTCGCTCGTCTTTCTTGTCATTTTTATTTTACCATCCCGCACGTAATAATAATAATCTGTGTATATATATATGTGTGTGTGTGTATATTGTTGGATAAGGTGGAAAATTCTATTGTTATGCATAGTAAGTAAGAAATCACGCGCGACGTCGTAAAGAAGTACAATTCTTATTGGATTTCATCAATCGCGCGACACGTTGTTTCTGTATAATAAAGTGACTGCTTTTTTTGTCAGAGAGCTCCTTCTTCTTTATTTGAAGCCAAAGTCTCCCGGGATCGTGGAAGCAGATGATCAAAATCATATTTTGCATTTGACGTAAGAAAAATTACATTTCTATGCGAATTTAACTTATAATATTTCATTGGGATTCCAACAGCAAAAAAAAAGAACGGATCACCTATTTTAACACGGTACCACGGAAATAAAGCAGAAGATGTACAGAGTGATCCACAATATTTGACAGTAAATTTTGGTTAGGTTGGCAAAACGTAAACTTTTCACATCCTTTTAGCCAACTCTCTTTTATTTAGTGATTGTAAATGTAATTAATTCCCAATTAAATATATTTTTATGGAATGAACTTTCTTGAAAAGTGTACACACAAATACATGAAGGCAATGTTATAAAATGAAAACATGAACTACACTAAAGACGTGGCGGGATATTCAAAATGTCGCCAATCATAATGGTTCACACTGTATGTGCGTATTACATTTTTATATTTGTTCCAATAGTGCGCGATGGTAAAATTATTTGCGCGTATTGCAAAATTTATTTCTTCTTGTCTCGTAACGAGCGAGTCGATGGCAAATGATAACACAAATGTAAATTTCGATGCGGCCTAATGAATATCAATCAAACAAGATGATGACGGTGGCGCAAAAGAAGAAGCAGAAGCAGAGAAAGTCGGTCGCGCGAAGAATTCATAATTGGTTGGCGAGAATATTAAATTAGCGCGAAACGGGCGGACGAAAATGAAAAAAAAAATGTATATATGCGTGAGAATTTCATTGCGATTATTCAACATCTTCTTCCACGGTGCGTTCACGACCACGCTGACGATGGTGATGATAATGATGATTTAACTTTAATAATTTCCACTACTGCTGCCACAAACATTAATTCTTGTATGAATAAATTAAATATAATTCCTACTCCTCTTTATCCCTCTTTATTTCCTCCTCATTGTATAAGATAAAGCCCGATTGTTTCTTCTTTTTAATTTTTTCTTGGATTGAGTGTCCAAAAATAATAAAGAAAAGAACGTCTTTGCGGAAGGGCGCGGGAAAGAGGGGCGCAATCGTACGTATACTTACAAGAGTTCAATCTTTTAATAAATATAAATTTGTCTCAAACGTTCATAAGTCAAGAGATGTATCTTGTCTCGTAAGTATATTTAACATAACTTACGGATCGCCGTCACATCATTCTCAACGGGCCTTTCTCTCGCTCTCTCCCTCACTCGCATCCACTTGGATCGCATTAAACATGAAAAACGTTCGTTCCTCGTCTTCGTTGTCTTCGTCTTCCTGCTCTTCATCCTCATGTTTGCACTGGTGCTCTCTTCACAGTTTATTCGCATCGCATTCTGACTTGTCTCTTATACATATGCACATATAGAGATATATATTTATTAGCAACAGGTCGTGTTTTATGCAAAATAAAAAGTAATTTCTCAATCATATTTTAGTGATTTTATTGTTTCGCCTGGCCGTAAGAAGATGATGGTGAAAAAAAAAAAGAGAGGAAAAGTATAGCTGATTGTGCTCAGAATATAAAGTTACTTATTTATTGAGGCGCAATTTATAAGACTGCATTTATTATTAACATTATCATTATTATTTTATGTATGAGAGGGGTGAGAGAGAGAGAGAGTGAGAGAGAGAGAGAGAATGCGTGGTATCGTACCGGGTTCGGTTTTATTTGATTTTTTTTGATACCTTTACCACTCTTTCACGCTCTCTTCTTCTTTCATTTTGCTGTGAAAAAAAGTATATGCATTATAGATATAATAATATTATATGTAGGGGACCTCAAGAAGACCAACCAACAGCTAAATAATAGGCGACCGTCGACGGCGATGAAGACGACCGATTCTTGCTCCACTCTTCTCCTACTTCTTCTTGGCCTGATGGACTCGCTTGACTGTTGTTGCTTAACAAGCGCATAAATTTTCCGCCGTTTCACAATTAATGTAAATTTACTCCTTTTCGTCCGTTCTTGCCCTTTACCTCGTTTCCTTTACACAGTTTTATACGCACACACATTTTATTATTGTTATTTACGTCATCTCTTCGTCTCATCTATATATTTATACTTATTATTCTTGCACCTTTTTCTTTTCTTCCTTTTCGCTCGTCTTCCTTTATTTTCACCATTCTCTTATTTATTCTCAAAAACGATTACATTCCGATTTTTATAATAATAAATACGAGAAATATTTATTTCGAAAAAGGCGTATTTTATCGTTTTAATCTTAATTCTGCCATTCCTTCGTTCTCTCTCTGTCTTGACTTTCTTTAAATAACATTCGCGATTATTTAACGTTTTCGCAAAGAAAAAGTCGTTTATTATCAATTCGCCTTTCACGAGAGAGAAAAATCTTTCATAGCCGTTCATTCAATTTGAATTCCTTTAATTTTCCCATAAAAGCTCGTAAACTCTTTAACTACATTTCACAAGTACCTCTGTTGGTCTCCGTCCCTCACATCCCTAGGACTTTCTATAAATCTCTTTTATTCTCCACTCGTAAACTTTTCTATAACTTTAATCTAATTTTCTTTTTTCATTAAAATCATCTAATTTTCCATAAACCACAATCACTTCACCCATTCTACAGCCATAAACATTATGAAATTAAATGCCAAAAAAGGAAAATCATAAGAGGCGGACATTGTGAAAGATGTTGATTATGACTGTATCAGTTTATTTATTTTTTCAGTATTTTTTTTTTCAATTCGACACAAGTTTTATTTGCAACTCGTCAAGTTAGTGGAAAATGTTTACGGTGAATACGTGACGTGCGTGTTCAAGTCCATCACGTTCAATCACATCCGTGTAAAAGTTGCCACATAGTTCGATGATGAAGTTGTATATAAAAAATTACTACAGACACAGACAAAGAGATGGGAGTCAGAGAGATATAGACAGAGAAAAATCAGTTATGTAAACTTGTTTATTTATTTTGCAATTGTAAAAATTGTTGATCAAAGAAAATGCTGCGCGAAGTTTTTAAACGCTCATGTGAGCAATCGAAAAGAAAAACGACCGAAAAAAGTCAATGGAAAAGGCACCAAAAAGATCGAAAAAAAAAGGAGAAAAAGAGGAGCGTTAATACGAAATTGTTTCCAAATTGTCTTGTTAATTCGAGATCTGTCAGCGAGTGTGTCGGAGAGAAAAGAGAGCAAGCGAGAGAGAGAGAGAGATAGAGATTTAGCAACGGGTCTGGGGTTTTGCGAGACAAATCGATCGCAAGTTGACCTGCCAACGTTTATAGACGTCGACCGACTGAAAAAGGGGGGCCAACTGAAAGAAAAGAGAGACCAGAACATGTATTGAAATTGAAGGAGAACGAGAAAGATGGCGAGAGAAGAAGAAGAACTGGATCTCTTAGTGATTGACTGACTGACAGGTGCACTTCTTCGCTTGCGCTCTACCCCTTGGCAAAAAGACGACGAAAAGAAGAATACCTCTATCGTCGCTTCTGCTTTTCCCTTTTTGTTATTTGGGTTTTCTCTTTTCGTTATTCTCCCTTTAATCATCATCAATTTTCTTTATCTGGTCCCTGCCGAAAAAACCAAGAAAAGGGGAAACAATAAACTAAAGACCGAAACAAAGAGAGGAACGAATCGGCAAGAAAAAAGTTTAATAAATTAGCAAAGCACTTGTGTCTCGTTCGAAACAATTAAAAGGTGCTTAATTCGTACGTTCGAATGTGGTCACTACTACTTTACATACATGCATATTTATGGGAATATTGTGAAGAGGAGCAAGGCAAAGAAATAAAGTTAAAACGAACCTGCATTATGCAGGTGTTGCTATTTGCGAATGATACGTTTGTGTGTAAATATGGACGTTAATGATAACATGTTGGGCAAGTATACGCAGAGGAGAAGAAACACGAGAGAGGTACCGAGGTTTTAAGTAACATCTCATTTCCGTCGCCGTTATTAATTTTCTACGTGCCACACAATGATAATGTTGGTTATAAAAAGTGACGCAAACAAATTACAAATTAATATACGAGGGTAATTTAGCAAAAAAGAAATCTAAATATGGAACAATAGACAAACGATGACAATTATTTACTATTAGATGACTTCGCAGACAACACAACTGCTAATTGTATGAGTTACTTAAACAATTATTTGCTGAAGAGTTGAAGATTGTTCCTGTGACATCATATAACCCCTTCCTAGCTTCTTTTTATTTAGAAATTGAAAATATATCTTTGGGGGAAACGATTAGAATCCGTTGAGGGAGTAAATACGGTTGAAAATTATTTTGCAAATCTTGCAGAAAATAATTTCTTCGGCAGAATGGCGCAGTTGAAGAGACGTTCAAGAAAGAATTTTCTTTTGTAGCTCCATACGCATATTTATTTCAAAATTCCTCTCGTAAGTTTCACGTGTAATGAAAAAGTTTGATTGTAATAATTGTTGGCTTCTTATTCTTTATTTCAATTTTCACGATGGGATTTAACTGCATGATTTAAAAAAGAATCGTCCAGATTTTGTGTTAATTAAATTAAATTAGGGACGCTAAAGAGGTTTTTACAGTGTAGGAAATCGGTGAAGAAAGTTGAAACGTCGTAAGGACCGAACGTAGGATAATAAATCCTCTTGGAGCAATAAAGATAGGATAAAGTGCGCTCGGACGAATTTCTTGTCGTCTATTATTATTTCCTTTTCTCCTCATCTCGCTCTCGCACTCATTCCATTTTCCAACTACTACTACCACGACCTTTTTTTTTAATTATAATTAAATGTGTTTGTGTTCGCGCAGACACATAATAACAACTTGGCCATGCATCAGTGCAGATGAAAGTTGTTCCTGGATCAGCAACTATTATATCTCTCGGGCCGGGTATTGTCCGAAGAGGAGGGTGTCCGTCCATTCGGTCTTTCTCTCCCGTTCTCTCTTCAGCGGTGAATTACTGCGACCGCGCCTACCGATAAGATGCTTTAATTAAAATGCTGTCTCGTTTCAGGATTGATGTGACTTTGAGGTGCAACACATTCGTTTCCATCTCTCTTTCTCTCTCGATTACTTTTTTTTTCATCGCTCGCTTTCTTTCCTCTTTATCGTACAATTTAACTTAACTCAATTCCAATTACAACTTAAGCTGCAAGGAAAAAAGGAATTAACGCGCGGAGATAATGAAAAGTTGCAAAACTGTTTATGAATGCGAAAAATTAGAACTTCTAAATCGAGTACGAGGATTTTTGCAGTTTTTTTTTCCTTCTTTTTCCAATCTATCTATCTCATTGTTTCATTTTCCATTCGCTGTATTCGTTTTCAGTTGGTCCTCCTTCTTCTAGTCGGTGCATGTATATGTATATACGTATGCGGACGTGAAGAAAACAAAGGTCGCAAAGATTTATGTACCTTGAGGAGAGAGAGTGAGTGAAGGGAATGAGATAGAAAGATAGGGAATGAGAGTGAGAGAGAGAGAGAGAGAGAGAGAAGGCTCTCTGCCCCGAAACGAAAACCGCTATCGATTTTGTAATTAATGTTAGAATATTTGCTTTATTCCATACCGTATAAATCTTGCGATGCTGATTTATGGGGGGACGCGTTATGCGAAAGCGGCAACGAACGAGAATAAATGCTAAAATAATATAAATAAATTTAAGGACAGAAATGAAAAGAAACAAAATCAAAATAACGTTTATGGAGATACGCTTTCGCTCCCTAACTCAATTTTTATCTCTTTATTCCAAGGTGTATCGACATGTAATTAGCCTTGACCAGTTGGAGTACATCAACGAAATGAGATTTGTGCAGGAACAAATTATTTGCTAAGTTTCACGCCAAAAAGTTGAAGCAACTACGAACGAGATAAAAAAATGTGGGCGCTAGTGCGAATAATTAATGTAATTAGATATCGACACATGATGATGAACCTTTATCCCGCAGAAGTTTCTTTGTATTTCATGATGGTTGTTAAGTTTATAGAATGTGGGATTAGATAACTTTAAAGAAGTTGCAATTATAATTTTAAAAACAAACCATTTAGTCAAGCAACAGCAAATTTTTATCTCTTGTAAATTCGGATTCGTTAACAAAGTACAAAAACGAAACGAACGGTTTCTTGCAAAAAAATAAAATAAATCGAAAGAGACGGAAAGAGAAGAGGACGCAAAATGAATTTGCTTCTTAAATTTGTTGAGTAATATTTTTTTGGCTTTATCTCTCGTTCCGAAATGAGAGTGGATGGCAAAGAAAAATCCCCATCTGCAGTTAATCAAGTCTTATCGGTAGGAAAATTGAAGAGCGTCCTTCATCATTATCTAGTTTTTGTTCATTATAGAAACATCATGCTCTCTTCTCTCAGATGGTGCATGATGATGATGATGAAAAATCTTGGGAAAATTGACGTGTCTTTTATTTGCAGATCTCGTTCGTTCGTTCGTTCGTTCGGTTCGTTCTTTCCTCATCATCTGCCTTCTCTTTCGTTTTCATAACTCATTCTTGTTCTTGTTGGCTAAGGAGTGCGAGAGAGCGCTTAAACAATGAGTTGATCAACACTCCGCGGGTGTGTTGACAGCTCCTTAATTCGCCGCAGACGTCGTTCATCTTCGCCAACATTATAATACTCTCTCTCACTCTTCTTCCCTCGTCATCATCGGCCTTTCTTGCTCTTTCTGATTTCATTGTGTAACATGTAAGTGTACCAACAACCATCATCATCATCAACTAACGCACTATCGTCCTCTTTCCTTCTGATATTTATCTCCTGCTCGTCCGCTAATAATGAGATCTTAGACGGTAATCTGATTTCGCCCTTAATGTCGCCGAGACTTCGGTAGGTTCGTTCGGTTACCCACTTATTCCCCGATTTTCCACTTTAATTTCTTTTGCGCATTTTTAAAGGCTTTAACCCTTTGTTCCCTCTTCTTTTTTTTATTGCTTAATTGATACTAATTTCATATTAATCCTATTCAATTTTACCCCTTTGCAATCCTTAGCCACTTAAATTAATATTATATTAGATCATTAATTTGCGAATACACGAATGAATAAATATTATATTAAAAGAGTCGGTAGGATTGATTTGAGTATGGTAAATGACATATGTTTGCTATTAGAATCGCTTGCTTAAAATTTCCCATTCTAAATCCGACCTAGATTTTTAATACGAAAGCTGCCAAACTAAGTAATGTAAATCAGTCAACTCGGTACAAATATACTTATAAATCACAAGAAGTGGCACTTATATTGGACTTAAACGTGTCGCCTTGTTTCTTTCTTCTTTTTTCGCTGCTGCTTTTTCCTGCGTCTCTTTCTTATTATTATACCTTTCATTTATATTTCGAAAAGTCCGCATTAAACTAGATCTATTCTTGGAAGCGATTCGATGCTCATCTTTCTTCCTTTCCTGCTTTCTTTCTTCGTCACCTGTCACATACAAAGCGGCAAATTGAAACGAGAGAAACGCATCTGACGATACGTTACAATAAAATAATTATAGTGCTTGATACGTTGATGGATTCTTTATGATGTTTGCCAAGTTTTATAAATGGGAACGCGGGCCGCGGTGGACGCAAAAGATTATTATAAACGCTTATAAGATTGGAGCGTCGCGGTTGCTTTTTAATTAATACGAGAATTCCTCACCGGCTCGCCTATAAATTGTCGTTGGGCCTTACGAAAGAGATGGTCGTTCAAAATTTATTATTAATTTTATTTCGAGAACGCTTCTTTCAATAAATCCGAAGCCATACGCACAAGAAACGGCGGTAAATGTTAATTCGAAGAATTAAAAACGAGACGTAAAGTGAGGGAGAGAGAGAGAACGCGATGCTTGCAAACGTCTTCATTTTTAATTGAATCGTCTCAAATCGACGAGCAATATTTTGCGCAAGTTTACAACTCACTTCTTGCAAATTTCGTTGCCAATTTCGACCTTTTCCTTAACGTATTTTAAACATAAATCGGTTTATTTAATTTCCTTCATTTCGCGAAACGTATTATAAAGGAGCCGAAATGGTCTTTAATAGAGAACGAGAAAAGTCGAAATAATAATGATGATGTTGGCGATCGATAAAAAAAAACAGAAAAGATTATAATGTGCGCGAGGAAAGTGAAGGATAAGAAAAAGAAGAAAGAACCCTTTAAAATTATCAGCCATAAATATCGGGGTGGGCGCCTGATGGGAGCGACTCCGCGATCAGATCCACGATGTCTTTCATTCGGCTAATTTATGGGTTTAGCAGACTGCCATGTTGCAGAGTACGATTCTTCGAGTTTAATGTCTAACTACCATATATAAGAAGAAATGAATATAAGAAGCTGCGGCGATGAATGTGCGATACACTCGCTGAACGATGGCGCGCGAGAAAAGGGAGAACGAAGATGTTGGAGATGTGTAAGGCGAGAGTGAAGCGATATTAGCGGCCTTTTTCTCGTAGATTTATTTAGAATGTTTGCGTTTTCAGCAACGATATGTGTGCCCCGGACGTATAAATCTTTTACGAGCGAAGAAGAGAAACAACGACAAAGAAGACGTTAGTCAAAATGTCGATTAGGCTGCGGGAAAATGTTATCGATTCATCCTCTTAATCGTTATGATTCTTTAATTAAACTCTTGTCTACCACCGCGTATTATCAACCGTTTTAATTTCGAATGATTTTAAATAAGGAGCAAGAGAGTAGCGCCGAAAATGTCCGCATTTAATAAATATTTGCCGCGGCCAAATAAATTAATTTAAACAACGAACGTGGATGAATTAAAGAGACCATGAGTCCATGTTAAACGCTCCATTATGACCGTACTACTGCCAAAATGTTTAAGGCACATATATCTGCAAGTAAATTGTTTATAATTCATTGAAATTTATTTAGCGTCGCACAAAAATGGTGACATCGTTACGTTCGTTTAAACGAGGAAGTTAGCCGAAGAAATAAACAATTTTGTTTAAATTTATCATTGAAACGCTCGAGTAAGATTCGAATCCGATTTACACATCATTCAGTTTCGGTGTTAGTCATTGTTTCATTGTGTGGACTCTTAAAAATTAAAGAATTATTTGTTTTTCCAAATGCTAAAAAGAAAACTTTCGCTGTGTCACGTCCTGTTTTTTATCATTTTATAATTTGCAAACAAACAAGTTATTAAATCAAACGAAATTATGGCAGTTTATTGAAAGAAAATCTAGACTGTTGCTAAAGATTTATTTCTTTTTCTGCGAACCGCTTTTAATTATAAATAATAACGAAATATCAGCAAACATTCCGTACATAACTACGATTTAAAGGTTTGTAAGAACAAATTTTTCGTGGAAAAAGCGTTTCAAATTTACGGATGGAAGTTCTCTATCAGTCAACGCGACTTTCAGTCCTTCTGTTATCGCTTTCATTTTATTTTTTTGGATTACTTATTACACAAACAAGCGGAGAAGTAAAACGAAAATTTATATATCGAACTTGTTGTGTTTGGTTCTTGGCCATAGATCAATCGGCTGCTTCTGTTATTCACCTCCAACCATCCAACGATCCATCCATCTGCAACACGCCGACTGATTCATTCGTCATTCAAGCCGTTACGTCCGTCAGCGAGACCGATCTGCTTCTCGTCAACATCGACGCCGAGGATAGATGGATGGATTTGCCGACAGTTCGATGAAACGACGGTTTCATTCTTTAAAAAATGTTCCTTTCGCTCGTTTCGTTGGAATGAACGTGTTTTAAAATTTAATTAAAAATTGCAGTTACTCTTTTTTATTATTGGATTGCACAGTTTTTCCTGCTCGATTTGATTGCATAAGAAATAAAATCTCGCACATTGTTATTAAAATGTCAGAGAGCAGGCAATCTGTTCGATGCAAAGCGTTTTGTTTTGAGTATTCGTAAATTGTCGATCAAAATATTTGCTTTATCACGTTAAAAGATGCACATCATTCCGTCATCGGTTTACGTTTGCTTTATATTAATTACAAAAAGAAACATTTCTCGCACAATCTTATTAAGCCTCTCGTTCATTTTCTCCTTCGTTTCTTTCTCGTGTTGATCCCAAACTAAAAATAACTCGACGAATGGATTTAATTATTCCGCATCTCGTACAAATACGAAAATATTTTGTCATTTGATGAAATTTATATCGAGAGAAGCAAAAATAAAAGTTTAAATCGATGCAGTGAAACAGATTTCCCTTCACAATAATACACTTTTCCTAACAAAATAAACAGAAATAAATTAAATCCTTTCCACATGCACGTTTCATGTAAAATGTTATTGTTACACTAATCTAATGGATGAGTAAAACGAAATGATGGGCCTTCGGTAATAAGCGAAAGATTATTCGAAATTCTTTTCATCTCCGCATTTTCTCTTTCTACTTCCACTTCTTCTCAGAGAAATTGAGATAATAAATTAATCAGTGCACGGAACGTAAGAGTAATAAAGTAAAGATGGCAGTGAAAGAAAAAGAGGTAAAGGGAGAAGAAAAAAGTGGTAAACAAAAAGGAATCAATCCGTCTGAAAAGGAGAAGGATGCATAAATAAACGTTAAAAGACACGACTATCTCCGGGACAAGATATTCACGGTCCCAAAAATAAACTACAGCAACGTATACGAAGTAGAAGAAGAAGAACGACGAACGAACGGACGGATCCAACAAAATAGCACCTAATTCACGTCGCCCCATTTGACATTCGTTCGTTTCACTCTTTCACTTTTATCCATTTTTTATCTGTTCCCAAAAAGAATTCTTTACTACTTATTATACATTTTTCCTTTGAGCATAATTTACTAACGTTTCCAATTTAATTATCGTAACCGTTTATCCATTCAATTAAGAAATTTGATGTTCGTTTGTACGATCGTTTATCACGAATTATGGATAACGGTCTTAATTTTTCTCGAGGCTGGCCCAATCAGAAATAGAACAATCGGAGTAGTAGAAAATATTTCGAAAGAGGAAATTTTCATCATCAACCTCAACAGCTGATATTGGTCTTGTTGCATTGTTCCCCGTATGTTGATGCCAGTGTCGTCGATGATGAGTTACCGTTCGGTAAACTTTTAAACACACTTAAACCTCATTAAGTTCACTTTGTGAACGCTGTTCAAAAGCCGGCGACAGCTCGAGTGACGGCATACGGTTTACTGGAATACCATTCTCTTTTGTCTTCTTCAAGTTTACCTTTTTCCTTTTTGTTTTTCGAACGTTGTGCAATTATTTTTGGACGCACTTTTTTTGCAAAAAAAAATGTAATCGCTCCTCTCCTCTTCCGCGTTTCATATATTATCCTTGTCGTTATTGTTATTGGGAATATTTCTTGTCCGGTATGGTTCCCCATCGGACCCGGGGACTTATAAAAGATGTCATTCGGGACAGGCACGACACAAGACGAGACGAGACGGAGTGACAGCCATCTAATCGATATCCATGCAGCTGTCCGCAGTGACGTCACCACCTGAGCCCTTCTTCTTCTTCTTTCTTCATCTTCTTCCGTAACTCTAACTCCTACCCAGATATAGTACATAGAGAGGAATCGTAGTACGTTCCATCGGCCGTATGTTGCTCGGTCGCCCCGTGATGCACCAGATTGATTGGTCCGCATCAGCGTAGAAGGATGCAGGCGTTTTGGGATCGTTGTATTCTAACACCGTCGCCGCCGTCGCCACCGCCGCTGCCACCGCTATCCCACCGTCTGGAAGTAGGGTAATGGTTAATCTATAATCAACGAGATTTTCTTTAAGCTGGGGAAAGCCGGAGAGAGGGCACGGGAAATTCTCTTAGTTTCGGTTCGTTTTTTCATCTTCTTTTGTTAATTAAATTTCTTTTTCGATTGCGCTGTTTATAATGAGAATGATAATGATGTTGATTATGACGATAATAATGCAGAATAATAGCGGTACTAACAATGATTTAGGGGCCGGACGAATGGAACGAGAGGGACCACTACGGCATTATTTTATGTTTTTGTTTTTAGCGAGGACGCAAAACGAAATATCGTTGCTGCCGTTGCTGGTGTTGGAAAACTAACCGTATATAGATAGATATTTTAGTATCGGACAACGTGGGGATGGAGTAAAATGCGGGGACCGGGCAAATGATGAGGAGGAGGAGAGGAGTTGGATATGGATTTGAAATAACCCTATTGAATGTGATCCATACACACACACATATATATGTATAAATGGCAATCCCACCGTTCATGTTCCATGTCCGGGGTTTTGCGTTTACACTCGTAAACTAGATGTTTATGCCCGCAAAAACCGCAGCTCGCAAATCGACAGTGAACATCAGTGTCAGTTCACGTATTTGCCAATCTACATTTAGGGCCGTGATTGACGATTTTGCAATTCGCGAGTTACACACACACACGCGCGCATACGCTCGTTTTCGTGTATCGTATAAATAAATAGGTAGTAGAACTATACGAGTATAGGATGCAATGTTTTAGATTTGGATGTGTGTGTGCGTATACATTTGCCAGAAAATGTTATTGCCGCAATTTTCACGGAAAAAGGTAATTCGGCGCAAAAGTTTCACGTGAAAATTGCACGCATCGCATTCGTTTGCAACATTTGAAAGTATCGTCAATTCGGAAAACAATTTGCCAACTGATGCAACTTTTCCCCTGCATATTAGTAAAAAAAAACTCACCCAAAATTGTGAATAATAGCTTTTAATTGCCGTCAGTAACGCTAACTTTACTTTCCCATTAATTAGTTTAGTATTAGGTTCGAGATTGCCCAAATCTTTTCTAGTACTGTACCGTTATAGGGGATCTATGCGTAGTGAGATGGAGTTTAAATGTGCCGTTTATGATAAAGACATAAACTTAAGACAGTGGGATCAAGGTGTGTGCGGTTCGTCTAAAACACCGTTTCAGAAATCCTTAAACGGCACGAATTAAGCGGGGATAAACAATTTCTCAGTTGGCAATAAGTAAACTAACACCAAAGCAAAACTCTCATCCCCTATTTCTCTCTCTCTCTCCCTCGCGCGCACACACAGACACACACATATACGCTGCCTTCTTTGCCGTTAGATCTCACGCCGAATGAGAATTACAGCTCGAGAAAACATCAGGTCGACTTAATTCCTGCTCCTCTTCACGATCCTCGCTCCCATTTTCCCGTCTCTAACCGTTTCGCTCCATCTCTCACTGGCTCTTCTTATTCACAATATGTGTGTTGTATAACATTATAAGCGTAAAACTTTGTTCTGCCGCCGCATACAGCCCGAAATGCCTTATAATGCCTCTCCAATCTCGTTTTGCATTATGCATAACTAATATTTTAATGCGGGCAATATTTAAATTTCGTACCCTTTAACCGCACAGGTTATATTATATCACCCTGTATATACATACGATTCGACTTCGATTCCGTTCAGAATCGGATCCGATTTTATGCAATAAAAAATAAATAAATGAAGGAATCAAACCGTCTTTCGGAAGCTTACCCGGCGCATCCACCAAAAACAATAAAAGAAATACGTTATTATTTATGAATTTAATTAACTAAATTATGTTCGTTGCATCATCATATCAACGTTATCATCATTGTGATGATTGTTAGCGAATTAATTTTACCGAAAACTTTAATGAATTTCCGTAACAATTAATTTAATTATCTAACATAGATTAAATGTCTAAAAACCGTGTATCATTTGAAAATCGTTCATGAACACATGTTTTTTGCTTTAAATTTTGTATGAGCTTTTGTATGGAGGGATAAAAGTTTTTCAAACTGTTAATTCTGATGGTGAGTGCGGCAAGAAAATGGGATGAAAATCTAACAGGAAGGCACCTGTCGGGAATTGGTGAACAAAGCATGAAGATGGGGTGCCAAAGAAAGTTGCTGTTTCGTTTTTTACAAAATTTCATTTTAAGCAAATTTGATTTCGAAATCGGATGAGTTGGTTAATTATAGTGGTAATAATAATAAAAGGGGTTTATTACAAATTGGTTTATCAACGTTTAAACTTGGAAACGTTTCGGAAAGCGAAATAAATTTGGTTTGATTTATTACTACGAGTGATACCAAGTATTATTAAGATAAGGTGCTAGTTTTTGCAGAAAGAAAAAATAGTTTTGCTATCTATACACACACATATATACCGTAAATAATTTATAATTTACTACTTACGTTCGTTCGCTTAATTTATGCATAATGTAGGAAAGTTTCGAATAATTAAAGCGCGACAATTTCCATATTTGCTACATTATTTTCGTATTGGAATATTTCGTTGGTTTTGTATTAACATTTCGATAAAAACGAACATTTAATATAATTTTGTTAAAATCTATTCAAACGAAATAAAATTGGAAATTAATCGTTTCTCACATCCAACCACTGGGAAAATCGATATTACGATAGTCACGAGGTTTCGTTTCATATCTCGATTCGATGAATTAGTTCTCGTCTTCCTTCTCTCAAGCTATCAAACTTGTTAATTAGCCGCTTTAATAATAAGTCCCGTTTAATTTCCAGTTGAGTTAACATCGCTTACGGAATGTAACATGGAATTGAAACACTCGGTATCTTTAGTAATTTCCTCTGTAGCCATCGTTTATATTGTTCTTAAGCAACGATAGCAACAACAACAAGGTTGCAGTCCTGATGATGATTACAAAAAGATTGAACGTTCATTTATTTATTTATTTTGCATCTTGAAAATTTCGCAAATTACACGTAGGTAGTACCGAACTTTTCTGTAAACTATAATAATGAAACTAGGTTTTCAAGAAATATTGTGTTTATAATTTTTGAAAATACTCCCCTTTCAAGTCATTACATTTATGTGTGCGTTAAAGCCAATCGTTAAAGCAAGACGTCCATTCTTCTTGAGATACCTAACATACCAAGTTTCTGAAGGCTTCGGCCGCTTCATTTGCAACGGTAAATTGCAAACCATTCAGTTTATTATTTAATTTAGGTAAGAGGAAGAAATTGCAAGGTGCAAGATCTGGACTGTTTGGTAAGTACTCCAATAATTGCTCTTTTGAAGCCATTAAATAGCCCTCAATTTGCGCTGCAATATGGGAGGAGGCATTGTCATGGTGTGGAACTAGTTTACTTCGAGGCCGATTTTCGCGAAACTTTTTCAAAAGTGTTTGGCAAACCATAGAGGAAGGAAATCAAACTATAACTTTTCTTGTGATGCATTTTTTCCATATCCGCATTGATTATATTAGTTTGGAGAAATTTTCGGTGCGACCTACGTATCATGCTTTGATGTTTCATTTTATATTAAATTTCGTTTGCGAAAGTATTTGTGTAATTATGCAGATTTGCTAAACTAAACACTCCATATTACATTACACAGTTATTTGTATAAAATTGAATCAATTTTATGTTGAAGCCGCATAAACTGTTAAGAAACGATAAATACCTGCAAAATTGCACGCATAATAATGACAACGAATTTCTTTTTTCTTGCCTTTTTGCAATAATATATTGAGATTGTTACGAGATAAAACTATTGGCAAAACAACGGTGTGAGAGATCGAGAAACCTGTCGTTACGTTCTAGGCAATAAAGACATAATTTAGTGTTGGCCCCCAATGAGAAATGTTTACTGTAGCAGAACAAACCGAAACAAAAAGTTGAAATTCTAATAATCATGTCGAATACCTTTAAATATTTATGCAAAACTTGCAACCGAAGTTATGTTTATGTTTTTTTGTGCAAATATACTTGTATGTGTACGAATTGGAAATAGCGTCGAAATTACACTAACAAACGTACACGTAATTACTGGTTATGTGTGGTAATTACATCGAATAGGTACAATCGTTCTTTGGCCTTGCCAATTTCATCTCTCCAGTCGCACGCATCGTTTAACCTTTTTATCAATTTGATTGGCAACATTATTGTCACATTTTATTAAACGCAGATAATCGGATAGCAGACAGATAGATTGCAGTCATTATCAACGCTAATTGAACAAGTTTCATTTACTTTATAGATTTGTATCCATTTCGCGACAAATGTTAACTCGTTGCTGGCTGCGTGAAACAAAATTGGAAACAAATTGAAATTGAAAACAGGATTTTTGTTTTAGGCGAATTTAATATAAAATTAAGGATAATCTACAAAGTTAGTAGTTTGTACGAAGATGTAAAAGGAAATTAAGAATTTATGCAAAAAAGGACAACGTAGAATGTACATTGTACATTAAAGCATCAATGTGATTCACGTTATCCTTTATCCTTTTATAGTGGAATAAATTGTGTTTTGGCAACGAAAAATAAAAACCAAAGAATTGCAATATAATAAACATAAATAAAAAGTGCGTCCTTTTTTTAAGTGAAATAATATGAGAAAGAAAGCAGGAGGCCCAAAAGAAAAGGAGACGTAAAAATAAGAGCAGAAAAGAAATAACAATGCTGATGGAGGTGGCACGAGTAAGGACCACATATCACTAAATGGCAACATAATAGAAGAGTTGTTGCATTCCCGCTCATTTTTTTCTTTTCTCCGTGTTCCCCCTTTCTGGTTTATTTATAGTTATAAAAGACTAAAGAATTCTGTCAGTTCAATTGATTGCATGCGAATAAAACGCCACTGAGAAACAAAAGGGAGATGTTTATCAAGCAAAAGTCCACCTATTTATATATGGACGCGTATATAAGCAACTTTTCGTTTGGTTCAATACCGATTCTTCCTTCGTCGCGTACCTTTTCTCCCCCTTTTCTCATCATTCCTCCTCGTTTGTTTCATTATTTTATTATTCTTCTTCTTCAGCGAAGTATCATTATTTCCAAGACAATAACTTTCGTCGTGCTATTTTGCATTCAACTTAAAAATTCTCATTTAATCCTATCTTTCTCGAGGATCACGTTAACAATCGAAAACGTACGTACCCTTTCGTTCTTTATCCACGTTTATTTTTTGAAATAAAATTTGATTTCGTTTCGTGAACGGTTGAAACTCCTTATGAGGTCGCAGGGAGGGGTTGATTCCCATCAGACCGTGTGGCCTAATGGATAAGGCGTCGGACTTCGGATCCGAAGATTGCAGGTTCGAGTCCTGTCACGGTCGACGAGAGCGAAGTCTCAAATTTTTTTTCTTCTCCTCTTTGCCTCATACAGAGCGACGGGTTTTAATTCGGATGGATTTCATTAAGATTTAATTAAATTTAATTGGATTTCGTTTGTAAATAGTTTCGTTTGCCATTTTTAATTCCGGCATTTTTTCGTTTTGCTTTAACGACGTTTCGCGAGGAAGCGAAACAATCTAAAAAGTTTCTCTTCCGAACCGAACCGTCGTTAGCTTTTCTCTAGTTCTTTTTATTTGTACGTATAGAAGGTCTTTGAAAACTAAACAACGACGTTATTATCATTCGGATGCTTTATTTTTCTTAATATTGTTACAAGACGTGTTCTTCCATACTTGCACATTATTATGTTGTTTAAAAGGGTTCGTTTTCGTTTCGTTAACTACCTTGCAAGAAGAACCGTTGCGACCCGTTAAATAAAACGGCAACGAAAGACGGCATAATACGTTTCGCAATGTGTATTTGTTGTATCCAGTTTTAATATCGGTAACGAAAACCAGCTGAATGGTATTCGAAACACACAGAGAGAAAGCGAGAGAGCGACGATAATACAGGCCAGAAGAATAATAAGACGGTGAATGAGAAGTTGATGTTTTTCATCTTTTTTCTTCGTTTTCGGTGGAATAATACAAGAAGCCGCGGTTTTAACGCTCGTAACGATGCGTTCTATTCGGTTTCATTTCTAACGGACAAACTTACGCCATCTAATTTTCAGTTAATCTCGCCCCGCAAAACGAGAATTAACGGCGTCGTTTTCGAGCGGGAGTGCGAAACAAACAAGCAATATGTGTGTGTGTTGATACAGCGACGATGGGATAAAGGATAAAGACTTCCCTCTTCTGCTTCTTCTTCTTTTACCGCCCACTAACTAACTAACTAACATCCCCTTCATCCTACGGAAGAATCATTCTTTTAGTATGCGATATTAGTATGCCGAAGAATCTACAACGAAGAACAAGATGCAGCAGGAGGAAAATGAGGAAGATGCGGAGGCAGAAGGAAACTTTGTCCATTAACATTATAATACACTTAGCACGTGGCAGACGTTAACTGCTTCGCTGTCCATAAACAACGTGGGAATGATGTTTTTTCGTGTCGTTCCCTTTGTTTGGATACCTAGAGTTTTCTTAAACAGGAAAAAATTCTCTCTTTGTGTCATCTTTATTAGGCCTTCGCAAATTGGGTTTCGTTTAAAATGGACAATTTGTAGAATAGGAAAATTATTGCGGATGTTGCAAAAAGTTTCCGAACTTTTTTCAAATGGAAACTCAGATTTGTTAAGGTAAAGTTCGAGGGACCTCTTTCGTTATGTTGCTGGATTTTAGTATTAGTAAAACACTTACTAATTATTAACTAATATAATAAAATTACAAATATAGACACACAAACTATTTTTACTATAATTATTGAGACGTTTTATTTAGTATCTGTTACTATCTTTATTATGTCTTGTCTCAGCTAACTTTAACAGAACAATTTCTATTTCTATAATTTTACACTGTATTTATACGAATATTTTGTACAGTGCCCTTTATTGGGCTAACAAGTGGGAGTGAAAGTGGCCCACTGATTAGCCACCATTCTATTATGTATTATGTTCGGAATCTATGCTTCTTTCACTCTTCAAAATATTCAATGGAAACACTGCTATGTGTTTAAAATTAAAAGACTATACTCTAACTTATATAAAACAAATAGAAAAGGCTACAATGGTACTAAATAAAATCACTAAATTAATAAAAAAACAACAAAGAGAAACTACAACTAACTATAAATGGAACTATACACGTTATTATGTGATTAAATAATAATCATACATTTTTGCAATGTTCTTTGTGACCAAACAGTTAAGCTTAAGCATTCAAAATATTCTTCTTTGATATTTAGACAAGGATGTTTTAAAAGTCTATCAAATGACTTTTTGAAATAGTTTTTTTCCTATACTGTCATTGATGTTGGTTCAATTGATTTTACACCTATAAAAGTTTTCTTTCATTGTTTAATGCAGTTTTTGCAATATTATAATTCAGGTTGACAAAGTGTACCTTGTCGCTAAATTCGTAGCGAAATTGTAGTTAATTTTTGGGTTGAATAAAAGCGATGGAAGAAAAAAGGGCGGCGAAATCCAATTAGAAAAATGTTGGCGATACATAAATAAGGATGGTTATGGTATTATTGGTCGTATCGGGTGGAAATGAGAATAGACAGTCGCTTATCGTTCGTGACGGGGCGATGCTAGAACGGGATCGAATGTACTTGTGGAGAGCGAGAGGGATTTATTAAAAGAATCCCACGTAGGAAGACGGAGCGAAAGGGACGGGAAATGAAACGTATAGAAAATAGTCGTAGTAGTAGCAGCGGTCACACATTTTTATTAAAAGTATAAATCACCGCGTACAAAGGCCGCGCCGAGCGATAAGTCACCTTAGTCCGCCCCCGGAGCGAGACCGCGGCTCCCCGGCAATGAAGCCTGTCAGGACAATGATGGACGTCCGCACATAAAACTGACGAGTGAGTCATGGCGCCTTCACAAATGGCTCTGCGGAGCCTCGTATATCACTTTTATTACACCCATCTTCATTTTCATATTTCATATTTGCATTTTCTGTGCCGTTATAAATCAGAGAGTTTATGGCTAATTAGGCCTTTGTGTGTGAGCGCGCGAGGGGATGAAGGGCAGACGGGGGGCAGAGGGTTGGGGCGACGGAATAACGGCTTATCGGACGCTACTGCTGCTGCTACCGTCGACGCTCTCTCTTACTACCACCACCACCACCGACACCGTCAAGGGCTGTAAGGGGCCGACGACGTCGACGACTACGACGACGACGACGGGGTGAGTGAAACGACGGTGACGCCATCACCGTGTAGCGGTTCTTCCATGCCCCGAGTTTCAGCAGTAAATGGTGAAAGAAGCGGGAGCAATGGAATGGCGTGGGGGACGAAGAGAAAAAAAAAAGCGCCGTTCCTCCCGCTTTTATATTTCTCAGAGCGTCGGAATGGAGTTGTGCCGGTGGAGGCGAAACAACTGACGACCGTTAAACGGGAGTTAAGAATTCGAAAATGGTTCGCGCGCTCTTCCCTCCACTTTCTCCCACACATTTTCTCCTCATTGTACGCCGCGCTTTTTTTAAATTACACACCAAACTTTTTCTTTCGCTTGTACACGATGATGTCCTAACTTTACCTTCTGTTACGCTTGCCTTTTTCGATTTCGGTTTAACTCTTTCTCTTTTTACTTTTTCGAGTTTCTTCAAAATGTTCATATTGTTGTTACCGAAGCTTTAAGCGGATCACAATAACTCTTAGAATTATTTTTTAACGTATAGGTTCTACTGGCACAAATGAAAGAAATGGCTTTAAATAAATATCGAATCCATTAAAAATATCTCGGTCAGCTAGTGAAGAGCGGAGTCGAGGGATGGCGAGGTAGTTTTGTCGGTCGGCGGGTGGTTTTTAGTTCGACTGCCAATGGTAGAGTTATATATGGGAGAAATACATATCGATGTGTTTGTGTTTGGGGTGGCGGTGGCATGGAGTGAGCAAAAGAGTTAGAGAGAGAGAGAGAGAGAGGGAGAGTTATTGTTGCAAAGTTGGTAATTTATGACGTTTATAGATACTAAAATATAAAACCCTGATGATCGGTATCACATTTCCATTTGACTATAAGTTATCGGAGTTTTTGTTCGTGCCATTTCAATAGTCAGTCCCCAGAATCAATGGACCATTATGAGGTCCATAAATAATAACACCGGCAGACAGGCGTGAATTTTGCAAATGCACAGGAAACAATATGACGTCACCGTAATTTAAGTAGTAGCAGTAGTACCTACCCCCCAGTCAATAACATTCCATGTTATTTTTCTTTTTCTTCGCGGGATGTTATAATTTATTATTTAATAAATACCATACGGGGTTTAAGTGCCTTCGTTTCAAACTTTTATTTCTTCTCATCGATTTCTTTCATTTCGCCATTCAAACGTTCCCAATTGCAAATTGTCCTCTTTTTTACTTTCGTTTCTGCCACGTAATTGATCCGCTCTTTTCTCGTTTTATCATTCAGTTTAAATTTATACGAAAAAAAAAGAGAAGGAGAGAGAGCTAAAAATAAAAATTGATTGATATATGGAATCAATCAATCAACGTGGGTTTTAATCGTCCGTAGCTCCAAATAATAAATAGCTCATCAACTTTATAAAGGACCGAGCTATTAAAAATGTTAATAGTAATAATAATATCAATCCCGTCCACATGGTCCAGTATAATTGCACCCGAATAATGGTGGCACGTCGAAGATGATGGATTCCATCGGGCGAATAATAATGACAAACGTCTCGAGATTTACGATTAAAATTCATCTTCTCGATACACATTTGCAAATTATGATTTTTTTGTAAGTTTTGTAATTGTTATTAATGCCGTTAATTTGCACGACAGCCTATAATTATCTTTTATGCGACAAAAAAGAATAGACGAGTGAGAATTAATTAATTTTTGCATTGTTATGTTCTACACGCATTAATCGAACGTATAAAATATTTTATGGCACCTTTATGCGCGCCGTTTCGTAATTAACCCCTCGTATAAATAAGTTTTATAGTTAAACAACTAGTGAATTATATTTCTGCAATAGCAACCGACCAACTAACATTATCGAAATTATATTTCACATATTTGCAATGGAAACGCAAAAAAAATCTACATTGGTAACAATTACGAACAACAGTAAAAGTTTAAAGGAAACAATCAATGATTTCTTAATAGTTGCATAAGAAATTAATATGAGCAAATCAAGAATACATTTTTGCGAAAACGTTAATTGATTGCAGTTATTGCGAATTGTTTTCAATTGTATGCGTTTCTGCAATTAATGCGTTTCATAGAATGCACTTTTAATGGCATCGAATCACGTTAAAATCGTTCAATGATTTGCGAAACGTGTTCGAAAAGAGGATGCGGTTTAATGTGTAAAATGGACGTTGTTGAACTCAATCATATTTCTTCTTCAATTTGATGGTTATTTATTATTAGTGCAAAGCTTTTTTTTTCGTGTGCGTTATTGCCGTGACGGATAATTTCGGCGGTATTATGCGATGATGTTATATCATCATCGAATCGTTGGTGTGTTTAGAGTTCAATTCACAATTTTAGAATTATGATTCTAATTATATACGGTGAGTTATGCCATTCATTATACCGCTAATAAATAATAAACGCATTTACAACACGACTCTATGACCGCTGCATTCTTCATTAACAAAAACTATATATTTCTATTAAAACATACAACACGGATGGAGAGAAAGAGAGAGAGAGATACATATATTTATGCGCGATATTATGATGATGATATTTTGCAAAACTCGTCGAAAGTGAGAGAGAGAGATAGAGATGAAGAGTTATATTTATATCGAAAACATTCGTTCTAGCGTTTTCGCATGTTGTTATATAATTTTAATTTGAAAATATGTTACGGTTCAGTATAACAATACAAATCAGAATCCTGTGACCCACTAATTACAACAAATACATAATTATGTATTAACTATAATTACGTCACGTATAAAATATATCTATTGTTAATACACTTTAGTTTCGTGCATAAATTTTATCTTTATCCCACTTCCATCCGAAATTTACGTACCGATTCGGTCGACAAATTAATTATTTTAATGATGTTAACTGACGACGCGTAATGCAGTTTCTACAAAGAGATTAAAAATAATAAAACAGTTTTAATTGTTAATTTATACTATTAGGTTGGTGCATAATTTCCAGCCCTTTTGTTACATTCAAAAAATTTAAGTCATCAAACACAAGATTACTATTAGTTAATATATAGAGCATTCGCGTATATTTTTTCGTGTTGTCCTTATGTTCCCGCCGATTTGCGATTGCTTCTTTGAAGAAATTTAACAGTTTCAAGTAAATATGCTATTGAAGTAAATTATAAAGTTCCACGTCATTGTCGAAAGAATTTTCGGCCAGATGCTTTGAAAAAATTATCGTTGTAGGTAAGATAATCGGATAATGCAAGGTCCGAAGAATTCGCCGGATGTGGAAGGACCTTCCGAGCGATGACTTGAATCTCTTCAATTCAAGTCAACGAAGTCTTTGCTAATAAAGTTCGGCGGTTACTGCTTCAATCCTTTTAGCCATTTCGTATTGAATACCGCCAAGTTGGTGCCAACATAGACATAACAGCGTCTTCCCGGGACGAAGACCTGCAGATGAGACAAAAGCGACTGCTGAAGAGTGCGAATAAGAAAGCGGCTAAATCAGAATAAGCTAGTTGCGTCAAACTTCGTAGACTTCAACTTAAGCGAATCTAGAGATTGTTCGGGAGGTCCTTCCACTTCCGGCGGGATTTTCGGACCTTGCGCTATCCGATTATCTTACCTACAACGATAATCTTTTTCAAACCTCAATGGAATTTCATTCAACAACGACCCCGAACTTTTTAATTAACTTCAAACTATTATTGTAAATTTCCTCAAACAAGCAATCGAAAATCGACGGGAACATAAGGACAATGTCCGAAATAATGTAGGCGAATGCTCTATTAACTAAGCTTTTTTTGATGTATTACTCAAATTCTTGGAATTTATCAAAAGGGCTGGAAATTATGCGCCAACCTAATAGTAATTTTTCGATTTCAAAGTACCAATCAGAAATAAAAAAGGGTAAAATGATGTGGCAAGGGATGAGGAAACGTAAAGACAAAGGAACCTTGCATTGTTATTATATTTATTATAAAAAGGGTTATTGTTGGATTCCGAAAAACAAAAGGGTTTGGCAGTAATAAAAGAGAAAAACAAAACGAAAATGAACGAGATGGAAAATGATTATTACACGTGTGTCCATATTACCCAATTGGAACGCGTTAGATAGGATAACGGGTGGAATGGGAATGAAGAAGAAGATGACGAAGAAAGAGAAACGATTAAAATTTTGAATTTGTTAGGGGCGATATAATTTCGTTTTTTTTTGCATCAGCATCGGGGATTGTGCTATATACTTTGCTGTGCTGAGCTTTTCTCGCTGTGCGTTCACACACACACAACGTTTTTCGAGGATTTATAGACAAACACGGGGACGGATGGGCCACATGGAATGAGCGAGTGGAAGAGTTTGTGCGTGTTAGAGAGAAATAGAAAGTGAGATCGAGTAAGAGAGATCGAGAGAGAGAGAGAGAGAGAGAAAGAGGAATAAAATCTGCGTCCCGGGGTCTCACATTAAAACTATGATATACGTTCAGATTTAAGATATGGAGCAATTCCAGTCACGGTCCCTAAATTTATATCAATGTCAGTTTTGCCAATTATAAAATGAGCGGGCCCAGGAATAAAGTAGCCCGTAAATTTCAACTTTGTGTTTGCTAATATAATAGAATTTAGTCACAACGGTTCGGGGACGAGAGAGAAAGAGAGAGAGAGAGAGATAAAAAAATTAATAATAATACGGAATGGAATATATTTAATAATAAAGTATTCGTGAATTATGTGCCACGAATATAACAACAGAAGACAAGATGAATTATTATTATGTGTGCGTATTACGATGACGGTCGATGGTAGTGATAATAATAAAGAAGAATATTCGAGAGGAACGAGGAAAATTGAATCTTTTTTAATTCCGTTTCCATCCACCAAAATGATCATTACAATACAAATCATTCGCTAATCCAATCGCATAATGCAAATAAATAACAAATAAATGGCAAACCGTCGTATAGATAGCATTTTATAGGCAAAACAAATAAGCGAAGACGAATTCTTTATCGCATTCGCCCACTTTTTTGGTCTTATTCTCAAGAACTTTCTGCCGCCATAACGATTTCGCGTACTTTATTTATACGAAGATGGATTCAGGCCTTGTCGGTCCGCTTTTCGGCTAATTGCTTTATTACCCGGAAACGACCAAAAGAGGACGACTTGCGAATTCGTAATTATTATTCCGTTCGCCAGCCATTTTTCGCAATGCAAAACTCTTGTTTTGTCAGAACTTCAGATAGAAAACGATAATATTTTATTATAAGTAGCAATTCATATCAAATAAGGAACGTTAAGAGACGGTCTTCATTCTTAATCGGGCCACATCAAAATTATTTCAAAGTTTTCCCTTTCCATTATTCTTATTACCATCAATCCAATTTAATGCTATTCCTATATAACTCAACGGTTTGTGTGTGTGTGTGTGTGCGTGATATCTGTGCTATTGTTTAATGGGACATCGCTGACTGTTGTAATTAATTTCTACGACATTGCCCAATAATCGTTTCCATCATTTTATCAAGGGCCATTATTATGTTTATGCGCCTCTAATTCTAATAATCGAAAACTACTGCCGTTTAACGCTAAACGAAATCCAACCAGAACGAAAAAATTAAAAAAGAAAGCATTAATTTAAAAAAGAATTGATAGCTAATTCCGATTGATTTTAAGCTGTTTTGTTTCTATCAAAATACAAGAAGTAAAAGATGAAGGCCTGAGGATTTATTTCTCAAATGGAATAATCGTTTTCTCCTCTTTGATCTCTTGCAAACATCGAAAACTGACGATACACAGAAATAGAGTCCGACCGGAAGGAAGACGTGGCCGTAAATATATCAACCGAATGAAGATCATGCCGACGTTTGGTCGTCCATGTCAGCACATACTTTTATTATCTTCTTCTACAAGAAATATCCATCTTCTTTTAGTTTTCGCGCAGGCAGTTTTTTATTCCATGTTGCCAAAACAAAATATTGCAAATCGATCCTTTTGCTGAATCCTAACGTTTCAGCCTAGTAGAAGCGGCATTAAAGTAATTTTTGTTCCTAATTTCTTTTGGTTTTGTTACCTATAATTCTATTACTTCTCACGCACTTATCGATAAATGTCCTTAAAATAATGATCAAATTAAGTATTCGGTAGACTTCAATCGGTCAAATAAAATTCTAAACCACTGATCGCTGATCGATACCTATTTAAAAAAAAAGACACCGAATCGAACACGTTCGATGTTCCCACGTTTGGAATAAAATAATTATTTTACGACCGTTTATTATTTTTCAAAAAGATAGATATATATTTATTGGCTTGCATTTCGTTCTTTATTATTATTATTTATTACGCCCACATTGCATTATTTGGTCTTTTATTATTATTTCGGTCGGTTCTCTTTCAACCATAAACATTGTTATTGCATCAATAAACAGAGCAAACGGACACTCGCCAAATACATTATTAACAACATTAAATCTTGCAGACAAAAAAAGGAATCGTTTTATGTAACATCGAAATGTGGATTGCGAAATATGACAACAAAAAATAGCAAAAGTTAAAGATTTGATTTTATGATCGACTTAAACTAATAAAGTAAACGACAGAATATTGAGTTTCAGGAAATCCTGATTCTCTAATCTATAATAGCTTTAAGTAATGGAAGAAATAAATACCGTATTTACTCGCATATAAGGCGCACGTCTTTTCACACTTTGGCGTCTCTGAATTCATGGTGACGACTTTCTAGGGCAAAACTGCTGATGGACAATTGGATGCAGCCACTTTTCCTTGACTTTATCATAAAACTATGCTAATTGTTGCTCTTATAAAGAACATGCAAACTCATATTTTATTGATGGACTGTTTATTTAAATTTCATTTATTTACTAAGGATTATAAGGGCTTATAATCGATGGCGCCTTATATGCGAGTAAATACGCTTATTAATCGTGCGGAGATTGACTTTTTAAGAAATTCCTCGCAAATTCAGGGATTTTCATATAAGTTTCGCTTGAAATGAGTTTCTTTCGTAAAGCGATATACGAGACGTATCCGAGTGAAATAAGCAAAAAGTCGTTCGTATAGATTCCGTTCGGATATTATTGCCTCTTTTGCTCCCCCATTCTTTCCCTTGTTAGCTTCTTATAATATTTCTTGTTGCTCCTTCTTATTCCGTACGACTGCGACCGTATTATTGTATTTATCAAGTTGTAAACTACTTGTAAGCAAGTATAATCGCATCGTTTTCTTCTAACATTTTCTCCGTGCATCGGGGCACGTTCAGTTTTAGTATTTTGTAACGGTGGTACGGTAGCAGCACGAGTGTATAATGGGCAAATAGCGAGCAATAGGTACATATACACACGCCGTTCCATCCTTTACGCTCCTATTCCTTAAGGCATTCTTCTTCCGCAACTTTATATGTACCTATATTCAAACTATACATGCACATACGATCGATGGAAGAGGCAATACTTTCATGTTAATCGTGTACTTGCAAAAAAAATTGGGCCCATGTATATCGGGAAGGAATAATGGAGAACGAACAAGAAGAAAACGTAAAAAGGAGTCGATTGTAATAATTTAGATGGAGGACGAGGTGGAAGTGAAAGAGTTTGTCTTTGGCAATTTGCGAAGGCGAAAGGAGCGAGCAAAAATTGATGGTAAATCAGTGACACGCACGAGGAGACGGTTAATGGGTTCCAAGTGAATTATACAACAAATAATAACGAGCCACGGGATGGAAGCAGAAGATGATGATGATCGTGCTTTATCTGCACAATAACATACAAACACCAAAAGCAAGCTTTTTCCTCGTAGGCCCTTAAAATTTAAATTTTTTCCCTACCTGAAAACACTTCTTTTCAGGTTTTTTTGTAAAGTGTAAGGTACATACGTTTAATAAAAAAATGTTGGAAGTCTAATCCTCCCATATTAAAAACCATAATGATAGGGATCTGAAGGTAAACGCACGTTTTTGGTTTTCCTATTCAACCGCCGAAAAATGGAGCCAAAAAGAATGAATTGCATCATATTTTGAGTAATTGCGATTATTGCTCATTTATTAAAGGCTTCTGTCGGTTTCTTTATAGTACCGTACCGCAATGATTATCATTGTTGGTTAACAAACAGCGTCGAGTTAAGTAATTAAAACTTCTCAAGACAATTTTCATAAACATTTCGTTTTGTATCGTGTTCACGTGTTTCTGCATATTTTTAAACTGGTTAGCTAATGTAAAAATAAATAATAATAATAATATATAAAAAAAGAACGGAGGACAATGTGCTTCTTATCCGCTCTTATTAACATTAATATTATTATAATATTGTTAAATAATGCGAAAGGGGTCGACTGGTCTCGTTCTTTTTTCTTTCGTTATAACTTAATTAAATTCCATGAAATTTGTACAAAACGTTAATACGTTTAAGAATTTTGAGTAAAGTTGTTTGGTATTTGGATAGAAGTGAAAATAGACGAATTTATTAATATTATTGTTATTATTATAAGAAACTTTGATGAATTTATGATACTGTCCGCACTATAAATAGCATCCGGATTAATAAATAATTTAAACGGGATCGAAAGAGATCTTTCGAGAAATAGTGCACGGCACATCATAATGATTATTTGTAAAAGCAACAGTAATCCATCACGCGGAATCGACGAGTGATTAATAGCGTCAATATTTATCGGAGTTGCACAGTGAGAGAGGAAAACGTTAACAATTCTTCTTTTTTACGAGTCTTTTCAACTTCTTATAAATTGATGACAAATTAATGTGTTTCTTAATAAAAATATTAAAATCTGCCCGCATCTCTTCCCGTTACCAGCAAAAGAAACGACATCTCTCGCGCGTTGATTGTTTATCATTGACAAAGCAAAAGAACATTCAATCACAAAATATAACCTTTCTCTCTCTTAGCAAAATTAATTAAGACAAACGATTAATTTTCGATATTATTTTGCGTTTAGAAAGTGATTTTTTGCTGGAGAATGTTGGTGGAAACACATCGAATAATAATATAGACGTTGAAATAATTGAGAGATCAGCTCCTGTCGGCTATGATTGAGTCGGATCCGGGAACGAGTGACACGGATTGAGATGAAACGTGGCGCCGCTTGAACGGTACAAATTAACAGTTAAACGTTTTGCGTGAACGATATCCAAAATTCTCCTGCTTTCCCATCAACATCACCGACAATAACAACATCATCATTAATATTATTAGTGTCTGACTAAACAAATTATTATCGACGATAAGAAAAATCATTCTACAATCAGTTTATCGTCCGTAATTTAACGAGTTAATTAAATTGTTTCGACTCTAACAATAATTATGATAACAATAATAATTGTAATCGAATTTCAATAAATAATTGTAACTTAGAGTTATAATTACGGTCTTAGCGTTTTAAGCAAGTAACAGTAGCCAGGTGTTATCTTAATTAAATATAAATTAGCAATTAATTAAATGGCAAAGAAAAAAAAACGAGAATCCGTTTAGATTATTATAAGAGGCGAACGTTTCTTAACTACGCTTAATGGTTTAAGTAAGCGTTCTTCCTGAACAATTAAGAACTTTAAGATCTAAATTCAATCTTAATTAACCCCGATTGTAAATCTTAACAAAAATTACTATTAATCAATTTTTCTTTTGCAATTTGTATATTAGACGATTTCTATTAAAAGAATTGTACGTTAATTAAGACAAATATTTTTTTAACGCAATACCAACGCTAGATGGCTCTAAAGGTTTCAGTTTGAATCGTGGCGAAAGCAACGTGTTATTCGAATTAGAAAAACTTCGCTCTGTTTAAAACGTTATTTTCATCATTCAAATTTGTTAATTAATTTAATAAACAAAAATGATTTTTTTTATTGGAAAGGATTTTCGGAAATGGTTCTTTACTACAAGTGGCTAATGAATTAAAGAGTTGCCGAAAATAAATGTGTGGCTCATTAAGCAAATTGCTCTTCTTCATTCCGTTGCAATTGATTTAGCATACGAGCGAAATAAAAAATAAATTCGAAGTGAAATAAGTATCCCCATTTTTCGCTAGAAACGGTCGCAATAACATGAACACTAATCTATCCGTCTGTCTTTTCACATGTATTAATATTAACATAGAAACATACATATACATGAACCGCAGGACATTTACTATCCGCAATCATGTTTGCTTTTACACTCGTGCATTGTTATGACATTAAACGGTTTACCATCGGACGACAGTGACAAGCGGTCACAGGATACACAACAACAACAACGATGACGACGAGGACGATGTCGACAACGTTCCGGTTGACACTCATTCATTCAGAATGGATAATAATTAGCGAAATGCCAACCGTACAATTATCACTACCGTTCACCGTCACGTTGTCTAATTGGAAAGTTTCACCGGACACGACAGAAGAGGTTAAAACGTCTTCTCGCAATGTTTGATTCGTTTAATAAATTCCATTTCGCCATGTCACACCCCAAACCTTCTTGTTAGCCAGCGACAAAAAAACAGTAATAGCAAACGAAACTGGGTCCCACCGCCGACAAGGAATTAATTCCATCTTCATTATAAACCGTCACTCGTTTTTAGCGATTAAAATTTCCATCGCAAACATTTCCCATTCGTTTTTACTAGAAAGAAAAAGAAAAGGAAACTAAAGGGAGTTGGGTTGACGATGATATTTAATAAACACCGCCACTATTATAACAGTCACTACTTTACATATTATCACCGTTTAAAAGACCGTGTTACATAGACGTACGGGGAAGAAACTTTCCATATTGACGTCGACAAGGGCGAAAGAAGAAGATGATGATGATGACGAGGATGGCTTTGCCGGTGGTAACACACATTGACGCCGAGAGGAAGAGAGCGAGATGTGTGACACGTGTCTCGAGACGGCGACGGCGGCATATCAGTTACCAGAAGACACTGTGGAAATTCAAAGGTTGACTGTCAGGTCGTGTTAAGAGTTTACGTGCAACTGTAGACGCGAATAAGGATGATGCTCCTACCGTCATACTTATACTATGTACAAGTGTACATCTAAAATATACAGAGTGACATGGAAATCAAACATTGGTAGTTACAGTGGGTTAACTGCAATTTTATATACCGTTCTATAGTTTGAGACATGTGCTTTCGGGCATAACTTCAAGTTGGTCCAAGACACAGACCAAAAGACACTGAATGCGTCTAAAGCACTAGAATACGAAGATCGCCGCTTTGGTCAACGAAGTTGATTACAAGTAGTTTGCAGAGCATTGAGGTCCAATTAGGGCACGATTTATGTCGCACAAGTACATTTAAAAAGCTTCAGAATTTCAATTTTCCAGCAAGATAATGCGTCACCACACGCAGCAACGGTAACACCAAACAACTGTATGTGCTTGTCAAACTTTTGCCCATCAACACCCAAATCTGTTGGCATTCCTGTAACACTAAAATACGTTTTCTAAGTTTCCCTCGCAATTTATTAGCATTTTGTCAAACTCTAGTATTGCATGCTCCAAGTAGAGCATGTCTAGATTTATCAACTTGCAGTTCATCGTAGAGCTTTAAAATTCGAATCAATTACTTCGTATTTTCTGAACATATCTGTCAAAACTTATTACACACGGTATATTTAAACTCATGTTCTTGATGTTCTTCAACGTCGTGTCTCTTCACCGAGCATCTTCAAGTGAGGAACCGCCACCGTTCATATTCGTTCTTGTGTTACTTTAAAACAACTCGAACGCCAACAACAATGTTGATGATGATGCACTAAGAGTCGGTTGTCGTTGATATCATTTGTAAATGCGATCATATTGCATTAGCATAATGCATCAGTCGTTAAACGTGGCGGGAGATGAGGAGAGTGAAATAAATGGTGGCGGTACCTTCAGCAATAAAGTTGAACACCTTCAGTCATTACGTTCGATTATCGCACGGATTGCTGTTGCGGTTAGAAATTGTTCATTACGTTTTCGGTCTTCAGACTGCATTTCGCACTCTTTCGAAACGTTGTTGTCGGTCGTAATAGAATTTAGATTTAAAATTTCACAAGGAGAAGGCAAATTGACGATGAAATAATGGATAAAAGTTATTTTGTGCGGTACAGATTTAATTGTCGGCTTCGATGATAAACAATCCGTAAACGAAAGATGTTGAATTGAGCCATTAATATTGTTTTTCTTTAGTTTGCAAGTCAGTACACGCCGAAAGAAAGACACTGAAACCATTCGAGTCTTTACAATATTTAACCTTATCCGTCTGTCTATCTGGCCATCTATCTATTATAAATCTATCCATCCACGATTCGTTAATTTCCTTTTATTATCATCATGCTACGTTCTTTTAATTCTCTTTTTCTTTTATTTCTCTCATCTCGCTGATCGATCGATCAGAATGGAAAAGAGGAGAACAATAACCCATAAAGAGAATGCTAATAATAACAATATTAAAAGAAGCGACGTTCATTGACGTGTCATCCAATCGACTAGTATTATTGACATTGTATCGATTCTAATACTTTTTCCCCACAATCTACTTCTCCTTTTTTCTATATCGACGATGATGATTAAGATTGGTATTTCTTAAGGATGACGATGAAGAGAAGACGCACGAATGGTTACGTGAGTGACGTTTTTAAAATAAAACGTTGTTTGGACATCATCTTCAGATTGCGAACAGCGGGATCTAATTAAACATTGTTTTTCTTTTGCTTTTGCGTAGATTGATGCGAAACCAACTCGCATTGTTCTTTATATAATTCGAATCGAAGGCATTATTTCGATTAAATCGATTGGTTTGACATACTCAAATTCGGCATCGCATAAATGCATGGATCATGAGGAAATTGATGGTAAAAAGTGAAAGGTGTCGGAGGAAATGTTAGTGAAAGCTTTTAGTGGTTTTGCTATATACATATGCGTGGGCAACAGGTCCTCTTCCTCCGTTTTGCTCCACATCTTTCTCCTCTTAACACACAAACTGACTGGCAGCGGATGCACTGTTTGCGCAATCATCCATCAATGTTCCTGATCCCTGGCTGCTCACACCGCCGCCAACAACGACTTAACATTTACTATTGCCCATTCGTATACACACGTATGTATGCTTTTGCACGTTTCGGTGGCCCGTTTTAGAACGCGAAAAAAAATCCTAGAGTAAAGGAGAGAGCGAGAGGATCGGATGCGAATTTACCACGTTATTTTTGAGTGTTTGCATTGTCGGATCGGTGACTCGTGTCGGCGTTCCATTTATCAGATTTTCGCACGGCTTTTTAAATTTTTCAACGGCACAACCCCGACAAATACATATTTACGGTTGAAAGTGAATGAGACGGTTGTAAAACAGAGATGAAAAGTAAAAAAAAAAAGAATGCGCGAGAGGTGCCTGCCACAGGTTACCGTATAATAATAATAAACATGGGAACGATGATGATGATGATGGTGATGAGGATGGATTATTACATAAACATTCATAACGCACACTCACGTTTAAAAGGATTAATAAGCTCGTATCGTATTTATTTAAAGCTCGACAACATCGAGCTAATAGTGTTTTAAACGAGTTTACAAGCTCTCCTCCTTTTTTTGTTGGTTCTCTTTTTTTGTTGACGTTGTTTTTTGGTGAAGCTATATTTGATAACCACTTTTTATTGCCTGCCATTAAATACGCCGCACTTCTATGTGCTCTTTTTCGATGATTCTACTCTCAATTACACCGACAACAACAGAAGAACTAATACCGCTAATTAATTGTTCCTCCAATTGAAACCGAAACATTTACAATAGAATTAACGGCTAATTACTTTCATACGGTAATTAACATAATTAAACACCAAAAAAAAGTCAATTAAACGTTCTGACATCACAAATATTTACAGGTAGATTAAGTAAGATGGTAGTTTGGCCGAAACGAAACTAGTTAAAACCGAATCAACTATTAATTCGGCCCATATTTAATAATCTCTTCCTCTCTATCGCTCATCCGTATCACACTTAACGTATGCTCCTTATGGACTTTATACGTATATGTGTGTGTGTGTCAGTAATTTTACGCTTCTCGATTAATAATTCAGCGTGAAAGTGACATGGACGCGGTAGCATTAATAAGTAAACAAGACAAGAGGCATTAGCGTAAAGTTATGAGGGCGTAATGAGCTTTTCGCGGAGCGGACACACTCATAGAAACACGATCAAAGAGTACGTAAGACAGGGACGGCGAATAAGAGTTTTGAGAGCGCTTAATGCTTCGGCTAGTTTATGTAGCCTTTATCACACAACACTTTAACTGTCTCTTTTCGCCACCTTCTTTTTTTCTTCGTCATCGTTGTTCGGTACAGGTTAATAACACAAACTTTCTCTCTCGCTCTCTGTTTCAGTCTCGCTCCCTCTCTCTGCGCATTTAGTTTTCCTGGAGCTTTTATACACGTCTATTGCATATTATCGCGTGACGTTTATGCGAGTTGATGTGTGCGCCCCATACTTTATGGCCGAAGCTCTCAACGGTTTTTAAGCTTACTTAGAATAAAATAACGCCATCGGGCGATGATGATGATGATAGGCGATCGCAGGTGCTAAATGCTTAGATCCCATTAGCGACGATACAAAACCGTAGCGGCCACCATCAACAGCCACTAATGCTGCGAAAGTCGACGAAAACCATCTCCGACTGAATTATTACGTATACCGCCACTTATTTTCGTCCTCCCGACATTTCATTTGCCGGAAAAATCGCAAAAGAGAAACTTTCCTCTTCATCCTCTTCGTCCTCCGTTAATATCTTATAATTGAAAGCAACAAAAAGCGTTTATAATATGTACATACATACGCGAATGAATGGAATACGTATAAGTCACAAGTTGATGTTAAGAAGTTAATTGAAAACTTGATGGTAGTGGCGGAGGAAGAGCCGAAGAAGCGGCGTTAGAGCGCCAACGTGAGCGAACGAAGAGTTGTTTTTCTTCCGTTTCCAGTGTCGGTAAAATACAGGATGTAAGTGGGAAAGAGAAAAAGATGCGGGCGATAAGAGGCGACGATGTAACGGAGATACCAGGCAAACATATTAAGCGAGAGGCAACACTTTTACATTCGCGATCGTTCGCGGCATCTTCTGCAATTGTCGAACTCGCTCTCTACCATATAATTCATAATTTTCGCTTTATTATTGAGTAAAGTAAGGAATTTTAATAATAATGAAGAGTATCGATTGATAAAATTTAGATTAAAATATTTGCGGAGCAGGGAAGAAGTTGTAGTAGCAAAATCTGGTTAAAGAAAACAACCAACACCTTCTGGCCGATCTCGCGGATTCGCGTTCGGTCGCGGTCTGATATCGTTATTATTACATTAAGGCACAGAGCAATTATAATTCTTGCTACACTTCCTCCACGATTTGCATCTAATAAATAAATAAATATTTCTATAGATAATAACGTAAGATTCGTATTAATGTTATCGCTATTACCACTCGACTTGCAGCGATTATTTTACGCTTAGGAGTCGATGCTTTCAGGCGCTATTTCAATCACTATCAATTTGTAATTACATCGTTACAAAAGCTATTCGCCATTTGCGTGTCTTGATTTCTTGGGATAGGAGTGAAATTTCCAATTCTTTGATTTCAATGTTCTTTGAGTTCAACATTTTTATGCTGAAGAAAAGTTGATAAATTCAATCAAAAAGTTCATCAATTCATTGTGTAAAAATTCCTTCTTGCGCATTCGTCTGCTTGAACGTTTATTATTTATTAGGTGCAGTTGTGGGATTCGTTGGCCGTGCAAATCGTCAAACGGCCGGTCGTAAATAATCCTTCGTATCTCGTTTTCTTCCTCTTACATCTCCAACTTCTTCCAGTCGGTTTCGTTGTTGTCTCTCTCTCATCTTTTGTTTCAATAACGAAATGAATAGACCATAACTTCGTCTCGAGGATGAATAATAACGTTCCCGCTCGTACGGATTGAAGAAGAAGGAGGTTTGATCGTTATTTTTAATTTCTTTCTTTCCGTTCTTTTTTTAATTTACTTCACATTTATAATTGCCGCATGTATTTAAAAGCAATAAAGGCAAGACTGCTGAATCTCTCCCCCTTTCTTTCTTTCTCTTTCGTCTCGTTTCTTTGCCTTTTCGGTGGGTTGGTCATATCGACATTTTACCGTCTGTCATACACGGACGTTGACTTATCACTTTTCGATTCACGAACGGAGCCATTATTATTATTTCATTCGTATTCCATCTACTACAATCGTTCCATCCACTCTTCCTTCTTCAACTTCTTCTTCCTCAACTCACCTTTCTTACGTTTGATTCATTTCGCCCTTCACCTGACGCGATTATTTATTGGCCGGTAATTATAGTCCTCGAAAAGACATAAAATACTAAGCGGCTAGAAGGTGATCGCTCTCTCGCTCCTTTACCACACGCTCGTTCATCTTCAAAAGAAACAACCGGCAATTTGATTCGTTTATTTTATTTATATTTTACTCTTCCTCTAACTATTTACCTCGGCTTCGCTCTTTCTCTTTCATTCGCTCTCAGTATTATTGAGTCTTATACCCTTTTCGTAAAACGCTCATTATTTGGTAGCTTGCAATTATTGAGTAGCAGCCAGCAGCTGGGTTTATTTATTTATTTATTAAACGCGATTATAGTCCGTACTTTAATCTATAATTCGTACTCTTCTTCAGTTTCCGATCGTATAACGATTTGATTGATTCGTTCCGTTCCGTAAAATCGAGATTGAAAATTAATTTTCGGTTCTTTGGCCGTCGCGGTTTTTGGTAGGTACGTTAAAGCGTGTATTTGCCACGACGATAATAGTTGTTGGTGCGTGTGTGTGTGAGAGAGAGAGAGTGAAAGATTTTAACGGGTTAACAACAAGTAGGAAGAGAATGGACGGAAGATTCGAGTAAAGTACGTAGAGAAATTGACCTGTTATCGTGGGCAGAGGCGGCGATGGGGAAAATTGGCTGCTTATACAACAACCCCGAAAGACCAAAAGTACGTACGTTTGAGAGAGAGCAATAAGTCTACGGTTCGAATTCACCGTGCGGCACGAGAAAGAGGTCGCATTTGGGAACCGTCCGCACATATTATAACTATTTCCCGAGTCGAGTTTCTGCCCTTTATGCCGGCTCCACAATACGTAGACGCGCGTTTTAATGCGACGTCTTGCCTGACTAAACCATACGCTCCGATCGTTTTTCGGTTATGCTCCGGTCTTCTTGTTCCGACCCGTAGGACATCACTTCTTCCCAACTACCACTTGTGCAGATTGAATTCGCACCACTTCAACACATCCACCACTTATTAGGTGAAAAGCGGTCGATCTGTAAACGATTCGATTTCCTAATGTTGGACACGACAACATCGTATATGGAGTAAACCTTCGTACCGATTTCTTAAAGCCGTTTTTATCGTGTTATTATCGAGCCGAAATCAATTTCGTGCGTCGAAAACCTCGAATGACAGCGATTAATTGCGAAATTAACTCTAAACGTGATTCGATGTTGCTTAAATCGCTGTTAATTAAATGGAAATACAAAATAACAATTGTGTCTATCTGTATCTGTCTAATAACCGCAAGTTGATGTTTGGTTGTATGTAGCGTACGATTTATTGGCACGTCTCGAATAATTAATCATTATTTATTAACGTCGATTCGAAAACGGCAAAGGTATGTGTGTAAGGTACGGCCATTTATTTATCCGCCGCTTTCTTTTCGTCGTTCAAATTTATTGTTGACGTTTTATTTCATTGTATATTGCAAAATCTTTAAAAACATTACTGGTAAGAATTGGAATGATGGAAATACGTTTTATTTGATTAATTCGCTAAAATAAAACGTACTAGTTCTTAACACGGACGACGACGATGAACGAAGAGCGGCGTTTTCGAAAGCAAGAAGAATCAAAGAGTTAGAGTGAATAATTTGTCTCTCTCCTCCAATGCATGCATATCCTCATGTACAGGATGTTAAAAAAAGGTGTTACAAACTTTAAGGAGTGATAATATGGCCCAAGATAAGCATAAAAGTCTTAATGAACGTGGGGCCGGAAATGGACGGTTTCGGAGATACCAAACATTGTGCAATTTTTATATCACGTGCAAAAAGTTCAACCTATGAACAAATAACAAGGGAAAATATCTCAAATAAGATGTTCATGTGCTTCTTCCATTTGACATCTTTGACATCTTCGAACTCTTTCGAAAATCATTGGCAATCAAGCATTGACTTAAATTCATTGTTTCAGTTCCTCGAGGTCATTTACAAAGCTCATCAAATATCCCCAAAGAAGGAAATTTGGAGGGTTTAAATCAGGCAACCTTGCAAATCATGACACAGATCCGCTCCTTTCTATCCAATTTCCTATAAGAAGTATGTGTAAACGAACTGGAGGAATCTGACGATTGCGATCGACTTCTACATAAGGACATAGCGCTTCTGTGTCATTTCTCATTAGTATGATCATGGATAAAATGCATGTCGGCTGATTCAGAATTAGAGTAAAAAGGCATAGCGAAAAATCGTAAAATTACCAGTATCCACTTAAAATCAACTCCAAACTCTCTTAACTACGACATGAAAATTCAAGGTTTATGAATGAAAAATGCGATAAACGAAGAGATGCTACAAAAATGAATAATCATTCGTATCTTCGAAACCGCATATGTTCGGATCCATGTTCATTAAGATTTTTTAGCCTTAAAGTTTGTGACCCTTTGCTTAAACACCCTGTATATATATGTACGGATAGGTAGATATTGTATAATATATATAAATAATATTTGTGGAGTTTTTGAAGTACTTATAATAAGAAGACGAATAGAGAATGAGAGAGAGAGAGAGAGAGAGAGAGAGAGATTGTAAAGAAAAGAAGGCCGAACTGATACTGAAAATGTTGAACAATGCGCGCACCTCCCATCACTCTTTTAACATAAATCTCCGACACGTCAAAAGGGAAAACGCCCAATCGCAACGGACATAAATTACTTATAATGCCATTTATAAATCTCCCCGGTCCAAAGAACTCCTACAATTTATACATACACTATATACTAAATACATCTCTCTGTATCTCTCTCTCTCTGTGTTTGTGTGTGCGAATGGTATATTCTCCATCTCTTTTAGATGATAGAAAGACGATTGTCCCGTCGAACCATTATAAAACGAAGATGGATAATAATAGAATAAGAAATCATTTCGAGAAGAAATAAATTTGATTCGAGACCATCGATGCTATCGTCCTTCGACAAACTTGACTTATTGCATCGACTTATTAAATTTTTGTTCTCTTCCAAAGTCTTATTGGATGCTGTTCTTAACTAAACGGTTAAAGTGTCGTAACAAATCGACCATAAAACTTTTTTTCAATTTTTAATTAAGGGCAATTAATGAACCGTAGAAAAATAGCTAGTCGCGGATTGAATAAGAAAGCGATTTATTTATCATTAAATCCGCAATTGTTGCCTCTTAATAAGCACGACTAAACCGAGCTTAAAGGATAGGAAAAGATCTAAAAGCAAAAATGAAATAGGTAAGTAAACTCTTGATCTACTCGCTCTGTTATCACGACAGTTTACTTAGGGCGACTTCGTTTCAGTTCTTTTGCTGACTTCCTCCTTCTCCCGAACTATATTTTTCCTACGACTTACATAAACTTTTATTCGTTTCAGAACATTTGAATTTTCGAAGGCGAACAATATGGAAATTAAAAATTTCGTCCGCCCGGCGCATCCACCATTTCAAACAAAGCGTACTAAAATCGACGCTTTTGGATTGTTTTTCAAACAGCAGCGTACGACGATTGATTCGTAATATTTCTTTTTGCAACAATTTCGCGCTCATTTATTCCTTTTCATCCGACCTTTTTTTTCTCATCTTGTGTGCTGGTGTTAATTTTTCGCTTTTAGCGCATTTAGTTGCGTGTAAACGGTATTTATTACGGGTTATGTGTAACATTTTCGATGTATATGTATGAGGTAAAAGGGGGCAACAGAGAGAGAATGAATGAATAGAAAACGAGGAAAGAGTGGGAAACTTGTTAAGTCGCCGTCGTCGGTGGTTGCTGCTGCTGCTGGCTGCATTGGCTTCACCTGTTGCACGAAAACGCTTGGCAGGAAAAAATTGTATAATTCTCCAACGAAAACACTCTCTTTCTCTCTCTTTCTCTGTATGTGTGCGTATGGGGTAAAAGAAAGAAAGATAGGGAGAGTAGAACAAAAACATATAGAGTAATAATAAAAATTGGTGGATGAAAGAGAGTCGACGAATTCAATGAATTTTAAAAGCTGATTGCAGCGTACAGAATTTCACATCAATGCATTAGGGCTAAGGGAAAAAATTGAAGGAGAAATTAAAAATTAGTTTTACCAACAAAAGAATTATAGGAATCGCATGGGTTTGAGCTATCGAGTTCGTAAGATCACAATGAAGGTCCAATTTCTTCTCGTCGCTCCCATTCAATTTCTTCTTATTATAATTTAGTCGTTGTAGTAGTTTATCCCTTATTCTGTGCTGGAGATTGCTAACGGAATAATCTCGTGTACAGAATTTAGTAATAATAAACGATAATAATTTATGTGAGGGTAGTAAGAGAGGGATGGATTTTCTTTTGTTGCTGCAACATTAAAATATCATATCTAAAATGCCGTTACTTATATTCGCCGGGATAAACTTGTTGTATAAATCAAAAGCACCTATATATAACACGTTAAAGTAATACAAATCTCGGTCGCAATATAAGCAGTTAATGTTACTTAACCTTATGATCTTTCTTATCGGCGCGAAGGCCAAAAGATAACGGCACTGAAGGTATATATTCACGGTTTGAATTTCAAGGATTTCGCAAAATATAAGCAATCTATTATTATATATGGCCCAAGTTGAACGTAATGACTGCACTATCTCCGTCTCGCTCACTTTTGCTTACCCTCTATCTCATCGACGCTCACCTCTAAATTTTCGGGACCGTCTACGAAATAAAGAAAATGTTATTAATGCGAATAAATGTGAGCGAGATGGAAAATGGGTGACGCGTGTTCCTCGGCGTAATATCGTTCCGTCGACTATTTCGTCGTCGTTCTTGTTGTCCTCATCCTCGTTTGTTGTGGAGCGAGCAGAACGGGTTATTATACGGTTCCCGTTCTCTTCGTCGTGCTCTCCAGTTTCGGGGGCAAAGGACGACGGGACGCAACCCCGGGTAAGTTGTTACGATGCGAAACCGTTCCTCGTGTAAACTGCACTAAATTATAAAGTTATTACGACAGCGAAGATCCGAGCGTTGATAATGTGATGTTGCTTTAATTAATCTGAAATATATCGCGCGTGTAGCCGCGCGCCCTCCTTTGCCTTATCAATAATATCCGTTAATCGCTGGCAACGTAAGCCGAAACCGTTTCCAAACGTAAACTTCGTCCATTTGGCCTAAATTACTTTTTTGCGTACCAATCAATCAATGCAAAACAAATCAAACAAATCAATTTTTTAATTAAGGAAAGTAATAAATGAAACACGTGTAGGAGAGAGTTGGAAATCGTTGAAGTACTATCCGTAAAGCCGTTTGGGACGCCTTATTCAATGGAAAACGTGATCCCTCAAAAATACGAAACATTTTGTCTCGTTGCTGTTGTTGTTATTGCGAAAAACCCCCACTGATAAACTGACTTCCATCTCAATTTGCGACGGCAAAGACCTTCTACAAACAGTGACGGGACAGTTTATTGTTATCGCGTTCATATTCATCGTATATTCATTCCGTTTCTTGTCGTTCTTTTTATACGCTCTTCCTCTACTTTCTTTCCCCATTTTTTTCTTTCTTCTCATTCGTATCATCATCATCAACACTGCGTGGAGGCGAGCGAGTGAGTACTATAATCCGAGGGATCGAAACGTATAAGTCTTCATCAGTAAACTCCCTTTCGTCCTCAGCTACAACGGATACATACGTTCTTCTGCTTTGTCGTCGTCGTCGTGATTTGTTTCGCGTTGATGTGCGTTTGAAGTTTTTAGAGAGGGAATGCGCCGGATTTACCGCTTCGCCCCGGATTTGGAAGGGTTGTTGATGAGAATATACGCACGCACGAATAGCGACCGAAATCTTACGTATTTCATTCTTTGCGACGACGATGATGATGATGGAATTTTATTATGGCGAATTTGACGAAAGCGCACAAAGTTTGCGAGTTAACAAATTACCTGCGCCGTGATAAAGTCGAAAACTCCAAACAGTGTTGGGATTTTGTAAAAGAAGTAACGAAAAATAAGCAGGCAGGAGGAGGGAAGAATGAAAAGAAAAATGGAAGAAAGTGGAAAAGGGGAAAAAATATGGAAAAGCCATGAACATTTGCAAAGTCTAGACGTTAAATCGCAACGCGGCGCAGTTTAGTGGCGAGTGTTAAAAAGTGCGAGAGAGAGAGAGACAGAAAGCGAGGGAGCTTTTAAATAAGATAATCTGTTGCTCCCATAGCGGCATCGTGGTGGCTTATATAGCAGGAGGAAGAAAAGTTACAAATGACTGTGCGAGAGTTAATGTGAAGTAATGAATACATTCCACGGCATTATGGTTTGGATTATACACCAACTATCAAGTTGAGCATCCACCGACATCAATCTACCACCACCACCAGCAGCGACGACGACTTCCCCAGCTAGTTTCGCGCCAAGGAAAAATAAACGTTCGAATCGCGCGTTTCATTGAGACGAGACATCAATTCGTTGGATTTTCTTCGCTGTATATATTTCGCAAAAATTTGCAAAATGAAATAAACGTGTGTCAGAAAGAATGCGTCTTAATGATGGCGATAATGGTAATCGTAAATAGTTTGTAATAATAATGGCCGGCAGATATTTTATGTAGGAAGACATTTAGCTCGTATATTATTATTGACTTAACAGTTTTATTTACGATTTCGGAATTCGCAACCCACCCGCTATTCCATATATTATTAGTGCAGAAAGAGAGGTGGAGAGAGACGGAGAAAAGGATCGAACGAGACAACGATGACTACAACTACTACCACCACCACTAGTACAAGAACATCGTCGACAACGACGACAACGAAGACGATGGTAACGGTTAGAAAAGATACGTCGTTAGTTATAGTTCGGCCATGATTTAAACGGGCCTTAATGGGGCAATAAATACCGCCATTTCAATACACGACAACGATCATAGAGAAGCCGCAATACATTAAAGTAGCAAAATGGAAGAGCCCGAGCATCATCATCTCTATTCCATTCTCTCGGAGCTCTTTCTATGGATGCGGCGTAGGTATCCAGATACCGAAGAGATATATGGCCGATGCCTGAATCATTTCATAAATTCTACGTTTACGTTCCCCACCTCGCGTGTGTCTATGTATCAATGTGTTTATGTGTGTATGTATAACGCTCGAAACATCTAAATGTTCCTTTTGCTAAATCGTATTATGTGCCATCGTTTTCGCTCTTGTTGTCGTTCGATTTCATATTCGATTTTGGCCGCGCGTAACCTTTACATTATTCGAGACGCGGCAATACGGCACGAAGTTTAATTATTCGACGGAACCCAACCGGATGGTTTATTGCAGAACGATTCTTTATTCCACCTGCATTCAATAGCGTCGACTTTCAATTATCGCCAAAAATTAGATTCGTACATAAACATCTATAACGTCGCAAACTTCAATTGATTCAATACGACTAACAGATAAATTTTGAATATAACCACATTAAAAGTTGATGTACACTGATTTGATAAAGTCCAACTTATTCTGTCAAAAGAAGCTTTCGAAATCCTCTAATCTTCCTATGACAAGCAGCTTGCCGGACTTTGGCCAAACTTCATCCCATCTCAAAAACGTCTCCAGCAGTGCAAATATATTGCCAATACGAGAAAGAAACTCCTTCTGGCATTCACATTCGACAAAATGTTGGTCCCTCTTCCGTACAAACATTTGTAATCCTATTCCAAGGTCTTCACTCCTTTTTTCCTTTTCTCTCCACGTAGATATTACTCACTCAAGCATGGGAATATTATGAGTTTATCAAGCTTTCAGACGTAAATCATTTGCCCCTAACGTCCGTCGAGTTTATCTGTAAATTGCACTTTCCAAACGGGGGCAAACGCGATTCTCCCCGATTTTTTTTTGCTCAACACTTTTTCTGTACGTACAAACTGCTATAGCACACAGCGATGCAAAAAATATATCGCCGCGTTGTTATGAAAAGGAACTTAAAGGCCAACAACAACGGCAACAACAAATGATAGGAACGAAAAACTCCCAGCTTATAATCGTAGTAAAAAAAGTTAAATAAAAAAAGGAGAGTATGAAAATGCCAGAGAAATCTCGACGTACGTCTACGTATATGTGTGTGTGTAAGTTTCTAACACAAATCACTGCGAATAACAACAATTCCTTTTCGCAACAGCGATAGTAATAACGTTGCGAAAGGTGGAGATGGAGAAATGCACGCGATTCTGAAAGTGTCAGATTAAATAGAGGTAACAACAGCTTGAAAACGGTCCTAAATCTTTTTTTTTTTTACTCGCCGAATATAATATTTGCGTATATTATTTACGAACTTTCAGATAAGTTTGCGATTTCGTTCTCTCCATTTTTTTTCAGTTTGGCTTTCAGTTTCGGTCCCAACGATAAAGAGTCCCATGCGGGTATGACCAAACATTGTGAAAAGAAAGTTAAAGTATTTATTGCGATAAAATTAAATAAAAAGAATTAAATTAGAGACACGAGGAATGATAATTTGGATTAATAAACTGAATACTTTCGTCGGCAAAAAACCCCAACCGCTTATGACATTCGGACAAATGAGTGTATTAACATTGGCCAGGTGCACATGTACATGTGTATGGCAGCAACAATAGAAGCAACAATAAATCAATTTGGATAATAAGCAGTTGCTTTTGCAGGTAGAAAAGACAGAGAGTAATGTCGAGTTGTATGTAAGTTAAAAGTAAGAATAATAAATAAACCGAAAAGAATGCAATAATTATTAACGTTGATAGCAAGAAAAGGGAAACGAACGACGACAATGAGATGGAAAACGAACCAGTTTGAATTGTTAAATCGGAAAAGGAAAAAAAATCCAACCTAAACCCTTTCAAAATGCATCCATCAATCACGAACATGAGTCGTTGAAAATATTCATAAATCTCCAGAATAATGACTGACTGCTGATGGAAATGGTTTCAGTTGTTGCGTTGTTAATGGAAAAATTTTGATTTGTCACCTTTGCTAACACAAAAGTCGGTGAGAAACTGTAAAAGAAATTCCAAACCACAAATATAAAAATAAAGAAATAGCGGAAAAGTAAGGAGGGAGTGCAGGAATTAATTAGGTAGATCCTATAATAAATACTTTCGGTGTTTGGAAAGTGGAAAGAATCGGTTGGCATTACCTTTTTTGCCCATTTCGTTGTTGTATAATTGGTTACCTAGATTTTGAAGTAGCTTCAGGCAGAAATATTGCTCTACTTAATTAACGTTATTTTACGTACAATGTGTGTCACTCTCTTTCGCGCCGTATATTCTTCGGTTAGAATGGAAGCTTAAGATGGGAGTCAATTAAAGTGATCACATTATCGTCCGGTCATTAAAGGGCTTAAAGGTTGCCAGTCGACGGTGTCGTTTTAAGTTACTCGAGAATGTATGAGAGAGAGAGAGAGAGAGAGAATGAAAGCGAAAGATTGAGTGAGTGAACTGAAAGATCCTTGTATAGCCTCATAGTTTATTACCATCACTGTGAAATTAGGTATACATACATACATAATGTTTGTATTTGTGTGTGTCCGGATTTTATTCGTTCCTGAAAGCTTAGTCCCTACGTTTCAGGGATCTATCTCCGAAGTCAAACGTCCTACTGTCAGACATTTAGGGACTAACGTTCCCGAATATATATATGTGTATTATTTCAGTGTGTAGGGTTGACTGTCCCCGTCTCGTTTTAACTTTTCGCCATACATAAATTAACCGAAGATATCTTCTTAATACGTGCCCGTCACATTAAACGCAATTTCGGTTTTACTGATTGCATCCCGTGCTCATATAATAATACACCCCTTTTACTTATACAAACACAGATAGAACATGGAGAGTGTGTAGCACGAGCACAAATCCTCACGTATACACGTAACACAAGAATCTCGAAATCTTCCACACTTCTTCCGTACAGTGCGACAGAAGAAGATGGTCGTATATCCGAACGTTTTAGTTGGTTCATCTCCATCTTCTACGAACCGCTATATTACTACTATCGCTACTCAAAAGATTTAGAACTGCAATTTGAATTCCGCGATTTAAATTAATTCGACTCTGCGCCGTGTCTATTCGCATGTGAAACGGTAAAAGACGTCAGTGGAAGAACGGAAATCGCTAATTGCTGCTGCCTCGTTTTAAACGGTTATCCACCACGAATACCGGATTATACAAATCGCGTTACGGAGAATTAATTATTTATTCATAAAAACAATTCGCTAATATCTCAATTCGCATCGGTCTCTTTTTTTTGAATAGTTTAAATCGATATAAAAGTTTGGAGAATTTATATCTTGTTTGCCTCTTCGATATCGATACTTCAACAATAAGGATACCGGCGGAGAACGAAGAACGTCGTTTTCATCGCACGTAAATTACGGCGATGCCGCAGCAGCAGCCAGCCAGCCAGCAGCAACGAAGTGCCGAAGTCAAAAGCAATCTTCGTCGCATTCTTCGCGATCGCTTTATGGGTTTCTGGTGGCAGTTTACGTTCGCACGATGCCTCCTACTACTTCTAACCACTTCACTCCCGTATAATAACGGGCGATCGTGGTAGTAGTCGTTCGTTACCAGCTCGAATTCTTTATGTACGTGGAAACCGTCCACATTCTATTTTCACTCTTTCGCTCACTCACTCACTTCTACGATCTCCTTTTCCTCGTTCTGTGATCTCTTTTTCCTACTCTATGATCTCTTTCGACGTCCGCGTTTTCCATTTTTTTTTTCGTCTTCGGGGTCTCCTTCTTAAAAGCGATCGTAGATCATGGCCGTAATGGCGCTATGAATCTCGATGTCCACACTGATCAAATTTAATCCTTAGGACTCAACCGCCATTTGTTACAACACAAACACATAAAGAGTATTTTCATCTTTGCTTCTTCCACACTTACATGTAAGTAGACGGTCGCCGATCGTGTTCCCTTCCTCGTGCAATTTCCCGCTTACATACAAACATCTTTCTCTTAATCTCCCGTCTTTGTCTCGCTGGTATCTAATTACTTTCGGTCTCTCCCTTTTTGCATTCTGCATTTCTTTTTTGACGACGACGACGACAGGGTCCGTTCGTATTTAGTTATTTATTGCGACAGTGGACGCACTAAACACGGTCTTATTTCTTATAATTATTTGCGCCATTGCCACTACAACTACCGCAACTACTGCTTGCTTATACTAATGGGTACGTTTCTTGTAGACTTTACTTAAGTGATTAGTTTCAAATCGAGATTGTTGTTAATCATTGGTTTAATGCGACAAACGACAATGTCCGGATCTCTTTTGAAACGGAAACTTTGTTAGAGAAACTTTTCAATTCGAATGGAAAACTTTTACCAAATTTTCCATACTTTTTTTCAACTCTTGCTTCGTCGATTGAACCCAATTGGAATCTCGTTGCAAATTCTAGTGAATATTTTATGATTGTATTCTTTTGAGAGGTTAAAACTTAATTAGGATTAATCAGCAGTCTGTTAAGGTTTTCGTTTTCTTAAAGTGAATTTAAAGTTAAATGTTTCATCTTCCACCTACTTAGAAGAGATGGTGGATGCAAGATACATGATTCTTGTACATGGAAAAATCATGAACCGCCCACACGAAACTGATTGAACCTCTTCTTCGGCTGACACTTGCGTGTCCAAGACGGCAGTACATAAATCAGTCGCTCTTGGTATGTTTGTATGTTTTTGTTCTTTATTCCTCATTCTCTCTCCTCGAGTGTTTGCATGTCGTTCTCACTCTGTCTTTCTTGTTTGACCATTTTTATATTACGTTTCACGATCGAGGTAAATAATTAGTTTCACTTTAAAAAATCACACGAACCGATCTCTCACTCTCGTTCCTTCGCTATATTCATTTAATTGATGCCTCGATGGAAGAATGGCAACAAAAAGGAGAATTCGCTGTAAATTTATGTTTAATTAAACGGTATTAATTGTTCGAAGGAAATAAAAGTATCGGGGATCGTTTCGTGTCTTCGATGGGTTCTAGAGGAATTTCGCATTTTTTTCAAAGTGAAACGATTGTCGTAAAGAACCGTACATAATTGAATTAAACGTAACGTAATATTCCACGTGAATGTTTACTGTAAACGTTCGCAAGACGGTTTGCGATGAAATTAATATTTGCAATTTCGAAGTGTTTTCCTTATAAATCGTGCCTTTTCACATTTGCACGATTATCAATAGTTTATCTTATTTTAGTTTACGAAATTTATTTATCGATAAAGTAAAAGTTTAACGCGAACAAATTTGCACAATTCTCGTCAGAAAAAGTTGGTTCGTTTCAATGAAATACGATGTCGACGGTGATCATCATCTTTCTCGATCTCCCATCACCTGAACGGGCCCACGTCTCTCTTTCCCTTCTGCCTAAATCCTTTAATTTATTACAATACACAATTCGGTTCGGCGGCTATAAATCTACGAACGTTTCCATTATTTTGAAGTGAAATAATTGCAACGTAACTAACTCTCGATTTTCTGGCGTGGCATAAGTAATATATCATTTTATACGGTGTACATAAATACGGATAGACGAAAGGAATAAATCTTTAATCCACTCACCACCACCATCAAACCAAGACCATCACCGTAACCGCTCCATTCAACGATACCACACTCTCTATCTCTCCGTCTCTCTCGTTCTCTCGTTTGGGGTCTCGTGAAAATGAAAGGAACAAATTGCACTCGCAAAAGAAAAATGTCGAGAAAAAGTGGGAAGATGAAGAAGTGGAAGAAAAAGCGAAACGTGGCGAGTCTCTAATTCTTGGAGCGTGTAAGAAAAGGATAAACTATGAATGAATAAATATGAACGGGTTTTATATTTATTTACATTTACGTCGTGCCCGTTTTTCCTCTCCGTTTTGGTTTTCTTCTTGCCCATAGATCCTTATAGGTACGAAGGGAAAGAGATAGAAGGTATCATTATTTTTATTATTGGGTGGGTTGTAAACTGAATATCAGATATTTATCGATCGGGTCAAGCGTACGGACGCGCACTGATAGATTGCTTAATTACTAGCCGCAACGACTTGCCGCAATTCAGCAATCTATTTTCGAAGATGGTACAATATACAGTGCGATCCACGACTCCACAATTGCAGACAGTTTTGATCTTCCATCGTTTATATTTCAGGTTGCCTGTGTGGCAGCACTGTAATGCCTTACGTCAAATTGACGACGTCAACGCGTTATTCCGCGTGGATAAGATTGCTTTTATCGGTTTATCAAGCGATTGTCTTCTAAGAAATTGAAGTATGTTAATTACCAATTGCTTTTGGGTTACATACTTCATTTGGAGATGCTACAGTTAATAGAAAATTTGCGGTTTGCCCACCTGGCATTTATTAATGAGGCGGTAAATTCAAAGAGTTATTGTTGATCTCATGGTAAAATGTTAGAAGATTTGCGCACTTTTATCAAACTTCCTTGCATCGCCACTCTATTATCTCAAACGATAGTTTGTGAATCTTTCAATAATTGTTAATCGCTTCGGTTTTTTAACAAAGCACAAGTAATTGCTCATGCGACACAAGGCAATAGATCAAGTAATAATGGTTAAAGTTTTCATCGAAAATTAATTGTAGTTGTAAAGTAATTCGCGTGTAATCTTAATAAAGCAAGAAATTGCTTCTTTCAACATCATCGCCATCAACTTCTTCGTTTGTTCCGCATTTCGTTTGCCGTGTGCGTTTGGCGTGAGCGATGCTGAAATCGAGCTGGAAATTGAAGACGACGATGGCGCTCATTTCTTTTGTTGCCGCTCCTCCACCTCGCCTCATTCCCTAAGTTCCTCGTCAACCTTTATCATTCAAAGTGGTAAATTTTCATTTTTATCATTTTTCCTCGTGCTCGAAGGCTAGTTTAATGTAGTCAAAGAGACAGGTGGCAGGGTATAAATAAAGAAGGAGAGATTTTTCATTCACTTCTTTCTTTATTGCCACCCTCTTTCTCCCGCTCGGTATGTGTATAATATATAATAAATTTGTGTATTTTAAAATCTAGATAATAAAACGGATAATAAATTCGTTGTTTAAGGACGTGTGACAGGAGCACTCGGATGGAGTGTATAATAGAGGGACGAGGTGTGGAATAAGAAGTTGTGACGGTGGTAGCCTCCTCCTGCCTCCTCCCTCTTCGCGCATAAATCGTTCACTTTCACGCGAACGGAACTTCTGAAAAATGTCCTTTTACACACGCTTTTGTCCGAACGGGACAGGTTCGACTCGTAATTATTTATTATTATCCATCCTTCTCGGCATCTTCACATTCCCAACGTCATCCTTCTTATTCCTCGTCGTCTTCTTCACACGCCGTACGTTATGCTTTAAGTAGAGACAATGGCCGGTGTGTGAATATTTCATTAGAATAGAAAAGGTTTGTTTTTGTTTTTATTTCTTCTTTCTGTAAACACCTTCGTTTATTCTCCGGTTGGTGTTGTTTCTTCGGGTTTGTTCTTCTCTATTCGCATTTCTATACACTTTACTGCTGCACCAACTGAAAGTTGTCGTAGTCGCATTCCCTTTTCGCGACTTATTCCCATAAAATATCGTCGAGATATGCGATCCTCAACGCTCTTCTCCAGCAATTGCAACAAATACTAGAGACGTATGCAAACAACGCCAACAACGGCGCTGTTCGCAAAATTTAGGAAAAGAAAAATACTGACAAGTGATAATGTATTTTAAACACCATGGCCTTTTTTTTTCTTCTTGGGGTATTTTTAAGGAGAGAAAATTTTATTAGCAATTAATGTTTGTGCATGTTCTTTGCAATATGTAATAAATAAAATCGTTTCGGGCGTGATTAAATGTAATAAACCATTTCGTAATCGTAACGAACGTAATCTAATAACGTACACCACGGGTTCGATAAAATATAAAATTTTATTGCAAATTAATTAATTAAATTGTTAACAACGGTTTGAGTTTGGCTTTTAAACGGTATACGGTTTGCGAGATGGAAATTTAGATCACTTTTAACACGGTTTTAAATTGTTTCAACTAAACATTTTCTTTTTATTATTGTTGCACTTTTTATTTCTTTCGTTCCGTTCCAAAGAGATAATCAGATTTTGCGCTTGTTATTATTGTTATTAGAGAAAAGTACATTATTTAAATTAGATAATACGAAAATGATCTTTTCTAAATAATATCGTAGTAAAAGTAAAGTGGCATTCGGTACAGATAGCACTGCTAATGTTATTATTGTTGAATAATAAAGAGACAGAGAGAGTGAGCGAGAGAGAAAGATCGTTTTGCATTCGCGTCGACTTAAAGGATTTTCGTTTAATTTCGAAACTTGAATAGTTTAATTAACAATTAATGTATTGCAGAATTTATGCAGTAATTTAAGGATTGAAATACTACTGCTGCTTGTACGAAATTCGAGTTTAAAATTCAAGCGAGGATCGTCGCATTTCAACGACCAACAACAACTACAGTTATCCGCCAAAAGAAAATCACATATTTTTAAAAACGAATCGATCGGTACGTCCAACTAGTCGCAGACGAAATCTTGAAGAATATAGACGGCGAAATTATGAAAATGCCGTTTGCGAAAAGTTTCGCCCGCGTTTTGCAGCAATGCAGCCAAAGAGGAAACGACAAATAGTAAAAAGATCGTTTGGAAAATTTAAATTTACATTGAACAGAAAAGGAAAATAACTCACTGCGTGACAGAGTAAAAGAAATAAAATAAATTAAAGAGCATAAACACGTGAAATTCCTCATCCTCGTGGTTCGTGCGATTTCGATGAAGTATAGAGGAGGCGAAAGAGAAAAGAAAGAAAAGGCGAAACCAAAAGCGGAAAACAACAAACGGGAGAAAACTAATAGAAATGAAAATTTCTGTTCGACCAAAGTACATTTTGCCAACGTTAGCTAGCTTCGAATAGGAGGAGCCCGTAGTGATGGAATGCCCGGAGAGCGACAGAAGATAAAACGCAAAACACATTGATTTAATGCTTTCGGATTGTAGTTTGTTTCGTCGGAACGGGCATCGTTCCTTTTTCCTCCCCATTATTTCCCCTCTACTTTTTCTGTAATTACGCCGTTTTTGTTACGACTCTCTCCTTTTTTTATTATCGCTGCAATTTCAAAGGAAAAAAGAGAGAAGCGAAAAGCGGAAGATGTATATAGCGCTACTAACATTCGACGGTCAACTAGGGATTTTCAGTCTCATTTAAATTTTCGGACGGTTCCTTTATCTTTCAACCCCTCCACAAACTTTCCTTTAAATGGTTCTTTTTCTCTCTCTCTCTCTCTCGCAGACTTTCCTTCTTTATATTCGCGCATTCTGCCATTTATTTTTATTGCATAACAAATTTTATTTCACGTCGAATAAAAACATGGGAAATGATGAAGAAAAAGCAAGAAGAAAAATAGTATGTACGAAGGGATAGGATAATATGTAGAAGAAGGAGAAAAATAAAGTAAAGTTAATAAACGCCTGCTTTATTGACGTATTCCGTAAAGATATCTCACGATCGAGTCCAATCAATCACAATTGTCAGGTATGCTGCACGAGTAATAATAGTGTTTGGCGTGTATAGGTGATGGAGGAAGAAGTAGACTGTGGGAGGAGGCATCGGAGTTGGTTCGGAAAAGAAGGCGAAACGAAGAAATGCCACGGATCGAACTTCAAAGAACGATTGATTGCTTGACAGTGATTGAAGGTTCGTTCGTCAAGGAAATAAAGAGTGATGGAAAGAGCGAAATGAAATAAAAAGAAGAAGACGAAAAAACAGGTGCGCCATACATTATTTAAGGCCACGAAACGTGCTTTCATCCAATGAAATTGATGGCGGATATCTGGAAATGTGACTGAAATGTTTAAAGTGTTTTCAATTAAATTTTAACAGTTCGAGGGTCGACGTAATTGCAGCAGAATGCGATCATTTTTTTTTTTTTTTTTCATTGTTATCGCATCGATTTTCTTCTTTATTGATATTAATTGGTGAGCGAGGCGCCGCAAGAAAATTATTCACAATTATCCTATAGTGTGTGTAGAAATTTATGCATTAAATCGTCGGCACCGAATCGCACATTATTACCATCCTTTTGCGGATCGGATCGGTCTTTCACATAAACTAGAAGTTATACGTTGTAGTTTGCTAGATGAATGAGACTTTCTCCTAGGTAGGTCCCGCAGGAAAAGAGATACGACCACCGTCCATCCAACACGCCGATGGCTCCAGGGGGAACGACTCTCCGCTAGCCACCGCCAACGATGCCTCCATCGTGCTACCACTACTGCCGCTGCCGCCTTCTTCTTCTTAGGCAGCGAAATAACACAGATTAATTATAGCTGTCATCCCCTGTTACTTCAATATGGATAAACGATATTTAACAATTAATTGTGACAGTTGCTCTAATTCGACTCGGTCCTTCATGGAACTACGGTGTGCCGGAGAGATATTTCATCGTGACCGAAAACCATTTCTATAAACGTAACGAAACCCCCTCGCATCCAATACTTACTTACGAAAAACCCCTCCTCACTTGCGTCCCTTTCTTTTTCATCATCATCATCATCATCACCTTCGTACCATAACATTTATATGTCTTTACCTTTGGGCGAGCGAGAGATGAATTAAATGCATTGAATCGTTACTTGAATTTTACGACAAATCGATAATTGTCCGCTGCATATTATTACCGATTATAACGGGGCCTTTTGACTTTTTTCGCGTCCCTTTTTGCATTTGTCATGTTTATTAATACAGAGCAACAATAACGACGTAAGTAAACGTAATGTAACGTATTGTTAAAATAATTTAATAAGCATAATAAATAACATCATGTGTGGTAACAACCAATAACCATCAACCTTATTAAGAAAGTTATTACGTTTCGATTCTTTTTAATTTTATATCTTTTCCATGTTACTTTTTTCCTCGTGTGCGAGAGAAAGACACGTTAACGCCCTCCTTTATGCTCGTTTTACTCTAACTGACACAAGTTGCTCCTTATCTCGGACAATTTATACGGCTCTCCGTTTTAAATAAAACCGAGTGGACAAGTAAGAATAACAACGACGGCAACGAAAAAAAAGAGGTAATTGTAAGAGAATTAGTATTATCGTTACCTATATGGAAAACGGATTATAAATAAATCGAGTGATATAAATGAGACAAGGCAATAATAATAACAAAACGGCTAAAACGTCGTTAATTTCCTACGATTTCGTGGGCTACATTTGCAAAATTTCGTTGACGAATGCGGTTAATAACTAAATTATATGCCTTCGCAAATATAGACGAATTTATTGCTGGAGTAACCATAAATTGCTCAATAACATCGATTAATTTCGCTTGTGGTTGGTAGCGAATTTCGATTTTTTCCTTTTCGTTAACGGTGGGACTTAAATTATTATTCTTAATAAAAGCGAACGAGATAAGTCACTTAGCGCGATTCAATTTTCATAAATATCATTAAACGACCTCGTGCAAAATTGCTAAAAGATCGCGGATATCCAATGAGCAAACAAATTCGGCTCGGGAGAAGAGACGTACGTTTAATTTAATTTTGTTCCTCTCTCCCTCTGTTTCCCACATTTTTTATTATCGCATACCATCGCAACAATGACATAAATAAACCACTTCTTCATCCCTTATTATCACACTTTTCCACTTACTTCCTACTTATCAATGTGTACTTAAATACGTTCGGTTCGAATTATTTTTTAGGCACGCACGCCCACAACTTTTCCCATACGAAACATCGCTAAAAATTGCGATCGTATCGCGGTTAATGTACATACACAAACAACAACTTGTCTTCGGTTAATTTGCAAGAAAAGGAAAATGTAACCGCAACAAACTAAAACACTTATCACATGGTCACAGGTTTAATAATTCACAATGTAATCGAGGGTTGTTAAAAAGGGTGCCATTCGCATAAGGAAATTTATAGCCAATAAATGTTATCTGTACGAAAGCGAAGTGCGAAACAGCAGGATTTTCTTTCTCGACTTAGACAACTTCCTCATAGTAAAAAAATGTGTATCTGGATTTCGATTTGTTCCCTTTGCAATTACCAGCACGGTTTCGTTTTCAATCGGGACTACTTTCGAATCGTACTGGAAAACCCGTTCGCATTCTGCGCTTATTGTCTAAATAATAGATATACCATTTATGCTAACTAACTGCGTTGGATTTTAATACACTCCAGGTACGTAAGTTAGTAAGTTAATATTATTATTCCAGTTTGATAATTTAGAGTTTCGTGCCGGCCGGTTGCAATTTGAATTCGCCCATAGATATAGTGTCACAGATACGATCCATTATTATTAAATGTGTACGTTAAGGAGGGCGCGCGCAAAAAATAAGCGAAGAACGAGAGAAAGAGATAGGAGTTAAACTATAGATCTGTCAGGTAATAGTCATTTATGAGCGGACGGCCGTTATAAACAAATCCCTCGGTATATATGGTACGTAGTTCTTGTTGCTGCTGTTGTCGAGGGCATGTGCCCATACAACGGAGTCACGATCTTCTACAATAATTTGAATACAATACACGTCACTTGTTATGTTATGTTATTGTTGGTACTACTACTTACCATTACCACTACACGCACGCACGTATTAAGTGGACGTTGGGTAGGAAAAATTTAAAATATCCCAGAAAGAGAACGGCGAAGAGGAAAAGGAAAATAAAAATGAAACGAATTTCTTTTTGTCATATCCCTTTCTTCTACGGCCACTATAAAGTCCTCTCATTGTTTGTTGGGTTTTTGCAAACAAAAAAAAACATTATGCGAATAACTCTCTATTTCGAATCCACTCTTTTTCCTTTCCTTTGTTGCTTCGTTGTCCTAATATTTATAGCGACTTCCTCGTTGAAATAACTCTTCGGCCGCCTTAAGATTCGGGTCGTAAAGTATCGTTCGCGCTCTAATTGGCCAATCTCGATCGAAAAAATAACACAGAATTGATACGGACGCATTTTATTACTTCTCGCGCGTCCAGGAATAGCGTCGTCCGTTCTTTTCCTATTAAGTAAACTAGTTTGATGCCAGTGTTTGGTTACATCTGTTAGTAGTCGTACGTAATTGCACGAGTATTAGTTGGAGAATTCGCTGGCACTTTTGTCAATATTGTACAACAGACAAATATATATCTGAAATAGAAGGACAGGGAATAAAGGAGAACGCCATAAAGGCCACTCGTGTCATTGCGAATGACGAAACTTTTTTACTTCAATTTCGTTCATATGTTTGCGCGAGTTTCTAACTTTTTCCCAGCCAAATGATGATATCTATTTTCCACTCGTTCCCATTGTCCCTCTCGAAAACGGTAGAAACTAATTAGATTTCTTCTCTATTCAACAGAAATAAAACGCTACAGAAATTGACGGAAATTATTTATTAAAATAAAGGTTTCGCATTTTATGATTGTAAAGTTTTGTGCGAGCCCTGCAATTTGTATTCGATCCCGCTCGATATTTGCCATCTCCTTCGGTGTTATAACAAATAAGCGAGCGTTAACCAATAAAGGAAACTTGACCGGAACACATACGGCACATCTTTCAAGTTTTAGGTGACAAAGACATCAAGAAGAACGTCACATCTGTTACGGCTACCGTTCATATTGTATTTTAGTAATACTGCAGCATTCAGAAGGCAGAAAAAAAAACAAGAAGAGAGAAAAGTTTTAGAAGGAAAGAGTGCGAAACTGACGAAACAATAAATAAGTGAACATACGAGGGCGTATTGAAACGTAATTAACAAAATGTATAGAAATTATATTTCCTGACTTGCGATTAGTATCTATATTTAAAAAAAAGAAAGCGGGCAAATTTTCTTCAAAGGCTAAAAATAAATACAACCTCGTAGCTTTTCTTGCTCATTATTTCCGGTTACATTCAATTCAATCGTAATAAAATCGTTATTAATTAATAAGTTAGTGATTGCATATTCCTTTCCCGTGAGAGGTGGTTTAACTGGTTGGCAAAGAGAAGAAAAAGTGGTCATAAGTTGAAGGAATAATAATCGCAAATTATTTCTTTCGCCTTCTCCATCCTTTCTTGTTGCACGCAGTAATCCTCTTGCATGCACCTTCGTTAAGTCGATGTCCATTCCGTTCGTTCGGCGAGAAGGAAAGATATGTGACAATCAATTTATGCGAGGCCGTAAATGATGTCCTTTTATTTCTCACATAATTTTTCCTCATTTCTCATCTTCTTCTTTTGATGCAGATTTGCGATGGGCAAAAGAAAAGAACTTTTTTGATGTGAAAGCCGGAGCGTATGAGAGTGAATAAGATGCGTGTTTGTTAGCCTCTGACCCACGTCACACCGCCACCACTGATACGGATAAGTCGCTGTCACTGTCCGATTCTCTCGATGTCCTCTTCATACAGCATAATATTATGCCCCGTTTATCAGCGCATTCGACAATTATGAATGGGACAAACGCAGCATGTGCACGAGGGAACGTTGTATATATACTTCTGCCACTCTGCTACTACCACGGAATTGGATATATTATATTTATTATAATATTATTTATTATTATAAGATAGTGGTATGAAAGATCTTATTCCACTTTTGTCTCGCTCGCTCACCTTTTCTTACCTTTTATTATTATAAATAACATATAATAAACGTAATATTTAAAACATCATCCTCTTCTTCTCTCATTTGTGGTGGCGTTCTTCATAATAATTTTGTCGTCTTCCTCTCCTTTGCCATCTGGTTCCTAGTGGTAGGTATGTAATAATAATATCTTAAGACAGATAAATGTGATATGTGGTTGAGGAGATGTGAAAGAGTAAATCAGGCATCATAACTTGAAAGGCAGAGGGATGAGAAACTGAGAAAGGCCAACGACTAATTTATACGAACCAATTCATTTTGATGTTTATGATAATGCGTCCGCGACATGAGTCCAACAGATTTGTATGCGGTTGTTTGTATAAAGTTTTCATATTATGATCATCGTGATGATGATGATGATGGCGTTGTTGATGATGTGGACGGTTCGATGGTGGTGGAAGAAGGTTTAATGCTACCGTGACCACACCTGACACGAACCGTACATTTTTCAATGAAACTACATTCACGTCCTACGATTAAAACTGAGACCTTCAGTGAAAAATAATAATGAAAATGATCATAAATAATTGCATTCCCGGTTAGAGAAAAGAATATTTCGGGACAATAATGTCATAAAGTCTTATCGTCCGAGATGACTACAAATTGCTCGGCTAAAGCAGAAATTAATGCTCGAAAATGACTTTTGGGACATCGAAGAAACGCAACTTGTTTCTTTATTCCATTTTTTCAATTGTACTAACACATTAATAACGATAATAATATCACGAACCAGACGAGGAATATGGCTGCAAAAAACGGCACGTGCAAAAAATGAAGAAGAAAGCGAAGAAAGCATTAGAAAGGTAGCGAAGTCACAAAGACGCAGACGAGGTACGGGGAACATTTTATATTTTCCTTCGGAAAAAAAGAAGGAAAGCGAGAAAAGCGTTATGTGAAATATGAACGACATAAAGAATAACAGATTGTGAATTCGAAATGAAACAGTCATTACACGTGGAGCGTTTCTTTTTGCCGCTTTCGGTACTATTATCGCAGAATTTTGCTCTTATTTCTTACAACTGAAAGTTTACGCAAAAACGTAAAACAGAAAGCCATCATAAGCAACACGTCTTGAAACTTAAGAAATCCTAGTTGCAAAACAATCAGTTCATAAAAAAAATCTAATAGTTGCTTTTTGGTGATTTGCAAAAGAAACGTTTACCATTATCTCCAAAACTAACGTAGTGTAAAGAAAGATCAGGAGCAAAAAAGAAATTTATATTAATACCATTTCATCATATCCATATGCACATCTAAATACGTTCGTATGGTTAAAAGTTAAGCAGCTCCTTTCATCCCATTTTCTTTCTTTCTTTTTCCCTTCATAAAACATTCGTAAACGTTTGTAACTGCGTCGTCCCATACGTACGCGGAGACCATTTAAAAAGAGCAAGTTTGATTTACAAAACCCATAAAATTGATTTATTGCCGTTAATGTATAGTGCGTTAGGTGAAATAACAAAAGGATCCAAATACATAAATCGTGCCCCCCGATCTTTGTAGCTGGCTGTCATTTTTCCGAGAGAAAGAAAAAATAGTAATAAAGAGGAGAGGAGAAAAAGAGAGTGTGAGAGAGGTGACGTAATCTGAGCAACCAAATCATACGGTTTGGTTATAATAATATTAAAGATATCTAAATGCAAAAGGAGAAGCAATGGAAATAAATATAAAATAGTATTATAGAATAAAACTGGAAAAGACTGAGTAGCCTTTAACAGTCTGATCAGTTAAATTCAATTTTGTTTGCGTGGTATCACTGCTACCGTTTTGACAATCGGTCATACATTCATTAACTCGTTTGGTAAAAGTTGGAGCACCACTTGAAACAAAGTTTATTCCACCAAATTGTTGCTTGTTAACAAACAGACAGCAAAATAATTAAATTATTTAATTTTTCTTTTTTAATTATTGTTGTTACTGTTGCAAAACGAATTTACGGAAAAAAAATGTGTAGCTGAAATTTTTTAATTAGCAAATTTGCTTTAAATTCCTGCTCGTTGATACTGCTGTTTGCCTCTTTTATGGAAACCATTTTCGTACCTTCGTCCTGCGAAACAATGACAAGAAGATATAAAAACGGTTATTTCAACGTAACTTGTTACCCACTTAATAAGGGTACACTTCACTTATGACATTTTATTTGAATTATAAATTACTTACGTTTATCTAACAAACGAATAGTTTTTGGTGGTCTTTAACTAATTTATTATTTAATTAACTCGGTAGGACAAATTGGATGGACAATTGTAATTATTTATGAAAGGATCATCGTTTTACTTTCCCCGCCGAAATCTGCTTCATCCTCTTGCAATGTTCATGTCCTTAAGGAGTTTCTGCGTACTTTTCGAACGCGAAATTTGCAACACATTGCCTTTTATTTATTTAAACAACCGAAACATGTGCGAACGTTTAACTTACGATAAAAAGCAAGTCGAAAGAAAGCAGACAAAAAATATTACCCGACGCATCTCTATTATTTACAAACCAAACAAGGAAATAACTTTTAACAATGAAGACATTGTTGCTGTTGTTGTTGCTGATGATGATGAGGAGGAGTGTAGGTAATTGGGAATTAATCGTGCACCTGCCGGTGGCCTTTTATTTTGTTTCTTCCCCTCGAAGTTCTTTTTGTTCCCAATGAATATGATGATGGCGATGATGATCGACGACAATGTGGTACTATTTCAAAGAACCTCACCTAAATAAATAAGAGAAAAGAAGAAAGTTAGACCGCAGCACTCGCGGTTTTTATTGTTATTGCCTTCGAGTTAAGGCGCTAATTGCTAATTTATACGTAGAAATAAGAGAGAGGAAGAGCAGTTAAACGATGGAAAAAAGGCAGAAATTAAAGGGCGAATTGTAGGGCTTCTTATGCAAATTGTTTTCCTCTTTCTTGTTCCTCTCTGTTCAACAAATATCAACTCTAACAGCCGTATCCGAAAGATCTAGAAAAAAAAAGAAAGCGGAGGGTTGCAGGGCTCTCCTTCTCCACATACATATATATTCCATGCATATATAGTTGGTATGTATATGTGTGTATATAAAGAGAGAGTATAATATTGACTTTCTGTCTTAAACTTGTAATTTACACCCTTAACATTTCGGGGTGTAAAAACCGGGCCCCGGTCTCAAACGCATATGAATCATTATGATGAATTAACGACAAACATTTTAGAAAACACCCCTAGCAATGTGCACGACTCGTTCGCCGCCAATCCAGCGCCAGCATCCCCAATGACGTTTGACACATGGGCGTGCAAGAATATTATTATTTTCTTCATCCCGTCCCGATTAAAATTCTCCCTGATTTTTTTGTTGTATTCTCCACTCTTTTCGCATCGGAATTATTTGTAGCAAACCGATATGCACAAAAAATTGCAGGAACATCTTCGGGAAACATCTTCAAATCACATCAAAAACGAAAAGGTTTTTGTTTTTGATACCAACAGGAAGGGACGAAATGAAGAAGTTGATGATCTCGCAGTTTATTTTGTACGACACAAACTACGATTCGATGCTATAATACACATGTAAGTTTCTCATCTTTTGTTTTCCATTTCTTTTTTCTCAGTCTATACGGAGTGGTTATAAAACCTAATGATAATGATGGTAAATTATTAGACGTATAAAGTTAAAGTGTAATGGAATTGCTAATTAAACTCGAAAATAATTTGTTTTAAGTACGCGACGTTACGTTTTAAAACAATAGCCAAAGAATGGAAGAAAAAGGGAGAAAGACTTACGCAAAGGGAGCGAAAAGAGAAAGAGACATACTTTTAGCATTTCTAACGTACAATAATAATTATAGCACAAGGTTTATTTTGATATCTACGTGTATTCCCATTTTGAAACTGGGTACACACACTAGTTGCAAATAGATGCAAAACGAATATGTGTCCATGCGAATTGGATGGAAAGATTAGTTTAACAATAAGTAAAAATGCAGAGAGAGAAATTTGCTAATCATATAAGAAATATTTACTTTCCTTCTTTGGCCTTAACACTAACCAGTTAAATATAAAGCTAATTGCAATTACCAATAATGATTAGGATTCATCAAAATTCTTTAAAAAAATAGGTTATATTAACAATATCTATGAATAGGTGTAGGTGTGTAGTAAATTGAGGCAATCAAAAGTTTTCCTCTTTTACAAAATAATAACAAAAAAACGGAAAGATTAGCCGAAAAAAATGAGGAAGTTATAAGTGGCCGAGCTTCGATGGAAAATGCTCCTCGATTTCTTTTCCTCCAGTTTTCTTGTTTTTCATCGTCCACTCCTTCTACTTCTTTTCCTTCAATACGTCGTACTAAATGATGGCGATACCGTACATACGTCCTACTCCGGAGATTTGTGTCTCGAGAGTTCACAATGGCTGATCGTTGATGTATTTACTGCCTTCGCCCGTATGGAGCATTTTCGCTGCTGATAGTCTAGTTGCAAATCACTGTAATGTTCCTTTCTGATGCCAGCCAGCCAGCCAGCCAGCCAGCTCGGCCTTCTCCATACTTTTTTCCGATTCTTTCTCTCCCTCTCTCGCTCTTTTCTTCTTCCAACTTCTTCTTCTATATGGAGGAAGTTTCAGCGACGCTTTGTTTAGGAGATATATCAATTTTATTTATTGCCGCCTTAAATCTTCTTCCGGTACATTGTTTGATTGATAATTATCTTTTCGTGCAGACGTGGGGCAGGGGGCGAGGATTTTATGCCGTTCTACTACGATGAACGCAAACCGTCCAAAAATTTCCTTTTCTCTCTCTTCGCTAGTCTTTTCTTTCGATATTATTATCACTATTATTCGGTTCCTCAAGAGTTTTCTTTTTGCGTTTTCTTTTGGGGCACTTAACGTACAACTTTTTAATAATAAAACTCCATCTTCTGCGGCCATTATTTTTCTTTCTTTTCATTTTATATCTTTTAACAATAAACATAATTCATTGGGACGATAGGTACCCACATATAGTAGTTTTACCTAGTTTCTGGTTTAAAAATTATATTCGCCATCAACGAGAAGATGGGGAAGAACGAGAGATAAAAAAAGGAAAAGCGGCGAAAGGTTTCGTTTAAAATATTTTATTTTTCCACCGGTTTCGTATACGTATTTATAATAAAAATAAATAATTAGTAATCTTAATTGTTAATGACCGTTTATGGTACGGTTCGTACGATTCGACGTTGCATGAGCAATAATAAGGCTTAGGTTTTTACTCTTACATATATTTTTGTTGTTGTTCGGATGGAGTAAATGAAAGATAAAGAGCGACAGAGGGAGATGAAGAAATGGCGCGAGAGGGGTACTTTAGATCCCCAAGAAAAGACGATATAATGCCCATATCCATAAATTAACGGGAATGGCAGAGACCGCCATGTGATGTAAGCCGAAAAGGCACTAAATCTACACTTATTATCTAAATGGGTGACGGAGTATTTGCAGACGTTGTGTTATGTAGAGAGGGAAAGAAAGAGATGATGATGATGGCTGGTGGTACGCAGAGGAAGATGATGATGAGAAAAAACAGTGGCGCGCATATACAATTTGAAGAATTTTAATTTCGATACTACTGCCAGAGTGTGGTGGAAATGGCAACGGTATGGCTCTTTGGTGGTGTAATAAAATATTATTATCATCATCGTCGTCGTCGTCGTCATCGTAGTCTCCTTCATCTCGTACTGCTTGAAAGCGAGTTGCTAATATTTTAACAATAACATGGAAATATTTATTGTTAAATCCCATTTCGATTTTAATTTAATTTATTATAAACGGTTAATTAATAATAATTTATTATTTACGATCATTAAACAACAATGAAGTTTTAATTAATATTTATAATTATTTGATTGTTGATTATGAGCGCGGATAATTTTAATAATTCGATTTTAAAATGTAAACAGAGTCCCCGTTTTTTTTTATTCGCTCTCCAAGCGATTCCGGTCGCTATTATTCGTTATAATTTGAAACTTTTCATTCGATTTTTGTTCGTCATCATCATCGTTATTAATGATTATCAGTGTAACTTGATGAAATATAATGACATGTGTTGCTGGTTCGAACAAAAAACAAATTGTTGCAAATTTACAAATAAATATTTAATTGCAATTGTAATTTGTTCATATTAAAAGTAAATAAATGTAAACAAAAAATTAAATTCGCAACAAGTATTTGCTTATTGCTAATGTTATTTAAAACTAATTAATAGTCAGAAGACTCGTATTTATTATAGTTAATAATCAAATTGATACTTACCTGTATTAAAAGGAGGTATAATAAGAAAATAACTAATTCAACTAATATTAAACTTCGTTCGAAATTATTCATAACATATATTTTATTTGAGCCTTTTCATTTGCATCATCAAAAATTACAACAAAAATATCATTTGCTTTCACTTTTTTTCTAAATTTTTTTTCCTGCAAAGTCATTTGCATATTCTTAATGAAAAAACTGTGAATATATAATAAAAGGACTTCTTTGAATCGATCGTCGTCGAACTGAAAGGATAAATAAGAAATTAAAAGAAAAAATTGAAACTTCTAAATTTGATTCGATTTCAGGATTATTTCAGCTATTTCTTTTAATGTTGCGTATACATCATTTGTCTCTTTTAATTATTAATGAATAATTAATTGATAATAAATATAATAATTATTTTAAATCGTTTATTAAAGTTCCACTTCACGTTTCGTGATAATCGTAATAATTTATTATTGGAAGAATGTGTGAGTCGCTTTCTGCGTTTTAAAATTAATTTAATTAATTAAATTTGCCTCGTTCATTAACGACGTGTACGTATACGAATGCTTTTATTTGTTGTTTGTATTTAATTACATTATTTAGTCATCTGTGTGGTTTTCTATCGGTTCGTGTCCAACTTCACTTTGCAATTTTTGTTAAAGCAAATTTAACGTCACCGGAAACCATAATTCAGAAAATTATAGCTAAAAGGTATTGGAGATTTCTCTCCCCAAAACCAAATATCAATCAACACCACTTAAGCATGTGAATATCAGCAATATGAAAGAAACTCAAAAATGTTCACTTAAAAAATTATATTTATATTATATTTATTGAATGGGTTTGAAAGTACGCGAAAAGCTTTTTTTTTGTTGTCTCATTAATTAGCAAAATAATGTAATACTTTTTTTTAGAAATCTGTTGGCAGAATAATGAAGAATAGAAAAATGCAACGAATTAAAAACCACCGATTGTTCAATAATGTAAATGGCTTTATACATAATTAATTAATTCGAATATAGAATTTGACTTTTATGTTTAATGTGTATACTTCCAAAGATTTGTTCCAATTTTCTTCACTTTTTGGTTTATTACCTACAACTAATTAAGTATCCTTTCATTGTTATATATATATTTTTTTCATTTGATTAAATTATTTCACCTTTATTTTTTAAGTTTTTTGAAAATCTTTACCTTATTCGTAAATACAAGAAGAGTAAGTCTATTTTTTTTTCAATTTATTCTTTACAATTAATTAAAACATTTCATTTGTGGGCTACAGTTATTTTTTTTTTAATTTTGCCATATCAGCATCATCGTTACTTACTTTGTTACAAATACTTTCATCACTTAGGTAATGTTATTCTCATATTTTCTCTTCTCTTGTAGAATTAATTAATTAATTATAGTTATTATAATAATACAATTTGTTGTATGCTGTTGCTTCTTCAAATTTCTTATAAGTACAAATATTTACAATAATAAATACAATATATTTTCAATATCATTTGCCCCCCCTAATAAAAAAAGATGTTCTTGTCGTTCTTGTTGTCAAGGGAAGAAGAAGAATCGAAAAGAAAAAGAAACTAATACATCAGTTTTCATAATTTATAATTCTTAATAATTAATACATCCTTAATTATGAATTAATTAATTCTATGTACAAATTGTAATTTATTAATTTAATTATGACTTTTAATATCCTTTTTGTTAATTTTTAAAAATCGTATAACAATTTATAATCACCATGATTTCATTTCATCTTTATTCAGAAACGGTTCAATCAAATGAAAAGAGTTCAGAAAATTATGTATCAATCAAATTGACGATTTTTGGATATTGCAAACGATAAATTTTAACGTCAAATTAAATTAAATAGTACGGTATCAATAAACGAGAAAATTCAATAAATTTTGTGAAACTTTGACGAATTAAATCATTAAACTAAAATAATTGGAGGAATCGAATCGATATTATTTAGAAAACAAAAATTAAATAACTGATATTAATTACACAATCACTGCGTACCGGTTAATGATTTACGAAACGAAAATGTTCTCTACAGTTCTTTAAGTAGCAGGGTATACGAATAAGTCGATAATAAGAGATATGATAACATCACAAAAATACAGGGACCGCTTTGCGGATTATTTCGTTATTTTCATATTTATAATATCCTCAATCTTTTTCAATTAATTTAAATATATAATTAATAATATTAAAACGTTATACTTCATTTCTTTGTTTTGTTTTTTTATTCTTTAAGACAACATTATTTGCAAATTAAAAATCAGTGCGTCGTTAGCAATAATCTAAGTTTTTAATGCGCAATAATTGCAAGAACAATAATAATATTAATAATTTGTATGGCGAGCCACTATTCTTCGTTTACCGTCGTTTAAATTGTATACATTGAATTCTTGCAAAAATCGCGAATTTCCGACGACACCTTCAATCAATCAATCAAATTATATCAATAAATATTCTCATAATTGTATACATTCTTTTTTAATTTTAATTATGATACAACACTGTTCATATTATATAGTATTTATTTACTTTTTTGTAATCGTAGGAATGCTACCGAAAATATATTATTATCAATATCAGTAATATTATTTCGACATATAATAATAATAATATTATAGTATAATAATTAATTAGATTTCACTTGATAATTATAATAATTATAATTATTACACTATGTACACCATGATCATCATCATATCGATATATGTATAATTAATTAATTAAAAAAATTGAACGAGTTAGATTGCAAACTTAACGTTACACGTATTTACTAGACAATTGTTTGGCAAGTTCCGTGTACTTCAAGAATTTCGAATGCGGACTCTCCTCGAAGCTATTGTTACCGCTACTACTACTATTCGACGCCGCAACCGGCGGACTCTTACTTTCGGCGGTGATCGGCGCCGCGACGTTCGACACGTTAGCCGACGATTTCCCGCTCGTGCCAGAACCCGACGCCTGTTGCTGCTGTTGTTGCTGCTGCTGCTGCTGAGCGGCCGATTTTAACGCGACCGGATCCGGTATGACGCCGTCCTTGACGAAATGCATTTTCGACAAGTGATGCCGGTACGCTCCCTTCGATATGAACGGTGTATCACAGAATGCGCACTTCATGATCGAATCGGACGTCATCACCGCATCGTTACACGCCCAACTGAACGCCAGTATCGCGCCGGGCGTCGTCGACCCGCTCGTCGTGCTGTTTGGTCCCGACTGCGGATTACCGCTCTGCCCGTTATTATTATTGCTACCACTATTCGCACCGGTCGCGGCAACGGACGCGCACGACGCGGACGAATTGCTGTTGGTTCGCGTCGCGTTCGCGTGGTGATGCGTCGTCTCAGTCTTGTCGCACAGTTTCTGCAGGGCGGCCAGCGGATGCGAGCTACCGCGCTTACCGCCCGCACTGTTCGACGCGTTATTATTGTCGCTCGACGCGCCGACGCCCGATAAACTGTCGAACATCGAACTCAATGCGCCCAAACTGCCGCTTCCCGTGCCGCCGCCGCCGCTTTTCCTGTTGTCGCCGTTCGTACTGCGTGGCGTCGCCGAGCGATCGCTACTTGCCGGACTACAAGTGCTGTTGCGGCACGGACTGTTCACCGGTTGGCCGACAGCGGTCGTCTCGTTGTTCGTCGGCGTGTTGTTATTCAAGCCGCGTTTCGCCGTCTCGTCGTCCTCCTCTTTGATATCCTTAATCGTGCTGCTGTGATAACTGCTACGATCGTCCTCGTCCGCGCAATCCTCCTCCTTCTTAATCAACATCGCTAGCGGTTCCGACGCGATCGACTGATCGTGTTTCTCCTCGTCGTCGATCTCCTTCTTAATCTCGATCTCCTCCGGCAGCTTGTCCGACATCGGCGACTTGTCCCTCTTATCGGGCGTCGATCGCGGCGTCGACAGGTGGTGACTGCCTGGCGGCTCCATTTTCCTCTCGGGCGTCAACGATTCGATTCGACTGCTGCTACGATCGCCACGCTCCGATATCGAACTCGATTCGCTGCCGCTACGTTCGCGTCTGCCGTACGGTACGTTCTGGCTGTTGTGGTAGTTCCGCAGCAGGTTCATCGTTTGCGGATCGACCAGCGGCTTCGTGTAATCGACGCTCTCGTCGATGCCCAACCGTTTCAAAATGCTCGAACCCATCGGCGCGGCCGTCGGACCGTGGCTGCCCGGGAAAGTGTTCTGTCGGCCGCGCGAATCGAAACTTTTCTCGATCAGTTTCTCGATGGCGTTCAATACCGACGGCGACGAACCGTTGTTATTCTCGCCGCCCGCGCCCGCTCCCGCAGCCGACGGCGGTGGCGCGTCTTTCGTGAGGTCGGTCGCGGCGGTCGGAGGCGATCGCGTCTGCGTTATCGGCGACGGCGACTTGTTGTTATTGTTCTTACGCTCTTTGTCCGGTATCAGGATGTTAGCGTTCGACATTAGCGCGCTCTTCAGGAAGTTCCGTTGATTGTTACCCAACGAGCCGCCGCCCACGCACTGTCGTATGTGATCGACGAATAGCGACGTTTCGATTTTGTTGCCGCACTTCTCGCACGTTATCCGACCCGCCGTCGTGTCGCCACGCACGACTTTCTCCATTATGCTGCCGACGCCGTTCTCGCCGTTCTTGAACTCGTGCTGCGCCCGCTCTAACTCTAGCAGCTTCCGCACCGGCAGCGACTTCTTACGTTTCTCTCTGGTCTGCCGTCTACGGCCGCCGCTCTCCGTAATCGAACGCATTATGTGTTCCTTGTAATGGGAATTCTTCACCATGTGATTACTTAATTCCTTCAGCGAACTAAAGGCCTGATCGCACACCTTACACGTTAACACCGCACTGACGTGGCTACTGGCGCTACCTGGTGGACCACCACCGCCTCCGCCTTCACTGCGATCTCTCCCGCCGCCGCCGCCTTCGCCGCCGCCGCCACTGCCGCCGCGGCCACCACCCCCTTCGCCACCTCCGGCATTTCCGCGACCGCCGCCGCCACCTTTCGCATCGTCAGACGAACGCCACGAAATGATCTGCTCCTGCGAGATGATGTTCGTATAATGTTGCGTCTGTTGCATGTGCGACGTCATTTCCGCTAACGATCGGAAACTCTGACCGCACCACATGCACTTCAGTATTTGTCGCGTCTGTTCGGCCCCCTTGCCCAACCACACGTCCTGTCCGCGGACCAATTTACGCGGCAGCGGCATCGTTTCTTTGATCAGCAAATTCAAATCGGATTGATTCGGTTTGTTCGACGTGGCCGACGTCGGATTCGTGGTCGCGTGCGACGGCGACGACGTAATCGGCGGCGGCTGATGATGCGATTGCACCGGTTGCGACGACTGAATCTGCGGCACGGGCACGTTGACGCCGCAGTGCTTCGCCTCCTTCATGTGCGTCGTCAGCGCTTGCAAACTCGGGAAGCTCTGTTTGCACCACACGCACTTCAGCACGTCTTTGGCTTGTTCGGCACCTTTGTTCAACCAATGCGATTGCCACGCGCTGTGACGGCTGGTGGCCGAATTCACCGACGCCGTGCTGTTCGACATCGTGCGGAACAGATCGTCGCCGCCCAACTTGCTCAGTTCGCTCATTTTCTCCAGCGCTTTCGTCGCATCGCTCGGCGCCGTCGTCGGTTTCATTTTGCCGTTCCACAGATCGGACGCCGACGCGTTCGCCGCCTTCGGCGATAAACTGTTAGCGGCCGCTACGGCTGCGGCGAAATAAGGTAAGTGTGACGCGGCCACCGGTGACGCCCATTGCGGTAACACTTGCGGTTTGTAGTCGGAAGTTCGCGATTTTCGCGCGGGCGGTTGCTGCATTTCCGTGTCGTTCGCACTGCGTTTCCTATGCGTCACGGATAAATCTAACGGACTGTTCGCCGGCATCTCGTTCGGCGTACCCGGCTTACTTAAATTGATTACCTCTTCCGTGTCGGTAACCATCGGGTCCGGCTTCGTTCGTTTACTACTGAAATCCAAAATGCCGCCGTCGGGCGACTGTAACGGCGGCGAGTTCGACGCGATCGGATTGATGATTAAACCGGGCGGCGACGACGACGAGGACACCAACGGCGACGCCGAACTGCGATTGTACTGCGGCGGTAACGGCGACGCGATCATCAGTCGATGGGCGGCCGCGGCGTTCAGGTAGGCGGCCATCGCAGCCGATTGTGGCGGTAACAGAGCCGCCGCGGCCGCCGCCGGTAACGTTGGCGGTAACGCGACACCGACCGGACTTAAAGCGGTCGGACCGAGCGGCACGCTACGCAACAGACCGCCGCGGTCGGAGAAGAGCGATTCGCCGGACGGACATCGAGTCGGTGCACCGATCGAATCCATCGATTCGCGCGATTGACAACGCGGACTCGGCGAGTCTCTGCAATTAAAGAGAGAATACGAATGAAAACACGTTCGATTACACAAGGCAAATGCGTAATGATTATTTTTTGTTCTGGACTGCGAAACGAACGACATTACAGCATTCGCTCCGGTTTCGGAATGGCGATGCGTTGAGTCGAGGGCCCTTTTTTTAAACGCGGCTTGATGTAACAGTGTTTGTTCTGTTTTTATGATTTACGATAATAGCGTAGGTTAGCTAGACTCTCTTTATTACTTCTTATATATTATCGGGTGCGGGCGGGCGGCCCGGACCGGCGACATCACAGACCAAAGACGGACGTGGAAAGCAAACAAACAAACAAACATAATTTCGCAATCGTAAAAACGACGAGAGCGAAAATAACAACAACAATAAAAAGCTATAAGCTGCCGGGGCCGAACAAATAACAATCATACAAGAATCCAGATAAGAGGTTTGTTGTTATCATTAGTTAATTACTTTTCGAATCTTAATGCAATGTATACTCACTTTTCGGTCATGTGATTCGGCTGCGTAATTGCATCGTCGTTGACGCTGCTACGCGGCGACGGCAGGTCCGCTGTCGGCGTCGTCATCAGCGTCGGCGGCGGCGACTGAACACCGTCGTCGTCGCCGGGCGTCGGTGACGCCGCCACCGTCGAATTCGGCGTCATCGACGAACGCGAATCGTCATCGCCCGTGTCCAGTTTCTCGCCTTCCGGCAATTCTTCACCACCTTCCCCTGTAAAGGAGAAATAAAGGAATTGATTAGCAATCGATTTTTAATTCAAATGAACGGCATTTAAACGATGATCGTGCCGTCCCGATTATTCTTGCCCCGAGTCATGAATTTTCTTAAAGAGATTAGCGTATCGGTAACAGTGTATAGGTACGAAGATGGTATCGGTGGACGATTTTTCTGGGAAACGTTCCTCTTTGTCGACCGTTCGCATACGGTCCGGACAGTTAACAATGCGAACGGTACGAAATAGGTGACGTTTCAGTCGAGTAAAGCGCGTTCGAAGCTCGCAAAAAAGCTCGTTCACAATGCACCGTCGTCTGTCGTTTCTCGCCGATCGGTTCTTTCCCTCGCTCTAATGCAACAACATCAGCGATCGTTTGTTTGCCGTTGTTGTTGTTGTTGTTGTTGCTCCAACTGCTACTGTTGCCGTTGTTGTTCGCTTGTTGTCCATTCGTCCCCGTTTATTATTATGAATGCAACAACGTTTAAATCGTGATAAGTTGAGCGTACGTACAGGAGCGGAATGGTTATTAAATAGAAAAGTACGAACTCTTTCTTCTTTGTTGTTCTCGCTCTTTTTTTTTCGAGTCTTTTGTAGTAATATTAAAAGAGTGTGGTAACAACAACAACAACGACGACGACGACGACAACACAACCGCCAACTTGAGTGTGATTGTTGTCGATGTCTCCCGATGTCGACACACACATGCACACGTGGATGCGATGGCAGTGAGACAAAGAGAGATAGGATGGGATTTCTCTCGTTGTTGACGGTGTAAATAATGTAATGCAAGGAAATGTTAAAACACGATTCGATTAACCGGCCAGGAAAAGGCGGAGTGAAATCGTCGAGAACGCATCTCGCTGACCAATGACTCTACCGTTTCAGTTTAACATGTAGATGGTACATAAAGGTATATACACATATATACGGAGAGAGATATATGCGAGGCAGCAAGAGTAACCAGCAGCTTTGCTGAAACTAATTACGTTGATTTATGTTGCCATTGTTCATTGTTGCTCCCCGTGTTCGGACAGTTCTCGGATAGACGTATAGACACACACGTGTGCGTGTGTACGTGTGCACGCCCATAATCTATTCTTTCTCTCTTTGCATTATATGCATTTCACCACTATTTGCACTTCTTGCAAATATAAAGAACGACCTCGAGGACCTCCCGTGGCGACCGAACCATTCGAGAGATTTGGACGACACACGCTGAAGACGTCGCGTGAACGGTAACGAGAAGAAGAAGAGCAACCTGAAGAGGAGATGGAGCAGAGGGGAGCCGGTTGGTAACAGGAAAATCAAAGCAAAACGCACGACAACGACGACATCGAGGACCGCCCCGCTTCTTCTTCTTCTTCTTCTTGTTCTTCACTTTGCGCTCGCTCGCTGGCCGGTTTCTTATTTTATTCCACTGACAGGCCGTTTCGCTCGTGTGTTTTTTTCCCTGCTCATGTACAAGCCAAGCTTACGGAGGCACAAGACGAAGACGCTGTGGTGGTTGGTTGCGGTGATATACGTTTCTTCGTTTCGTCCGACAGATGCTATCAACAAATTGTTCATGTTAAAGGGCCGTTTAACAACGAGTACCGAAGAAGCGTACACATAATATTGGTACATTTTGTACGGGCAGAATACAAGAAGCAACGGTTTAACTAACGACGGCAATAACGTTGCTACTGATGCGTCTTTTAAAAAGAACCAGCAGCGGCAACAAAACGAGAAAATGAAGCGCGATTGATATGTAGAATGTGAGCGAGCTTTAACGATTTTAAATTGAGGAGACGATATTGCGCGTCTTCTCGATTCCATATAAATTGGTGCGATGCGATCTACGTGGCAAAGACGTTTTTTTTTTCAGTCGCGAGCATTCATTAAAAACCGTTCGGCATCAGATTACGGCCGGTCGAACTTTGTTGGTTAGGTATAAACGAACTTCTTGGAGATAATGAACTGGTAGAAATTCGAAAAGAGTGGGCAATATAGTAATAAGCAAGAAGGTACTGCACCAATATGAATGAAACGGGGAGCAAGACGGACTTTGATGGTCTACGAATTGATTCAATGTTCCCTTTTCCTTGCAATTCTTCGTTCTTTTACTTTGGGGAAAATTAATTAATTTTTGTTATTAGGCCATAATTCTTGCGGGATCATTGCTATTATTATCGTTATCGTTATTATTGTGCAGTTGGAAATGAGAGACAATGGCTTATAAATCAGAGCGTGTACGTCGGAGGGGTGTTGCGAAGGGTAAAAAGTGTAATAATATATGAATATAGTATATATGTTAAGCAAAGGGAGATTTGAACGGCCTTTGCCACTTTACTACACACGCAAATACAAAGAAAGAGTGAAAAGTACGTATACTCGGTTGACTGGCTGGTTATGTGGATGTGGTTGTGGCTGGTTGCTTGCTTGCTTGGCTCGAGTTTTCTCTCTATACCCATCATACAGAAACCGAGTGCACTATATATACATGTATATATATATATGGAAAGTTATTAGGGCCGTTTCGCCTCCAGCCAATTAACCAAATTGCCGAGCTGGCTAAGCTGGAAATATGCTATCTGCAGATACATTTTCCAGTCCAGACAACTGCCTCATAACATTACTTACTTAAATATTTGCGTTAAATAAATCACGATGTAATTTGCAATTCAAAAATTTTATATCGTCGTAGTTCGTAATAAATTTCCCGTTGTTATAAGTTTCCTTTTTATATTTATTTATTATTTGCGGACTAAAACGCAATTCTCTTCTTATTCGCACAACTCCGTCCCCTCGCTCGTTCCATAACATTACAGTAAATGCTCGAATTCGTTTTTTGCCAATTTTCCCATTTTAATTTCTCCGTCTTCGATCACTTTTAAAGCACAATACGAGACGATGAGAGAAGAAGAAAAAACTGTTCACGCATTATAACCGCGAGTCATTATTGCACGTGGTACATTTAACAAATTTTAATAATAACATAGAGCAAATTTAAAATAACACACTTTCAAGGTAAAATGAATCGAGAAGAGCAAGTACAAACTCTTCAACTTCATCTTCATCCAGTGACGTGAACCGACTTAATAATAATACAAGAAGAACACGACAGGGAAAAAGAGCGAAAGAGAGAGAGAAAAAAGCGAGGAAGAAGTTGAAGGAAAAGAAGGAATGAGCGATAGCAGAATGATGTAGCAGCAGCATCATCATCAGTGGAGAGGATCTACAAAGGAAAATTAGTGAATAGGGAATGTGAAGTGAATGAGCGAACGAACGAACGAGCGAGCGAGTGAGTGACTTGACTGACTGACTTGACTTGACTGACACCGTGAATTGCTCGTTTGATTGACGCTTGAATCTCTTTCGCTTTACACGTAAATGTGGCAGGTGACTTTTAGAAATCATTTTAACAAACAGAATTAAATTCATTATATGTTATTTTAAGTGGAAAACAATGAGATGAAAAGAAGAAGAAAGTGATAATGATAGACTTTTTCTTGTCGCGTCCGTTTTCCTTCTCGCGATTTTCCCTCCCGCGGATTATCCATATAAACAATTTACAGGAATACGTAGCATAGTCCGCGTAATCGGTTCCGCCAACATCCCGGACTGATCGAAACCGGACTTTGCGAGAGGTATTTCTGTATTTCAAATTTAATTCGGTTGGAAAGTTATAAATTCGTCCATCCTCTAATTTCCTTTTTCGATCTGGTTCTTTCTGCATGTTTGCATGTGATAATGTAGAAGAGATGCGATAGAAGGAAGAACTATGAACGCAGAGGATAAGAGAAACGAGGACTCTCGGCCACGCGAAAATTACTTTGTACAGGACAACGAAAGGCAAAAAAAAGTAAACTAAACATGAGTAAAGGACGGAACATTACAAAACGACCGGCATAACGTGCGGTACACGGCCGTTACGTCGCACATAACCTGTGGGATTATTCGGTCCGGACGAACAAGAGAGTCCGTTTAGTAGCGTCAGGACGCGTCGTTGTCCTTCCACATTATATAATATTATCTCGGCGTTTTCGTCGGACAAACGCCGCGCGCGACGCTTATCTTCCCCGTTCTTTTCTATTGTTCCGCTTGTATTTTTTTTCTCTCTCTCTCTCGGGTTTTATTCCTTCGCCATGGATGTTATTATCGTCCCCGTTGTTGCTGCTTGTTGTCGCGAAATATATATTTATAAACGCGCTACGTTTCCTCTTATTCCATTCTCCCTACTTTCATCCCTGCTCCACGTATCTTTCACGTACCGTACGTTATTTTATTATTACGGTCCCCTCGTACGTACACCTATTTTTGTTTTATTAAAATATACGATTCTCCTTGTAATCGTTGTCCCGGAACAATAACGGGCACCGAACGTTGGAAATTATAAAGAAGTCCCGAGCAAAAAAAAGTCAATTAACGTACTTAATATGGACAAGAAACGAGCAAACGGGAGGGAAAACTAAATCGATACGAACGAAACTTCTTCCGCCGTTCGCTGGCACGATATCACGTCCTCTCCGGAGACCGAGCGAGCGAATTCGCCGTTGCCGCTCTATTAATTATTTTCACCCATCGACAAGTCAGCATCGGACTGCGTTTAATACGTGTTAAAGAAGGATGCGAGCACATATACGAATGTTACTTAGTATTTATAGAGTTGATGAAGGGGAAGGAATCGTGCGAACGAGAGTGGGAAAACTTCATTAGACGCGTCTGGCTTCGATTACCGACGTGGAAAACTGCGGCGGCTTTCAAATAAGATTCCTCTCACCTTCCGTCTAGCCCTTAGGCGCTGGACCGATACGTTTAGCAAAAGAGAGCGTTAGCAATCGTTACTTCCGCAATAACAATCTCTATATCTCGTTTATCCGTCTCGCTTTTTTCGCCCGCTTCTCGCGTCTTTATATCTCTCTTTTGAGGCAAAAGAAACGTATGCCATCACCAAAAGGAGGAAAACAAGATGACTTCGTGTACATTAAATCGCAATTTCTTTTCTCCCTTCGGACCTGTCTCAGCGCTCTTGCCGTATAATCAGCGCCGCCACTTGCATACCGAAATAAAGCGAACCGTCTCGGTTTGTGGAAGGAATTGCTCTATGGGACATCAACGTCAATTTATTCGTAATAGAAATAGTTTTCTTTTCATACGCTTCTCTAAACGATTTTCTATGCGTATTAGATTCCATCCTTAGTGATCTTATGTTAATTGCACGGATTAGATGTCGAACGTTAAGCAATTTATGTAATAATTGTTAAGCGAAAACTGGTCGTCGACGTTTATTTATGCTAAGAAGATGCTCTCTAATCGCTACGTTAAATGCGAGGACATTAGCAAAGACAGGAAGTTGACTTTGCACGAATCTTCGAACGCATTTCAATACTAATCGAATTTGCTTATACAGTTATAACGATCATCTTATTTTTCTCTTCCATTAATTTAATTGCAGCCAATAATTTATTATAATATGTGCATCTGAAACGGTTAAGATTGGAATATTTCCATTTGGCATAACTTCATTGCGTTCTCTGCTGCATATTCAAACATATGAATACCAAATCTGAACGAAAAAAGAAAACGAATTCGTTTGCACTTTTATTTCTTCCTTCAACAATTTTACAGTTGCAAATAAACCGTAACCTTGCACACATAAAATATTCAAGACGAATTACCTGTTGCTGGCGGTAAGGTAAAGTTACCCCAATAATATTAGGAGGGTCGAATATCGTTTCGCTCGCGTTTTATTACAAAATCAACACCCTCTTCTTTTTGCAAAAAGTTCTCACTTGTTTACTTCAACGGTTGCAAAAGAGTGCAAAAGAGTTTCTGTTATTGCAAAAAAAAGAACAACCCGTTCCATTGCTATCAATCAATCAATCAATCAAGTTAGTAGCAGCACAAAAAATATACTGGGAGAATTAAATTCTTTAAAGCCAGTTCTTTTTTATTCCCAACTTATTGCTCGAAGCCCCCATCCGTAAACGTCAACGTCTCGTCCGCTTGATTGAAGAACCTCTTCATTTCTCTCCTCGGCCAGTGACAGTTACACACTCGAGAACTACTATTTTTAGATGCAAGTCACTCCGTTCACAATATTACAATAATGATAAAAAATAAATAATAATAAAATGAAGGAAAAAAAAGGGGAGAAATTGAGTGTGGCAGAGTGAGAGAGAGGAATTATTATTATTATTCGAAGAGCGAAAAAAAAATTTGATCTTCCTGTTGCTTTCGTTGAAGGGAATAAAGTTGCGAGCATCGATAAACTTGTAACGTTCCAATCTATTAAACGTCAATCATTCGCACGTCGGTATTGGATTGATTGCGCTAAATCGAAACTCATGAATCGATTATTTAATGCTCAGACAGCATAAAAAAGCAACAGGAGACTTGAAAAGATGCAAAAGAAAATCGGTTAATAATTGCTACAAGCCAATGGGAGCAATAGTGGCAACAATAATTAATCAAGCACTTTATATGAAGATTGGCTCCTTTACTTAACCTTCTTCTTCCTCTTAACATTCGGTTAACTTCTCTTGCCCTTCATTCTATTACATTAACTCCATTTAGTTCTAACGTTTGATGTCCGTATGTGTGCGTGTGTGTGAGTAAATTTTTAATTAGGTAAATATAAATGCGATGGTAATGGTAGTTGTTGGTGGTAGGTAAAAGAAATGGTAGAAGAAGAGAAATAATCAAGGTGATTTTATTTGTTTTTGGTCCTCTCTCTCTCTCTCTCTCTCTCTTTCACTTATTAGTTTGTTGCTCCGTGTTTTGTTGTTGTTTATAGTGTGTGTGTGTGCGGAGAAGAAGAGCAAATTGTCCTAAATCAATAAGGTCAGGTTATAAAGCCGTCCTACACAAACAACGTTAAAAGCAGTATCCTGTCTATAACGTAGAAGATGTGTACCTGTCCAAACTGCCCACTTACCTCGCTATTGATTTATTGTAATTATTATGTATTATCATGGGGCCAACGTATCCAATCTATCGGCTTTTTGACCGACCTGACGCTATACCCGGAGCCCGTAATATAACATCAGTGAGATACAAGTTGTATGTCACTGTCCGATTCGTTAACGAGAAATTATCATTTTCATTCAACAACTTCTTCATATAACCCAATCAATTTTACCTCGCGTCGTCTGCGCGTCTCCCCCTTGTAAATCCGTTTGTATTCAATCAATTCGAAATTAAATGGAGACCTCTCGACGAGAAGAAGAAAAAGTCTTCTTCGAGAAAAAGAATCACTCAACCGTTTTGATATAAGTATGAACACGATTTAGTTCTTATTCTATTCATATTATCACTCATCCAATTCCATAATGGTTATTATTTATTTTGATTGTTGTTAATTGTCCAAAGAGAGATCGTTTGCGAAAGAAAAATACTCGACGTCACTTAACTTATTTTTTCTTAAATAACTCGCACGCATAGCCATCGTACGCGACATACTGGAAAATGACTAGACGTTATTATTTCGTAATTTAGACTCATTAATCAGCGACAAACATAATTTTTTGTTCTTCCCTCTTGTCCTCATCATCTACCAACTCAACGTCTTCGTTTTAACATCACTTGTCAGTTGGTTACTTTAACAGTCATACATACAATTTTCTTTGCAAAAGAAAACAATTCGATTTGAAAAAAAAATTAATAAGTTTGCATAAATTAAAAAGTCTAAAAGATTTGGGAAAAAGTTAATTTGATTTTTTTCACAAAAAGTTAATCGAACCTTGTTTGAAAGGGTTAAAACTAAAGTAAATTATTTATTTCTTTGGCCGAAAGGAAAATAATTATTTCTCTTTGGCAAAAAAGTGCCGATTGAATTTTCGCTTTTGCACTTTTAAAACAAATTAGAATTAATCTCTTTTTTCGCCTTTCGTCTTTACCATTCACTGATTTTCAACTTTAACAAGAAGTGTTAAGCAGTAGCCCTTTACATATATTTTTTGTATATTTTAACGAGCGTTAAACACCGTAATAATTCTTCGGCGAAGAGAATGAATGTCGAAGAAGTTATTGTCGGACGTATAAAAGAGGAGGACGCGCGCAAAGACAAGAAGTGCCATTCAGCAACATTAAAGACAACCAAAAAGAAAACGAAGACATGTCCGCTTGTAAAAGTTAATAGATCTCTTAAGAGCAACTGGAACAATATCACCATAAAGTGTAATATATTAATAATAATGGTTCGGTTTAACAAAAAAAAATAATTGTTTTATGTTGGTCGTCTTCCATCTCTTCGTCGTTTAGTTCTTTATTATTATGATTTTTCTTTTCGTTTTAGTTGCCGTTTATATTTACAGATCATAAAGTACTGAAGAGCCGCCGCTCTCGTTTATTGTCGCATAATGAGCATTCGTACCCAGGAGAATACACGTGTGACGTAGCATTCGTATGCAAAAGATATACGTACTCAAACAACTATTTGGTAATAGTATAACTAACAATAATATAAAACATTTTATTATACTGTTATTATTAATTTTTCTTTTTCGTTGGTATGTTAATAAATAAATATTATTTACATTGGACTCTATCCCAATCTTTTCTTCTCTCGCTTCGCCTCCTCCACAACAGCGTGTGTATGTGGCGGTAGTAGATAAATCACGAGCCTCGCATAATGAACGACGCAAACAAACATTCATATTTATCGGTCGTAAATGTTAAGTAATAAAAACGGGATACGTTTACCGAGTTTAAATAAAGACGATTTTAAAATAAATTTATTATTATAACCAGCAGCAGCACATGCAGGTCTTATTGTCTGCTGCTTTCACGTAACGCACCATCATCGTCTGCTTCTTTTAAAAGAAAAGCCCCCCAGTGGAGTAGAGCGAAATTGATCAAAACAGAATTTTATTCGGGCAATTGAGATTCGAAAATCAAAATTAGTCGTCCTCGATTTTTTTCTCTAAGATCTTTCCTCCGCATCATTATCGTTGTCTCCGGCGTTTCCAATAATCTAATTATAAAATTTATTTCTAACCGAATTGTTTTATTGTGTTACAGACGAATTCGTTTTTCTTCTTCTATTTATTGTTATGATTATGATTATTTTTAAGATAATTTATGAGAAGTCTTTTACTGCCGCCGTCTGTTGCACAACAAGAATAATAAAAACGAAGATGTGCGTTAATAAATTAACATCAAATTAAAACTAACACGACACTCGTCTAAATGCAAGTTTTTCCCTCGCTCGAGATAAATTTATTGTTTAATAAACAGATCTCCAATCTTGAGCAATAGTAGAAAAAGTTTAATGAAGATCTGTAATTTATTATTATCCGACCAAGTATTAACTGCTTTTGAAAACTTTTTCTATCGAAAAACGTGTCCTCAAAAATAGTTATATCGATAACGATTCCACCTAACTAAATGCATGATTTTGCCTTTGATCTCAAATCGAAGCTTGAGCTGAACTTTAATTAACCAAGAAGAATGTTAAGTAACTTTTTTCTTTAGTTAAAGAATAATAATTTTGCAATAATATAACGTAGTGAAACGTTAAATTGGCCATAAATTCTCATCGAGACGGTGCATACAAGTAATGATTTTAGATGTAAAAGATTATAAGCATATTTTAAAGATCGAACGAAAACTGCTGCTAAGGTATCGGGAATGATATGGAGGAAGAAAAAAAGTTTATTTTGCTCATTAATTAAAAGATATGTAGACCGGAAGCTCTATAACGTTTATACGTAATGGTCGTTGTTCGGAGAGAGAAAGAATCCATCGTAAGAGGAGATTTATGTAATATGTTACATTAAAAGTTGATGTTAATTAAATCGAATATTAGCGAGACGTACCTATACGTCTGTGTGTGCGTTTGAGATTAACGTGATTCGCTCATTCGTTTGCTACTTCCTCTCTTTCGTTCACTTCATTTCGTACGCTTTTTAATAATAAAAGGCACATTAATTTACGAAAAGCAATTAATACCGTCTCTTTCTATCTTTCATTTAGTGCTTCACTCCAGCCATCTCACCTTTTCCTCATTCCTTTGACCTTTCGCATTCAATCGCAACAATTATCAAATTTAAATTGTTCCACGCGTAATTTTTTATTTTAAAATATTTTTGAAGCAATAAAGTGTCTCAACTAGTAGCTGAATTTTCTCAATTCCTTTCTTACCATAATAAACATCGCTTTTTTGCTAGGAGGAATCGATAACTGGTTATTAACGTAAACAGAGATTAATTAAAATCAGAGGCGATAATAATAATCGACGACATTGAATGTTTATTTCTGATTTAAGTACGTTTGTTATTGTTTATTATTACATCACTAAAAGAGACTTGTTGTTATTATCTAATAAATAAAGTCTAGAAAAAGCCAACTCTCCTCCGGCTATCATTTTCAAGTCGAGTAAAACAGTCTTCAACGCGGAGGATAATATTTCATATTTGGAGACGAATATTTTCAGTTTCGAAAGAGGACGAAAGATAAGCAGACAGAGAAGGGAAAATATTATATAGTACCTCCATAATTTTGATTTATCGAATCTAGTTCTGTTATAAGACGTTTAAATATTAAATTAATAACAGGTACATTAGAATTGTGTGTTGAGTAAATTATTAATAACGATTCCCTTCTTTAATGCAAGAAGTAAACAACAGCGAAAAAAAGTCGGCGGTAATAAATCGCTCACGTATCCATCGTTCCAGAGCAAAAAAATCGTTAATTAACTTGAAAACTCTCCAAAACCAAAAAAGCAGCTTTTAATAAATTATCAAACGCCAACCTCCGATGGCATCCTTTCCGTCTCATTTTTTGTTTTTATCGATGTTAATTTTGTGGAAGGAGAAATTTTCAACAAAAAGTTTGATAGTTATGCAACAAAAATCAGACCGCTGGAAGAGAAGATGTCATTTGCGGTCTGTAATTATTTCAAATTTATACTCTCTCACTTTCCGTGTCTCTCACCCTGTGTATGTGTGCACATACAAATGCCAGACTTCTCTTTTAAAGTGATTTATTAGGAATTTCATTCGAATCGAATAAATTGTGTCCAACGGTTTTGTATTGTCCCCTACGCCTCCGTTTGTTTATGACTAAATGGCGGTGCGTATTTGCAAATATTCCGGTTACATTCTATCTACGAACGATGGGTTTTCCGCTTCTTCGTCATCATCATGGTCGTCGTTGTCGCCGTCGTGCACGTCTGTCCATCTCACGCTCGAAATTACCAACAATAAATAATAATAATTACTGCAAGAAAAAGTTGACAGAAAAATGATTTAATTCGTTTTTATTACACTCGAAGAGAGATAGATGGAGAGAATCGAAGGTCATTTTCGAATTCCATTATTGATGACTATTTCGAATGTAAATTGGACGTGATTAAGCTGAAATGATGTTGTAAAACTTAACAAATTCTTTCGATTTTCAATTCCTCCTTCGGTGGATACGCAAAGTAAAAAAGATTAAAAGAATTAATGGTCAAGTGGGTATGATAATTGGTATTAAATGTTGATCAGAAGGTAAGTCAATAAACGAGAATCCAAATGGATTATACAATAGGAATCGGTTTTTTGCCTTTCTTTAAAGGATTTAAACATTCAAATTCGTTTCCAATAAAAATTGTTTTCTTTCTCTTCGTGATTAACGAAATTCGTTACACACCTACAAACAGCCATAAATAATATATATTAATGTCCATAATTTTCGTATTTCAATAATACCAAATAACGATTCCTTTATTAAAGTAATAACGAGCAACGAAATTTATTTTTAAAGAAGTGTCGTCGCACGTCCATCGATTAGAGACATCATCAATAAACATAAAAAGAATTGGAGGAAGAGAGAAAGAGATATTGAATATAAAGTGTGGCCGTTGGTTCATTATTATTATATTATTCTATTTAAAATGCCTACATTGTACATGCCACAACGAATTTTTATGTATGTGTGTGTGTGTGTGTGACTATATTATTACCTTATTATAAATTTAAATGAGCTGAAATAGCGCCACCAGCTTAGCCACTTTATACTAATGAAAGTTAATATCGTACAACATTTTGTAAACACACTACTTATACGGTGCGATCAAATAATCAATTTTCATTGCTGTAACTTATGTTGGTAATATTAAGAGCTATCGAGACTCTGAATGATTGTTAAAAGAAAAGTAGACTAGCATCTACAAATACCTTTTGGTAGTATTGATAGTCATCAATATCAATCGTTAATTAAAGAATTTAACGCAAAAGTCAAACGAAATCGAAAAGCGCGAAATTCGATTCTGCATAAATTGTGTCGATCGTTCGGTATTTTAAAATGAATGATAAAAGGCAGGATGAAATGTTTACGATTTAATATTCATCATCGGACAGAACTGATAAAAAGAATGACTCATTTCCATCGAAAAGGGACGGCCGTTTCCTTCGGCGCAATTAAATATTTTCGACTATAAATTTGAAGTTTCTTTTTTCTCTTCTTGTCTGCTTGCTTTACCGATACGTAATAAAATCGTTCGTTAAAATTCAACATAATTGAAATTCTTGCGTTGCGCCAGGTAAACGTAACGTTAACATTCCTAAATGTTGAGCGTACGGTTTATAATCGAGCAAAAAAAAGGAAACACCGTACTCCCAATATCAATAACTCGCGCTTCTTTGCTTGGCTTTTAATGCAGCAATAATAATGATGATGATAATAGTTGGAGGGCAGTAACGCGTGTTATTCACAATAAAAACCCGAACACGTGGATTTTTTTCTTTGCCTTCGATGTTTCCCCTCTGTTCTCTCCCTGTACTAGGAAACAATATAATACAGAGTGTTGCTTCTTGCTGGTGCTTCTGTTGTTGTTGTTGTTCTTCACGTTGTTTGTTGTTGTTGTAGCGATAGGGGTCGTGACCTCTCTGTCTTTCTATCCCTATCTCTTCGCCCCTTCCCCCGCGGTATATTATGCATCCTTCAGAGAGAGGAGAGACTCCGCGGTCCACGAGGTATGTTAATGGTGACGTTTAATGGCCGTACATTGTAAATCTAAATGTGTAATTACGTCGTGATATGCTTTTCATGGCCGCAACAGCAACAAACAACAACAACAACAACGAAGAACAGCAACAACAACGTGAAGAAGTAGGAGAAGAAGTGCGCGGAACAAGCGAAACGCAAAAGCCGGGGCCGTAAAAGTTATAGCTTTCGGCTTATATAAATATATACACACAAACACACTTTGGCTACCGGCGTCGTATAAAGGAACCCGTAGCACTTGTAAATATAAATGTAAAACTTAATGAAAGGTAATGGGATGCAGCACGACGAATCGATATTAACGATTAAATCACGTGTTTGATATGTAGAAGCTTTTCGACGAATTCGATTAAGCTCAAGTAAAAACGTTAGATTTGAAAATGTTTTTAATGATCTGCAGGAGGAACCAACTTTTTCAATCCTTTTCGTTGTTCAAGTTCGGTTGAAGAATTTCCTCTGTACAATCGCGTAAGGCATTTTAGTGAGACATTATATCTCGAAGGAAATTAATTCAAATGGCATTTGGTATTGAGTAGGATTCGTTCTAAAAAGAGGAAATAGTAAACGGAATGATGGTACGTATTAAAATAGCTGACCGATATTAATTGATATTAATATTAAATAATAATCGGACTTAATTTCACGTCAATTAAATTAATTAATAGCGGAGTTTTGCTGAAAATTATTTTCTAATTGACTACGTTCCACGTCTCGTCGCAGCTATTGCCACATATTACCATTATTCGGACTTGATTTTTATGGTATCCTTCTTTCTCATCGTCGTCGTCGTCGTGATACAATTTTCTTTTATAAACTTTTTCTTATACGGAATAAATACGAAAGAAAAAATTAATAAAATAAGACGGATACATTAATTTACAGAAACGTCTCTTATTTTATTCCCCGTCTCGTTCATATTAATTTTATTAAATTAATAACGTTTAATTTACTCGCATCTCTCTTTCCTACCAATTTCTTTTAACTTGTCCTATAACGTCTTATGTCGGCATCCACGCTTGCTTACGATTGCATTTTGAAAAAACGAAATGTAGGTAATCAATATAATTTTATTAATAGCTAACTGTTGGAAAATTAGACGAAGAAGAAGCGGTTGATTTGTTACGATAAATCAAACGTTCGACAACTTACGCAAATCCTAATTAATCTGATCGATTGCACCGTAATTACGGATTTAATATTATTACGTGGCCATGTAATCATGGTGGTAAACGTATGTCTGTATTTGTGTCGGGTCGTATTTTAGTTATTAAAGGCCGTTTAAAATTATTATGGCGGGTTACACGACGTCGCGGTAAAATGTAGAGCAAACTGAATTTAAATAAATTAGTACCAGCTCATTACGCATACCAAACGCTGGTCTGTTTTTTCTTTCTTTAACACAGCGTTTACTAATTTATTATTGCACCTTATTTAATTATATTTTTCAAACGATAATCGGTAATTTAATTAAATTAAGATTAACGATTTGGATTCGATATATAATTTTTTTCTGTTCGGTTTTTGGAACCAAGTCCAAAAGAGAAACGTTTTGATGAAGTGACGGACAGGTGCTGTTGGTTACGTGATATATTGAAACTTGAAAGGGCGACACAACGGGATGGTTCAGCTGTTCTTTCTTCAACATTCCATCCGACATTGGCATTTAACATTTAACATCTTCAAATGTGCACACACTCGCATACACATACATGTATCTAACGGTAATTAAATGTATATGCACGTGTTGGCGATTGTGTATGTGTATAAATGTCTCGTTCTATAGATTCATTACAATGGCCATTTGTCTTGCGAATAAATAGTTGCGTTATTTGCCAAAAAGGAAGGCACCGCTAGAAAATGACGTAAAAAGAGCGGACCGAACGAAAAAGAATTATTAACATCAACTGGTTAGCGGTGGCGCAGCGGTAATAATGGTCGTAGTGGAAGTAGTCGAGACAGATGGATGTGGCGAATTTAAATTTAAAGAAGTGGCTCTCTATCTCTTTAACAGCTCTACATTAAACGATGTGTCATTTAATTGGTATAAGTGTATGAATCAGCTCGTTCTTTCGCTTGCAATTTGTTTCTTCGTTTTCTACCTCGGCCATGCTTTTAACGTCTCACGCGATTATTTAAACTTTAACACTCGGGATAAATTACATTTTGAAAATTCGCGACGTGCAGATGATGATAATAATAATAATTTTGCATTTCTTCGCAAAATTTATTTCATCAGGAAAAAGTATCTTCTTTTTGGCAATGTGCTAACCAAAACAAACGGCAGAACCTACTTCGACGACAGATAGATGATGATTTTCGTTTTCTCCCATCGCTCATTGTTCGCAATCATAACACCAGAAATACTGATGAGCAACATTTTTGCCATCCGGCAAGTTTACTTCGAAACACGTCTTTCTTTTTCGTTGCTAAAACAATAAATTTCCCAACTAAAACTCGCGGCAACGGCAAACGGTTTCCCCAACGATTAAACCTCATTTGAAGTTTGCCCCGTACATTATTTAATCGACAAACTAAAGAGATATGACAATTCCGTGTCCCTATGTCCAAAAACTTTCGCAAGCAATAAATTCCGCCGAAAGACATGTGTCACACGTGCGTAATCAGTGGCGTCGCGAAGAGGTACGGGAAATAAATACACAAATCACATCAATAATAGTAAGAGGGCAAACGATAGGAAGACTTACACCAATCAAGAATAATAATTAGAATGCGAGTGCAGAAGATGCGTGCAAAGTTCGCGCGATTCTTCGAGCTCGTACCTCGATTCACATGCTTATACAAATAATAAAGAGCAGATGACTTAAATTAATTCGAATCACGTTAACGAACGCTGTAAATTACTAGACTCTCCTTTATTGTTGTTATATTGGTCCACTTACTCAACATTTCTTTCTCTCTCTCTCTCTCTCTCTCTCTCGCAAACACACACACACACACACAGAATATTGTTGTGCATTATATTTGATCGTACTTATGTGTGTGTGCGTCTGCAAATAGCTCTAGCTGCGGTCAGCAGCTGACGCCAGGAGATCCAGGACATTTTGATTTACGTTCAACCGAGGGCACACACGTCTGTCTATTGCCCACTTATTATTAAAACTTGATATATCTTTAAGGAGACACATTTACAATTATTGTCTGTGCCTCTTATTTTCTGCCCCGTTTTTTCTTCGTTCGAATCTTGTCACAATTCTATTTATTTCTCTTATTATTTGCCACTCTCTATTGCCAATTTCTATTCCTTTTGTTTATTACGTTTTAGTCCATCGCGAGACAAAAGAGAAGCCTTCTTCAACCAAAATCTGCCACAGCAGAGGAAGACGCAAAATCTAGCATAAAATCAACTAGAGCAAGATGAATAAAAACGAAATAGTTGTCTTTGTTATAGTTTCGTTACTATTATTATTATTACAATTGCATCGCAAATCTATAGCCTATATATAGGTTGGTTGTCAGTCAATTTCGCCAACGTTAGAGATACCTACGCTAACGAACGTGTGAGACGTTTTTCGCAAGAGTAACATATCCGACGTTTGAGGGACAGCCATTTCTACCCAAAGGAACCATCATTATTATTATTATTTAGGCGCGCGCGTGTGTGTGTGCGTCCCCAGTTTGTTATACCCTTACATCAAGTTTAGTAGTACAAGTTTGCCAAATATATTACCAACTATCGCACTACCGCTTATTACTATTATTACCTAAAACACACTTAATGCCGAACGTACACGAATTATTACTATTAATGTATACGTGTTTGTCCCTTTAGTTGGTAAAACTGCGTAGAAATCATTTTGATTGATTGATTGAGCATTTTATTAGGGGACGAAGAGGGGTTCGCGAAGGGGGAAAAGTTGAATATCTAATAATCGAATTTGAATATTAATGGTAAAGGACGGTGAACAATTTGAATTCGTTTATTTAAAACTGTTGTTATTTTTAAGCGCTAATTAACTAATTAATTCGCTCCTTTTTCTGTTTGGATTTCGAATTAACGTCACCTGTTACCATCCTCTAATTCCGTGCCCGTATAATGTTATTATTAACTACTTTTTGTCAATTTAATTTTGGACGCGCGATGCATTCTTACTGTTAATGCGTCTTTTTTTGCTCCAAACGACATAAATAATGTTACATTTCACAACAATGTCTCCTTGTTCCTTTTCTCTCGACGATAATCGAATGGAGCGAGACGGACTTATTATAATTTAGTACCTTAGACTCGCTAATATAAAGTTCGTTTCCATCTCGTTTTTGTCGTTAGTTCAAAACATAATCGATTTTAAAAGCGTGTGTTGAACATGAGGATGCATTAACGTTTAAAGAAGATGACGGACGACTGGCAGGTGCTGCTAGGTTCGAATTGTTTTCTTCTATTCGATGACGAACGAGGACTCGCCGCATGAACTACATTAGTTGCCGATCTCTCGCGGGAAATAAATAGCCGTTAAGCAATAAATTAAAGCCTCTTATTCTTTCTAATTTACAATTATTGTTACCAACATCATCATCATCAGCAACGTTTAATTCCGTCGGTTAAAATGAAACGACGAATAGACGTTTGGATTCGTATGCGCAATTTTCGACAACGGACAAATTACGATCTTGTCCCCGTCTACACAAACAACAACGTTTTTGCATATATCGAGCGATAAATAAATATTTTTTTTTGTCGTAATTAACCTAAATTCCTTGCCGATTCCCACGCACTAATTCACGTTTGCCAATTTACAAAACTCTAACGATTCAATTCGCTGTATAGCGCGGCGCCTCCACCAGAAATTTAAAACGTTTAACTACGTCGTTAAATTCTCAAATGATCGATCGACTTAATGCAAATCGATTTGGAAGAGCAAGAAATATGTTATTAATATCATTAATGATAAACAAATTGGATCGTTTAGTACATTTCAGCGTTTTAAGTATAATTAATGCATTATTGCCAATAAATTTAACGAATAAGATTAAAGTTTCCGTATCAAGGCAATTCCCTCCATCTCACTCTATATAAACTTCCGTTCAGCACATACACACACAGAAACGGAAGGCGTTTGTAGTGGTAGTAGATCGTCTCACTTGTTCTCGTCGGCGTCGTCGTCACGAGTTAAATTCATTTTAATTTTCATAAGGCATTATTTAGAATTTATGTCCTTCAACGTAATATCAGATGACGGGCCAAATGGGCTTATAGATTATAGACATTTACCCGCCCGCCCACCGCTGCCTTTTATGGGGTCTAATGCCATTTTACATAAGCCACGTTGCAACGTTCAATTAAACCTCCACCATTTCTTACTCCAACATCTTCTTTTCCTACTCCCTCGCCATTTCACTCTCTCTACGTAGACCCGTATGGATGATTGTATTTTATATTGCTATTATTCTTGATGTACACGCACATATTACAATGAATTTATCACATTTCATGGCAATTTTTGCTCTTGCTTGAAGTTTCGCTTTTTTGCCTTGTTAAAGACAAAGTGGTTTTCATCGGGTGAATCGATAAGTCCGAAGGGAAGTAGAACGATATCAACGGTGTCATACGGATGCCTCAAGTTTTAATTTACCCCGGGATCCTTCCTTTTTCCCGTTCGCTCCGTCTCCGCTTTTCACAATTTTTTGATTTGTCCGTTCGTTTCGTACGCGTTATAATACGGTCTCCTACATACACGGCGTCAGAGAGCGGGGCGAGTTTCCCGGCTCGTATAATGGGGGATATTTCGGGGAGGGACGACGACGACGACGACGGCGACGATGATGGTGATGGTGGCGATGGCGATGGCGGTACGTTCGGCTCACTCACATGCCTCACCTTTGCTCTGCATGAGAGAGTGTCCGTGCTGTTAGCTGCTGCCGTTGCTGCCGCCGCTGCTGTGCCCTAGAGATTTATAGACGTAGACCGAGTGACATCGCGGGGCCCGAACGCGTTTAATTATAATACTTTATTGCCCAATAAATCTAACCTCCTCCCTCGTTCGCCTCCTCCCACCGACTCTTCGTTCTCCTCTTGCCTTCGCCTCGCCGCCTCTTATTCTTCGCCTCTGCAAACTCCCGTATATTTCTGTACGGTTGGTCTTTCTGCAGCCAACAACTATCACCGTCGATGGCGCCCGCTTTGAAGGATAGCGTTCAATTCGGGGCGAACTGTTTTTCGATTTTCAGCCGAAGGGACGGACGTATTTTACGACCGAATTATGCGCTATTCTCTCCATCTTGCCCCTCCAAGCCATTTTGCACTCGCACTTTCACCACATCGCTCAATATTGTATGACGCAATTTTCGGAGATGAAGAAAAAAAACAATCAAAAATTGCAAATTTGTGAATTAATTGTTATTTGGAGGAGAGGAGAATTGTGTAAGCAATTTGCAATTACGATTCGATGCGCGAATAAATCTCCATTACGTACAGCAATCAATCTGCCAACCATCTCTCTCGCACTTTCGTTTATCCGTTCGTTTCCCTCGCTTTATTAGATAAAAGATTGATAGATAATTTGTAACCTCTTAATTATCACCATTATTATCCCTGTTAACGGCTTTTTGTAAATTAAATACATTCCGAATTTAAATGGGTAAACGACGCTTTAAATGTTTCTTATATACAAAGCGCGGCATCAACTTTCTATCGTAACACACACATACAGTGTAACGCAGACAAACAAGCAGACGTTTCCATCATTAATCACGGGCGAAGAAGCGGAGGCCCGCTTAAAACGCCGGCAAAAAAAATTGTTGTTAAACGGTCTCTCGTTCTTCATCGTCCTCATCATTTCTTTAATATTATTCTTCTTCACCTATTCACTATTATCCTCAACTTTTTTTTCCTTTTCGCTGCCTCTTTCCTGATGGACAATAGCGAACGAGAAGAAGAAGTGTAGAGAGATTCGGTAGCTGAATTCGTGGTGGTGATGGGTAACGCGTGCCGACCCTTGACATCGACCATTTGTTCGGCCCTGGGGGTCTTCCTCCTAACACTAAACCACCGCCACGATCATCATCATCATCATTAATACACGTTCCGTTCCAAATAAGATTTTACTCGAATTAAATTAAACACATACGCACACATTTTTATAATTAATTAAAATAGATTTCCTCCCGCCATGCCTCCTTTGTTGTTTAAACATCAATATCGCTGACAAGGAGGACTTTTTTTGTCGAGACGATGATGTACGAGCCGGAATCTGAGCGTCCTCATTAACGGTCGCCCTCTGTCGCCTTTTAACCTTTTTCCTTGTCACTCCTTTCCATTCCGTCCATCGATGAATGCCATCTAATTTATTGAGTTCTACGATGAAGAGTCAACGACGGGTGGTAGATCAACGACGTCATCTATCAGAGGGTACGACAACGGGACTTTGATGGTGGGAACCAGTAATTTCAACGGCACCTGGACCTCCTGCAGATGATTGAAGACTTCTGCTGCCATTATCTCTAATGCTGATATCGTTCGAAGCAAGAACAACAAGAACAATCCGGTCCATGTACGTATACTCGTGAGGATACCATTGCCAATTAAAAAGGACCGTTGATGATGACTTATGGGGAGTCATGATAATGAATGATGGCGAAGAGGTAAAGTGCGTTGTTTGTTGAAGATTGGAAAATAAAAGGAAAATGCAATTGATTACTCGAATCTGTGCTCGTGTTAAAACCGTTAAAAGAAACCATAAAGAACGAAACGAATGGCCCGATTGAGGCAGAAGCTTAAAAGCATCCATTCTTTTCTCGTTAAGTATAATTAAAAGGGAAATACATAAAAATCTAATTATTTCTATTATCAATTATTAACAGTCGACGGTTCGTTTCCAACTTCTTCGTTATTCCCTCGTCTTTCTCCCCTCGATTTCCACCATCTTCTTCTTCACTTCTACCGTTCGCCGTTTATCTAGATTTTAATTCCACTCTTCTATTCCACTTATCTGATATCGATATCTAAATTTACATTATGAAATCGAATCGAAAATAATAATAACGACAAGGACGTCGATGACGTTGATGTTGGACGATGCCTTTTAATTCCTTTTAATTGTCGAAAACGATCGGACATTGTTGAATACAAATAGTATAATTATGCTTATTATACTGGCAAGTAGTAAGAGCGTATCCGTTTTTGTTTTTATTTATATTTATTTACATAGAGTTTTGACTTCTCTATCGACGGCTCGATTCGATTTTATTGCGCCTCCGTTGTCGAATCGTACGTTAATTCAAACGATTTAATGAAGAATACGATGAGCAAGAAAAGGATAATATGGAATAAGGACAGAGATGGAGTTGAAGAAGAGTCAGTTGGTTTGAAGATTAGATAGAAAATTAAGAAGAGAGAATATAAACTAAGAATAATTCCGTTCGAGGGCCGAGCATTAAACGGGCGAGCGCGAGGAGAGAGAAAGAGGTCCAACACGACGACGACGACAACAACAACAACAACAAATAAGTCCGGTTTTATCGATTGGCGAAAGTAAGGAAGTGGAAAAAGGATGGAATGCGGGGGACGGAGAAAGACAGAGTCGTTGTCCTGGACGTGCGTGTTGATGAGACGTTCTCAGAGTGACAGCGAGCTGTCCGAGTGACAGACCTCTCTGCCCGTCCTTCAGTGTCCCGAAAAAAACCCATCGCTCCGTCTCTATCTCTTTCACTTATTCCCGCACTTCGCCGACCGACCTACACCCGACAGAACTTCGACTTGTCCGACAGATCAATGCTGGAAGCTTTAAAAAGCGAGCGAGCGCGAGCGAGAGAACGAGAGAGAAAAAGACGGACCAACTATGGAAAACGTCACCTGCATGTCACTCAAGGAGCTTAGTTTCTGCCTGGACACGTACTAATGGTACGAACATTCGCCACCGCCACCATCACCATCGGTCTCGTACCAACCACCGCCACCACCCCCTATTATTATTACTATTATCATTACCGGTTATTCCTCTTCGCCAAAAACCCAGTCAACCCCATCTTGCCCACTTGCAAACGAGAAACTATTCCATTTCAATTTCCAATTTCCCATTAACATTATCGTCAATCTGACCGGCTCGAATTATTATTAAGAAAAATGTTTGCACGCCAATTTAACAATTACCTCATTAAAACTAAAAGAAACCAAGGGTCGACGATGAGTTCAAGATAAGAATGAACGCGGAGATGAAAGAATTTAATTGATTATCACCAACCAAAAGAAGAAGGTCGTCGAAATTTGGTCCTTATTTTTTCCCGTCTCTCGTTTCTCTTTTCGTTCCCTTTTTTCTCTTGATCTCTTCTTGATGGCAAAGTGTCGAAAGATGTCAATCAATCTTGTCTTAAAAGACGGGACGAAAGGAATGAACATGTAACATAACGAATGATGGGATATCCACGAAAAAAAAAAAAGAAATAAGTGAGCGAAGGCAGGTAGATTCGTCGACGACAACGACGAAGTATCCTCCTCATTAAAACGCATCCACTTCGATATATCATAGTCAGTCTAATTGATTCACCTTTCCATTCGTTTATTTAACTTCCTTTCCACTTCACTGCCTTTTTCTTCTGTCTTTGGTTCCCTTTTTAACACACCAAACGAAGAAAAATATTCATCAGAAATATTTAATTTTACAGAGCGTCGTTGTTTAATGAAATTAATTGATAGATTAATCTCGGTGTTAATTCTGCGTTAATTAACTTAGAAACAAATGCAAACGTTTGTTTCTAATACGAATCGTCTAGACTAGAATGTGGGCGGTTACTGCTTTCAAATTCGGTTGTTTAACATTCTTCCATCTAAACCCAAAGAACAAATGCATTAAAATATTTCCAATTCCTGCGAAGAGGATTTGAAACAATCTTAATCCCCATTAGCACATTTTTTCGGTTTTCTTGCATTTTAGTCTAAGTTTAGGGTGGTAATGTTAATATATTAATATAAACAGTAAATAAAAGGAGGGAATAAAAGTGAGGCCAGTTAATTTGCTATCTATCTGCATAAACAGACAAGCTGGTAAAGTGAATGACGTGAAATTGATTTAAGATTTTCATTTGGTTCTTTCTCCAGTTTTATTTCGTCTACGAACTATTCGTTCCCTTTTACATAATAATAGTTGCCCGTCCTTTTCCAACGTTCCCAATGGAAATGGGGGCGCAAATAGTTTGAATTTCCCTGAAACGAGAAGGACTCGTAGTTCGAGCGACCCAACGAAACGAGGATAATAATGATGATAATAAAAAAGGGGGTCAATTTTTTTAAATTAGATTTCCCCTCTCCATTCTTTCGCGAATTCCAACAACAACAGCAACAACAAGAACAGAAATCATCCAGAATATTTATTGTTAATAATTATCTATTCGTTTAAATAATAATAAAAAAATGAAAGTTTATCGACCAATTCCATCGATTGGAATTTTCTCTTTCGCATCGATTTCCATCTGTTCGATGAGAAATAATGTTTCATTTTTATTCTCCTCTTTTCCTTTCCATCTTCCTCGTCTTCCTCATCTTTCACGTTTTAATATTTATTGGTCTCCGTTTTACGATTACAAATCGCAACAATATCATTATTAAATATGATAATCGAATAATTTATTTGTGAGAAAACTCGAAAACTGTCGTTTTCTTCTTCTGCGACTCACTCCGTTTCTTCTCCTGCTTTCCTCTGTCCTTTATTATTTTTTATTTCGGGGCATTATTTCATAAATATTTCGCGATACTTTTGACATTTTGAAAATATGAAATTTATGTATTATTATTAATAAATGTGAACGTTATAAATGCCACGACGATAAATTATTTGTTTATAGGAAATGGGAATCGTAACAGAGAAAACGGGCGAAATTTGCATAAAATCGCAATACCTCCATTATATTATTCATTCACCTACGATTTTATTAATTACCATTAATTAGAAGAAGTGTCACGAGAAGATGATAATAATTACACGTGAAAAAGAGAAAAAAATACATTGAGGATGTATGACAAACTGATTGAAAGGAATTTCGCAACAAAATGACGATGATGATGAAAAAGGAAACGATCCTCGGGCAGTTTCTTTTTAATAAAGAGCAACGAACAGAATCGAAATGAATGAAATTCATTTCTGTTAATTGAGTAGTCCGCTAATTATTTTTTACTCGTACCAAGAGAAATAATTAAAAATTAATTAATTAACAAATTGCGAATACGGCGAACGTAAGTCTTGTCATTTTCTTTTGCAGAATAATGAGACGACGCGACGTAAAAAGAAGGTTAATTAACTTCTGACAAGATTCTTCAATTATCATCGTATTAAATGATAATTCGGTAACCTCAGGTAACTTGTTGCTTTATTCGAATTTGCAGAAAGCCGAATTTAGGACAAAAATTGCAAACTTTCGAGCGCGAATTGTAAAAATAAATTCTTCAACAACAAACTGAAAATCATTCCGTTGTCATTTTCGAAGGTGATCGTACACCTCTACTTTATTTATTTAAGTTTATAAATGCTTATCATTGAATTGTCGGCTATAAATCAAACGTTCAATTATTCGCGAATTAATTCTGATTAATAGGGCTCCCATACTATAGCTTATATAAATGACGCAAAATACTTTTTTTTTTACATTTACTCATTCTCATTATCCCTCTTGTCTTGTCCGTTATACACACTTTCTTCATGGAATTGTCATAATAATCAAGGACATTTACATTGCGAACGTTTCTTATCCAATTTAATTAGCGTAGTGCCAATTGTAACGTGCAATTAAAGTTTTAAAAGTGAATATAAATAAAATAATATCGCCTTTAATGGTTTATAAAGAAGCATATTAATTACATTCTTAACTAATCACACGTTAATTGTTAATTAAGAGATTATATTTTTTTACTTTCTTTAATTATTCTACAATTAAGTTACTTATCATCGGCAGCAGCTTTCGATCTGATTTGAATAATTCCCATTCAATCTTTTACGTTTTTCATTTGGGATTCCCTCTGCCGTCTTTTCTTATATTACTATCGATGACAAAAAAAGCAACGAATACGGTTATTTGTGTCCACTAAGGACGTTGTCTAAAGTGACTGCTTCTGCGGTGACGGCGCGTTTATTCGTATGTGTGCACGCTCGCCCTCTTTTACTTCATGTTCGTCTTCCTGTTCCTTGCTGCCTCATTGCATATGCAACGTTTCCTTCTTAAATTGTCCGTTTAAACGGAAAAGTATTTGTCGTCTGTCTGAAATCCGTTGTTTAAAGCGACAGTTTTGGGAGGATATTATGTAGTGCCGTGCATTTAACAATCGTCCTCGTCCTTCTATTCCTCTCCTTATTTCACTCTTTCCGAGAGACCGCAGGAATCGAATAACAAACGTTTTGGGTTACGGACAACAACGATATGAAGAAAGCGAACGAGTCGAAATGAAATCGTATGTTAAATAGCTTAATTCACTTACCTAACAAACGAGTGACAAAGAATTTGCCAATTCAAATGAGACACGTTCACAGAGCGTTATCTAGTAGAAAATTCGCAACGGCCGAACCAGCTTTCAGATGCGAAACGTACGAAAGAAATCAAAGTCGAATTAAAGGGACACCCATTCACGTACTAACTAACCGGTCAAAAGTTGGACTGGATTTGACGCACCCCTACCCACGACCACCACATCGCCACCAACCACCACCACTACCTACCATCATCATCATCATACGGGTTTTTGTGAGGGTAGTTTTGTAAAGTGTAAGAGGGACGGAGAATAAAGAAGGAGAACGAATAAATGGTGGTAGAGTGAGATGAACGATTTGCGAGAGATGGTTTTGAAGATGAGGAGTAGAAACGGGCGACGGTGGTTGGGTTTTCGGACGTAGTAGAATCCTGCGAGACAGTTACAGGACAGTTCCGTGATGACGAGAGATCCTGCAGTTTCATCTGTCGCTGGCAGGTTCGGGCGACATGTCATGTCTAGTAGTCGTAGTAGTGGTAGTAGAAGCGGGCTGCTTTGTACAATCGAGGGAGGAAAGAATATTACTGACCGCCTTTCAGTCCCCGAAAAACCCTCTTTCTCGCTCGCGCCCACACCCGCACCGTTCTTCCGCATAAACACTATAACTCTACGAAAGTCGCCCGGCCACCCACCCATCCGCCATCACCACCACCAGCCATCACCCTGTTGTATCTGACACACATCTCTCTTGAAAATGATGTTATTAAAGATGGCCACCGAGCTTGATATTTATATTTTAGAGCGAAAGAAAAAAGAAGACTGTATCTGGGAAATGGTGGAAGGAAAACGGTCGCAGCTTATGACGTGACATGACGTGACTCTTCGTTTTTACTTAAAATTAAAAACACACAAGCGTTTCTCTTTCTAAATCGTTTTTTTTTTGCTCTTCTAAATCCCTTTTTCTAAACCTCTCTCTTTTCGAATCACTTCTTCCTCGTTCATGTCAACATCATTTACAAGGGAGTTGACAGAACCATTTTCCTATTGGAAAATTTGTGCAGCTTTGCAAAATGAAAGAGAGAAACGCGTTAGTGATTAAAATCGAATTAGTTGGACCGGATAATTTTGATTGATGCTGCACGACGAGAATTAATTTCTTGAAACAAGCAAAAAAGATTGTTAAATATGTCCTACTCGAAGAGAGGACGATTTGTGGACGTTCGAAGGCCGTAAATCAATCTGGTAAGCTAGCGAAATGAAGAATTGTTTTGATGGAAACGCACGATGAATTACTCCAAACTTTTTATTTGATTTTCGGTCGTAGAGCAAATACCTGGCCGGTTAGGCGAAATAAGTCCGGACAATCGCGCTGCTGTTGTTGATCATGCATACAGGTGTAAATGTCGTACATCATATTTAGTGTCGCGGATTTCATTTTCCCTTTTTTCTGCACGCACATCTCTCTCTTTCACTTTGTTCCCAACTTTTTGTATCCTTCTGCTGCTTTTTGCGAGGTTGATTTTAACGCGATTTTTTCGTTCCGCAAAACATGACAGCATCCAGTTTGTAGTCGCTCCCTCTCTCTCTCTCTCTCTCTGTGTGTATAGACTTTTTACATTATTCCACCCTCACATACAACTCCGGCTAAATAAATCCATTTGATTGTCTACATAACGGACCGCCGTTTGTTCATTCACTCATTCATTCATAACAATTCGCAACGATTTTTTGCGCGTCTCTCCGGCGATACATTTTTTGTTGTTTCGTCCTGTTTTCTACTTTAATCCTTTCCCCGGACGTTGTTTACATTCGCCACTTTCAAATCAACCGAAAATGTTGCGGTTATCAATCGATTAAAGTCACTTTTTTGTTGCTAATATTTTTTTTAGGCAGGTAATCGTTATTATTTCCAAAACGATTTCATACTCTTTACGTTTAATTCTTTCCTTTTGTTGCCATAAGCTTTAATGCAAATTAATTCCTGATAGGATTTTTATTGGTCGTATGGCATAATAATAGTTGGGCAATAAAACGAAATGAGCCTTAGAATATACGAGTCCTGCGGCAATTATCGGGCATGGATACCGGCTATGTTATTAAACTGATGACGTTATAAACATCCGTAAGAGAAAGACTTTCGCTCTCATTTCCCAGTCTCCTTTGCGACATAAAAATCCACGTGGGACGCAATAACACGCAACGTTACGCATTCACTATCATCATCATCTTCGCCGTCGTCGTTTTTCTTTTCTTATGATAGTTGTTCGGATCCCATATGAGAGAAAGAAAAACAAAGTAATTTAATTTAATACACAACTCGTTCGATTGCCATTTAACACGATTTGCTTATTTATTGTTATTCACAATTTTCCTTTTCTTTTTTTGCTTATTTAAACGATTGCCCTTTTAATGGGAGGGCAAATACACTTCTCTTATTATTTTCTCTATCGACCCCTTATTTCGTTCAATTTGCCTAAAACGTTAAGTGGAACAATCGTAACGATTTATTTAGAAGATTGGTAATGGATTAAACGAAAAAAAGTAACGTGGGAGAATATATTAATTAATTAATATTTTAATGAGAGGAAAATTTGTAGAAATAGTAATAAAAAATTATAAAGTATAATTAATCAATAAAATATTTTAATGATTATAGACGTAAAAATGATGAAGAAAATTATTATTAAAAAATAAATCATTGCGGATTGTATCGAGAGGTTGATGCTGCTGTTGGACGTTGGTAGTCAGAGGCAATAATTTTTTCTTTCTTGCTTTTACGACAACATATTATAGGTTGTATAACAGTCAGTCAAGTTGTTGCGCAAAAATAACGAGAAACTTATATGTCAGAATAATAATCCTTCGCTTTTGATGATGAATTATGACTACTACTTTTTATTTATAGTCATTATTATTTCCTTTATCATCATCATCATCATCATCAACTCGTTTTCTTCTCTCGAAAATCTCTCTCTCCGTCTCGCTGTTTCTCAATCAATTAAATATTATTGTATTATTATAAATTACCTTAAATCATGTTATAATCTTTTTGCGATAACATTTAATACTTAATTAAACAGAAGAAAAAATTAAACATGCGAGGAAAAGCTGCCAGCTATTGCCAATCAGTAACTTGCACGAAGACAAATAGTTTTAAAATAAAGTGAAAAGCAAGTTGTTGATATTTAAATTGTGAGTTTTCCCTCTTAAAGAAAACTGCTTGCTGTCGGACATTTTTAACACTTTTTGATAACTAATTAATTGTTGGTTGCCTACAACGATAATCAAGATTGTTCACTAGGCCTTATTAATACTTCTTCCGATTGTTAATTAACGGCAGAAAATATCGACTTAATTTTTTATTATCGTAAAATTCCTTCTTTCCCAAGCGAAAACAAAAAACAACATAAATCAACGGCATTAATGTCAATCTCGTGCGAAATTTATTACGAAATTATTTCCATTTAATTTATGGCATTTACTATTATTAGCAATACCTTTCTCGTACTTTTATTTTATTAACAATTAATAAATACCTTTATTTGAAATCAATAAAATCGCGAATTTAAGGAGACAAGAAAAAACAGAAAGTGGATACAGTTTGCAAATTGTTCGTTTAAGGGCTACTTAATTAATCGTTTATTTTTTCAGTAATATAAACTAGCTTACAGGAAAATAAAAGAGCGTGGATTAAAAGGTAGGTAGCGCTGATGAGGAGGAATTCGACTAACTCGAAAAGACCATCAACTTAACAAGTCCACTTTGATGTTTATTTTCGTATTTAATCATTGGGGAATGTCGAATAATGCACGAAGAAGAAAGAGAAAATGAACGAAAAAAAGTCAGTAAGAGAGGGAGGGAGAGAGAAGGAAAAGGCCATCAACGTATTGGAAATAAAAAGGAACGAAAATCATCGGAATATACTGGAAATAAACGTTCGATATTCATCCACGATTCTTTTATTTTCTCTTCATTTCATCGAGATATAATATTCGTCGACAACAAGGAGTTAATCGTTATAATTCCAATACGAAAAAACGATTATTGAGAGAATCCGAAGAATGCGGCCTACCTAAAAACGTAATATTTAAACCCCATGAAATACGAAAACGAACATGAAAATGCCAGATAGCGAAGAAGATTTCATTACCGAAGAGAATAAAATGTAGTCGTCACGTACGAAAGAGACGAACAAGTTTTCGACAATTTTTCCTTTTGTTATTTCGGTTTATGTTTGCCAAAATTGCCAATTAATGCGTTTTGCAATGTACGTCCTTCCATTTTTGTTTGGTATTTTTGCCGAGGATAAATATAATCTACCAATAACAATTTACGCGAAATAGACGAAAGAAGAAAAAACCGAACGAAAAGTAGTTTGAATGGGAAAAACTTTACGGTTTTCTGAACGGTTTTCTTTATACATGGTAAAAATGTAATTCCCACGTGCGAACATTACCCAGAAAGATGATCGTAAAGAGCCGATGAAGAAGAATGAAGGTGGCAGTCGAAAGGAAAAGAAGGCGATCTGTATGCGAAAGAGTGGATTCGTTCTGATACAATCGCACCCCTCGCAGAAAAAAAAACGGGAGATTCTAAGAGAGCAAAGTAGTCGAAGCGTTTTTCCACTTTTCCTCCACCTTCTTCCCACTCCCCATTTTCTTTACGGCGTAGCTAAAGAAAATATATCTAACGCAAAAGAATTATATTTAAATAATGATAATACGTCTTGGCCAAAAATAAAAGGGAGAAACAAGAGGGAGGAGACAATATATTTATTCTGTTAATGCATGTTAAATTAGCGTCTGAAAGTAAAAAAGAAAAATAGAAGAAGGAGAAGACGAAGAAGTGGAATACGAGAGATCTGAATAAATAACAAGTGGCATGTTGGGAATATTAAAAAGATTTCCTCTTCCACTACTTCGACCTCCCATTTTCGCGGTCCTCTGCCTCCAACAAACGTTTAATTGTGCGTACATAAAAAAAAAGAACAAGAGATTTATTTCTCTAGGGTTGCAAATCAGAATAAAAAACAACAATAACGAGAAAAAAAAGATAGGAAGAGTTTGATGGTAGAGATACGTGAAATAAATAAATTCGATTACTGTTAATATGACTGATACAAGGGTCATTAATACCGAAACGAAATAAAAAAAACGAACCAATACGTTTGGTTTCCCAATTGTGCCATAAACAACTCAAATTTTGAGATTGACTCGTATGTGTATGCTCGCAATTTTTTTGCACTCCGACAAACACCCACACAAAACAATGCCAACAACGACAACGGTGAGGGAAAGGCCGGGGACCAAAAAAAAGAGAGCGAGATACGTGACATTTTTACCGTTAAAGTTGTTATTGATGGCCTTCCAGCGACTCGAAACAATCACGTCCAGGTCCCCTTATTACTATCATCATCATTATTACCAAACAGCGAGTGAGCGAAGTCGCAGCAGGATAAGGCGGGAATATGTACATATAACGTCGAGCAACTCAAGAAGTAATAAAGTTATTCGTTTAAATTTTGGACCAACGTACGTTTGCTGAGAGGATGCGGATTTTTTTTTTAGACTGCCAACATCTAACTTTCCTATTTGTTCTCTTTGTTGGTCAACTTATTGGAAATTCGGGTACTATTTCATCGTGGCAAATGACACTAATGTCTTTAAGTATCATCTCTTTATATAAATTTCAAACGATACCAATCGTTCGATATCGAATGGACGTGCGAAATTAAAATTAAGAGAATTTTTTTTTTCGATTAAACTTAAAGCTTAAAAATTTTTAATAATCGTGATCTGCATTTAAAGGTTTTGGACGCTCGAGCGTTGTTAAGGTTAATCAATTGTATTATAATATACGTTAATGTTAGTGATAAGTTTCTATAGGTGTATTATATATTATGTCGGTTATGAATGAGTATTGTGCGTGATTGATGTGTGAATGGATTTTATAGATCTTTTTTATTATAAATAGCGATCTTATATTTCTTGCTTGTAAATTTATTAATTGTTAGTACTTAAATATATTATTGTTGTATAGTGTAAACAAGAGAAACAAAGAAACAACCATCAATCGACAGAACGCTCTTGTTACGATGAACCATTTGTTTGAACACGAGAAAAACACAAGCGAAAGATTGAAAGTTCATCGTAACAAGGGATTGCTGTCGATTTGATATTATTGTTTCACAGAGGCATACTCTCCCCTTCCAATTCGGGGAGAGATAAAATGCCCTATAAATTAGGAGTAAATTCGAATTTAAGCAGACTACTTCCTACATAGTTTTATTGCCAACATCGTGTATTGTTTGTATTTTAAGTTTACGAGATTTGAGTATTGTTGCGTATTGTTTTGTATTTCTGTGTATGTAAAGGTAACGAGAGTCAGTCCAATTAAATTAATATTGGTAAAAAAAATTATTCTCACTCCGAACTATTAAAGGAACCAGCGACGAAAGGTGTTTTCGTTTATTATTTTTATCATTAAAATAAAGCGATCGCCAACAGGTTTATTAATTTTAAAATAAATGTAAGAGGTGATTGTAACTTTGATGTTGGTGATGGCGGAGATATCGTGCAATGTTAAAATTTATTAACGACACAGTTGGAATAATAATAAATTATAATTGATTTAATTCCAGTAATTAATTTAATTAAATGCGCGTTAAAGAGATAAACTTTCACGGACGCCGTCCAATCCACGATGTTAATTGGAAAATATGTAAATTTACAATTTTGGGCCTGTGTAAAAGGGGACGCCAGTTGTAACGCCACAATTACCATAATACCAAAAACCTTCTGTATTTCTTCTACGTCTTCCAAAAAGAATCTTAGGTATCAAGTTAAACGAATATGCTAGATGAATAGATAACAGTAATAAACACCATTAGTTTAATACACCAGTGTTATTCCAATAGAATAAGGAAAAGGACAAGAATAAAAGATTCCGTCCGACTATATCTTTCCTCAAATACGGTTCGAGATGGATCTTGAAATCGCCTCTTTTAAGTTCAGCCATCACACACTCACACAAATGCAAGCACGCCACACGAGTTTGCTTTTAGCGCCCCGCGCGTCTCAAATGTTGACAGATTTATGTGGACAGGTTGCAGACGGTCGACACACGGCATTGGCTCTTCCAAGGGCATAACAACAACAACAGCAACGCACTACTACTTCTACTACACGGCCACAAGAAGAAGTGATGATGATGACGATGAGGGAACAGAGAAAGAGTTGCTGTAGAAGAAGGAAAATGGAATCTTGCAAGCTACCATTACAATTACTGCTGCTGCTGCTACTACCATCACTATTCGGCGGTTCTTCTTCTCCTGTTCGTCGTTGATGGTGGTTGCAGTATGAGTTTTACTACGCTTATTTTTATTCTTCAACTTCTCTCGACTTCCTCTGGTTTCTTTACGTTTACTCTAATCGTTCGCTTTTTTTTTTTTTTTGGTTTCGTTATTGCTTTCTTCCTCATAATAATACTCACTTGTTACGGTTCTTTACCAAACCGTTCCCTCGTCCCACTGCTACCACCTGCTAGCTAGCCTCGTACCCGCAACTTACTCCCCCATTATAATTCTTGGCACTGCGATGTCTCTAGCAGATTGTTTAGTTTTATGTGTGTCTCTTCATTCTACTTCTCTCTTTGTGTATGTGTGTATGAATGTGTTTGCTACTGTAAGAAGAAGAGGTTCCTTCGTCTCGTGATAAACTGTCAACGGCAGGACCGTCTTACGTTCGCCTTTCCTTCTTCTTCTACATGGCCGCACTGACACTAACTAACATGCAATTTAAACTACATATACAACCGACCGGAAAACTTTGTGTATATACGTACGTACATTTACACAGGAAGAATACCGTAAATTATTTGTTGTGAAACGTCTCGTTCCTTATCACGGATAATAGCCGAGAAAAATTACAAAATTCAACGTCCGTTTTGAAGATAGGAGGGATATTCAATAAAAACTGCGACCGAATTTATTGAGGCCTTGTGGCATGGTCTGGATGTCTAAAAGTTAGCAATATTTACAAGCAAAATCGCGCTATACTACAATGCAGAGTATCGTATATGTTCCTTTTGTAATTTAGTTTAATTTTGGAAAGAAAATCTGAACATCAATAACTGAATTAATATGATATTATAAAACGCAAAGTTATGTGTTTGAGAAAAAGTTATGGTGTGACACACAAATTTAAGACCACTACATTTTAGCACATAACTCTTTCCTTTTCGTGGTTCAATCAGAACCGAACCGATATTATTGGATTCAGAATGACAAAATCCAATTAAAACGATTTTCAATCATTTTCTTTTACAATTATTTCAAACCCCTCAAAATAATTGAATTTCATCGATACAGAAATATAAGATCACTTGAGAAAAAAGTTTTAACCATTACTAGGGGCTCCATTATTTTGAATTAACTTAAAAATACGATTTTGCATAGATTCGCAAAGCGAAATTAATATATTTTGGTGAATTTTAGTCCATAACGGTAGACTAAATTGTCACATTTATACATTGCCATTAACAAGGAGTTAGAGACGCTTTATGTTTCGATGGTTGCGTTCGAAAAGGATGGACAGACGTCCAAGACGTTTGATTGTTCCATATTTATCAGTATTCTTTCAAGAAATGTTGCAGGACGATTTTGAAACGGTTTGTAGCTGTTGAAACGTATCGTTGACTAAGTCCAAACTGTGGTAGGTAATAATTTGGCCTTTTGCGTTGTCACATAAAGAACTAGAACGGAACATTTTTATCAAAATCCTGATTAATGAAGTGATAATACAAAAAGATAATTCTCAAAAGTTTTCAGACGTTTTAAAATGGCTTAAGTTGATTCTCACAAGGGATCTTATATTTCTGTCAGTGAAATTCCAATTATTTAAAAAATTATTGAATTCGCATTAATTCGATGCATTTTTTCATTCTGAATCCAATAATATCGGTTCGGTCCAAATTGAGCTACGAGAAAAAAGTTATGCGCACAAATGTAGTGGTCTTATATTTATGTCACACCATAGTAAAGCCGATCTTTGAGCAGTGGCAGCACCAATGGGATGCACTTTGGGGCAACGTATTGAACGTGACAAAATAGGTAATTTAATTCATTCATAAATAAAGTTTTGCTGGACACCATCCCATCATAAAAAACCCTCCTAAAATCTTAATCTTCATTCCGCTTCATTTCATGATTAACTTGATTCAAACATAAATTTGTATAGATTCGCAAAATTTCAATTTGAATGGAACGTTTTGCAAACGAACGATTTTATTTCGGTTATAGAATCGCAACGATTGCCAAGTAGTTTTCGATACGACAATTAATTCTCTTTAATAAAATAATAATAATCTAGATTTCGCGATTGCTTTATTCAATCTAAATTTGTAATTGTATTTAGGCCATTGCCGTTTTTTGTGTGTGCGTTTTTTCGTTTATCGCGAATAATCCGAATTGGAGCACGATGGTAATCTATATATCGAAGATATCGTATGTGCGATGGAGAAGACGAAAGTTTGAAGTTTCTTATTGTTATTTCGCTGAAGATAGGAAAATTATTGTTTCTTATGCTGCGTTCGTTCTTAAACCTTCATCGTCCGTACTTCGAGCACACTCATTGTCTCTGCCGTACATATTTTCGAACAATTTGAAAACTGAGAACGATGTAAATTTCGCTGTAATAAAGAAACGGCACGGGGATATTGTCTAATAATAAAAATACGAAATAGCAAAACTACTTTATTACCGCTACGGAGCGCCGTTTCTGCACGGTACAGCGTACGCTAGTAAGTACAGTCTAGGTATTCGAGTAGTGGTAATAATAGAGTAAGAGTTGTAATAGTAGTAGTACTACTTATTCTCCAAGTTTCATTTGAAACGATACTACTACCACCGGCATATAGCACTGTTGGCAAAGTGCCATTTGAAAAAAATAAAACCGTCTCTCCTCAATAACTACCGAAGAGAAAGAAACGAAAAGCACAACAACAAGAAAACAGAAGAATGGGATGATAGCTAGCAAAGTGGCGCACACACATATAGCGTAAAATAAACTCTTGCACGAAATCTAACAAGAAAAAAATTAAACTTTTCAAATAATTTACGAAAAAACGTGTCATTAGCTAATCGATCAGTGATCCAATTAAATTCAAACGCAATTCAATCCAACTCAAAACGTCACGAAATTAAAAAAGAAAACCTAGAAGAATTGGTTTTTCCTTTAAACTTTATCGTTGACAAATGCAAATGTAATCATCATCGTCATACTACCAGTACAAGTAACTGGGAGATGTTAAATTGAAATAGAGGTAAGAGAATGAATAAAAGCGGCGTGGTAAAGAGAAATAGAATGCCATCGACTGCTCAATTTCTCTCACCAAACTTTTTCTCTTTCTTTCCAGCGTGTACGGTATTATTATTCTTCAACAAATTATCTTTTATGTCGGCGCTGTTGGGTCGTTACGAGGCGGCAAACTAAAAGACTGCCGTTGTAAGTGTACGAAGATGACGCGATGGTGGTAAGCAAGCACAGGAGGAGATGGTGAAAAAAGGCCAAAGGAAGACGATGTAGTAATAACAATCGTAAATATGGTTTGAAAATAGATGCACAAAGAGACAAACAGAGAGAGAAAGAGAAATTAAATAGGAGTGGATTATAATAAATTGAAAGTACCATCTAAATAATAATAAAAGATATGATTAAGAAGGGGGACGTTAAAAGAATCGACTGTTAAGTACGTATAAAAAATGAATTTAATTAATACAAATAGTTCTTTGGATCGATTGACGGCTGTGCTGGTGTAATGTCACATACAGTGGAAAACCGAGAGAGAAAGAGAGCGTCTTCTTGGGCCATTTTTTTATTATTTAATGGCATCAACTCTTTTATGAACCGTGTAACGATATAACACTTGAAATGCAGACACGCACGGTAATTCACACCCACACGACATTCCTTTTTAAACAGTAATTATATCTCTCTTCTGTATTCTTTTTCAGTCCTTTTCTTAAGTAACTATATTCCATAAATCCCCCAAACGAAAACGCATTTTACGAATACGTTATCTTAAATTTTAAATACGGAAAAGAATTTTGGAAGATTAAAAGATATTAAAATAGGAAAATAATAGAAAGAAGATTGATATTGACACATACAATCAAACAACGAAATTGTTATTGATTAAATTCAATTTTACAGGAGATTTCGTCTCGGTTTTGGCCCGAAGGTAGATGATAGAAAAGGTTATTTTTTCCGCTCTTTGTTTCCTTCACTTTTTACCAATGCTATTGCTCGCGTGCACACACAAAACGATAGATAGACATTGTGTGTGTTCGTGTGCCGGTGGTAGTAGTAAGAGGGAAGTATGGTAATACTTATACGGTTACATATGGAAGCAATTCAATTTAATCGGATACCGTTTTCGAAATAAGTAAACTGTTATATTTATTACGATATCTCATCTATATTCTTCACGTTTAGGAAATGATGTCGTAAATTTTAAACCTTCGAAATTCATTTTTCCATTCTGTTTCTACCATTGTTTTCATTTTCTCCTTCACAATAATTACGAGTATTGATACTGCTCAAGACGACTATGGAATTTGAATTATGAAAACAATACGAGGGGATATTGATAAGTTACTGAACCCACTATACAAAATGCCAACGTTCAGAAAGTATTTACCAACCAATAAAAAAATCCTTGTCTTAATCTGCAAAGCATGAATAAACCTTTCAAATGTTTTTTGACTTTTGGCTACAAATAATAGTCTGGCGGTGCTAAATCCGGGGAATAGGGCTGGTGGTCAACTAATTCAAATCAAATTGCATCAATTTCTTTGCGTTTTGCCGCAATTTTCTTACGTAATTTAAATAGCAATTCCAAATAATCTGTCAAAATTATCCCATCTCTGTCCCAGAAAACTAAAGCAAGAATCTTTCCAGTCAATTTTTAAACACGAAATTCTTTGGCCTATGGAGAACATGCTTCCACTATTTGGAGTGCTGAGTCATTGTGATGGATCCACATTTCGTCACTAGTAACAAGCCGATCCAAAAACTTTGAGGAATAAACGGCGGCAGATTTCCTTTGACCGAAATTCGATTTCTTTTTCAAATTCCATCTTTTTCTCAGACTTGTTGTTTTAAGAAAATTACAGTTTGATGACCGTTTTAGTTACGGATGTCAAACGTAGACAACTTTTGTTTAATAGAAACCTCCCAGGCTAACTACTTATCAATACCCCCTTGTATTACTTTTGCAAATGAAGAGTATCGTTTGCAATCATACTTTAATAGACGATTACAGATTTCAGCTTCTTCAAAAGTTCTTCTGGCAGTCAATTCCAATTTTCATTTAATTCTCAATAAAATTCAGATTCGTGCATTTATCAATACTTATAATATTAAATACTTCAAAGCGTTATATTGTTAGCATCTTGAAGCGTAAAGACGTTGCAAAGGCCAAAGGAAGGTAGAAAATGTGAAGAAGTGGAAATGGCAAAGTTAATAATCAATTTGATGATGTTGATGGCGAAGCGAGGTGGATGAAGAAATTATTTAAATGCATTTCTTCATCGTCCTCATCATCATCGTCGTTGTATCCTATGGTGGATTCATGCAAGTTTAGTGCTACCTAGTGGAGTTCACTCCATAAATTATTAATGAAAATATCCATAAACCATCAACAATGGATGCCATTAAAACTGTCATATAAATAAATAAGATGTATGTATATTATTATACAAACACACGCATAGCAGCGAAAAAGGAATAATTCAACTCTCTCTCTCTCTCTCTTTCTCTCTCCTTCATTCACATTCCATCTCGCTTTAGATACTTTCATGTGTGTTTGGTACAAAACGCATTTAAAGTGGTAGATCAAGAAAAAGAAGAAGATGAAGAGGAAGGAACGCCTTCCTATTATACGAGCATAAGCTGTATATAAATAGTATTTAAGTTGTCCGTAAGTGTCCATAAAGCATCCGTTCATGTGTCAGCGGTGTGTCGGATTATGTGACTTTACGATGATGACGCTCCCGCTTTTTTAACTCTTTTCCCTTCTTCATCTTATTAATAGAGGAGCCTCTTTAGCAGCGGACTTTGCTTATTATTTAAGTGTATCCGAAATTACTAAAAAGAGAGATTGAAAATAGAGGAGGCGCACAATTAATGTGGAGGCCATTTCTTTTCCGTTAACTTCTTTCTTAAAAAGCATGTAGATATACACACGAATTAATTAAATAACTTTTACTGGGACGATGGATGAGATGATCAAAGGCGAATTAATTAAATTGAAACTGAGAGAGAAAGAAATCGTGCGAGCGAGCGAGCGAGCGAGAGAGAGAGAGAGCGTTATTTTCTCTTTCTATCTAAATTAATTGTTTAATTAAATTAATCAAAACGAAAGAAAGTATTGAAGTGAACGAGGTGAGTGTTCTTCTTCTTCTGTTTATTATTACTATTGCAAGTTCTTTTTCATTATTCTTCGGGTGATATGAGAGAGGATTATTACCTCTTTGTCGACGCGGGCTCGGTGATGTGTAAAGGAATCGTAAATCGTGGCCGTGACAATTTCCTCGTGGTCTTTAAAGGATGTATGTGACGATTATTATTAAAAAATGTCAATATTTTTTACCGCGTCTCTTTCACTCTTGAGTTTCATTAAAGGCCTAAGGAAGCAACGTGTACATAGAAATGGAGTGAAAGAGTAAAAGGATCTAACATAATTACATCTTTGTGTGTAAACGTCGCTAAGGACGGTCATAATGCAACCTGACGTATGGACGATGATGGTAACGATAATGATTTTAATAATAATGAAATCAACACAATTTATCGATACCACTCTTATATTATTATTAATAATAAATAAACAAATAAATGAAATGTAAACTCGCGGTCGCATAAAAACCAGTTCTTTGAGCGAGCCAGCGAACGAACCGGTAAGCAAGATCAGCTAAAGGAACAGCAACAACAGCAGCAGCAAGTAAATGATCGAGAATTAAAATAAAGAACTTTGAGGGAATAAAAAGAAAACGATTTTTTTTTAATATCACGTTATAAATCTGAAACAGACCGTTCGTTGCCTTTGTTGCTATTATTGTTGTTGTTCTTCACGTTGTTGTTGGTACTGGAGGAAAAACAAAGAGGGAAAAGATTGACTTTTTGTTCTCATCCGCACGGATGAATGAATAAGTTGGTTGACTTTTACTGGGACGGATGGATGGATGGATGGATGCGTGCATGATTGTTGACGATGATGAAATGTGGTAGAGCGTGTATTATTCTTTTATGTATATACTTTTCGAAAAAATCTTTCTTTTACTTAACAACGTCGTCCTTGAACAGGTAATTTGATGAACGGTTTGCGGGCGGCCCTCCTTGTCACGTCACTGACATGGACTCGAGACAACTCCTCTCCATTCCTCTTAATATGTTTATTATTATTATGTGTACAGTAAACGGCCGACGGAATAAAAATAAATAAGAAGAGTGAATGGAGAGCAAAAGAGTAATAAAAATTAATTAAGGATCAGTAAAGGAGGTTATATTTAAATCTGAGTAATATAACTATTACTGCTCACTGATTGATCTGTTCTCTTTTATTATTCGTATTTCTAATGGGAGTAAAATTGGCTTTTCCTTATGTTTATGGCGATTTTTATTCAATTCGATTGATGATGATGTAATAAAAAACGATTTCTTTGAGGGATTTCGACGATTTCATTTTAAATTTATTTATAATATACAAATCAAATGACACGAAACGAACGAGGAAATTTTCATTTTGATTTTGTATTAATTATTTCCGCGAGTATGGACATCAAAAGATTTCGATTGGAAAGATTTGTTTTTTGTTTCGTGATGATTTTGCTACGGTTGTTATTGCAAAAAAAAATCAAATGAAATAAACATCGATTGATTCATTCATTTTTATAATTTTTTCTTTTGCAAAATACAATCATGATCAACGACCATCATCGAGCAATCATCTATACAAGAACTGTTGTCAGTAACAGATCTAATAACGATGCAAATTGCATCGCGAAGAAAATGGAATCGCTACTACTCGATGCAATAATATGCACGTTAATTGAGCCATAACGTTAATTATGGCAAGACGTCGATTAATTAGCGCTAAAAACGAAGAATCATCAACATCCAACTATGTGGAAGCAAAAATTAATCGATAATGGAAGCATTCGATCGTAATTGATTGTTCTAAACGAATTAATGCCACATAAACTAATTAATGAGTTCCTTTAACGATGGGTGACGACGAATCGTCGACGGAATAAAAATGAATTGCGAGAGTGATTATTACTCGAAGGGTGCAGATAAGAATCGGTTTTCGCATTAATTAATTAAAATCGTACGCATAATTGTGGATAATCGATTTTCAATTGCACATCAATTCTATTTCGATTGTCATTTTCTTTTTAACAATGCAATTCGTAAATCAATTCTCCATTATCATCATCATTATTAACTAGCACCGAGTCAATTTATTTATTGTCTATAACGGTAATAATGATAACAACAACAACGACAAAAAAATATTGATAGAACTGAATATTATTTTGATGGAGGACACGTAAAACACGTTAAGTTTATTTCATTTCACGCGAATGTACGGCATTATTTTATCGATACATTACGGGGACAAAAAAAAACGGACGAACGAACGAACCAAACCTACAAAAGAGAGGATTGACTGTCACCTGTTAGCCATCAATCACCTTTATGGAACGCAATAGTAGAACGTTAGTTAGCCAAAACAGGACAGTGTATGTAATTTGTACTGTGCGCGTACACGTAATAAATTGTTGTTGTTGTATCATACACATTTATATTGTCATTTGTGAAATGACTGACTGACTGAACGATGATGACGATAATGGACACAAAGAGAGACAAAGATAATTAAAAAAGATCGAAACAAAATTGTCTGTCGGAGAAAGAGAGAGAGAATTGATTAATCAATGAACCTAATCCCAAAATGGTAATGCTTCATCGTAATCAGGCGTAATAAATCAAGAAGAATAATTTTTGAGCGTGGTAACGATCCGTTTGACCTCGCAGCTTTAGTTTAAGAGACACGGAGAAAACGCTGGATGCCGTTGGAGAAAGAGATTAATTTGCAAATATCCATCTAACTTATTGCATTGTTTTCAGCGCGACAAGAGTGACCGCCCGTGACAGGTGCGGCCGTTTCTTCGCACTCGACACACTCCTCTTTCTCTCGTAAGCAATCGTTACTTCACATTCTTATTTAACGATTAACATTCTTCGCGAGAAGTGTCCGGATAGTAATGGTGACGAGCAAGAGAGTATGAGAAATGGTGGAATAATAGTTAAAGAGATACGGTTTATAATAATAATAATAAAGTGGAATTGTAGAAGTTGAGGCGCAAGAAATGGGCAGACGAAGAAAGAAGCGTGGGCTATTTGAAATATGAACGATGCAACAACAGCGACAACAACAGCAACAGCCGTATGTTGAGGAATTGATCGTGGCGAAGAAAAAAGGACGCAAAGGACCGAGAAGAAACTGTGAAACATCAACATTTGTCTTCAGTTTCCCCCTTACACGGCGCAATCAACATGGTATATCCGTGACATATTAATGAACGCTATCATAAAGAATATGAACGTTGTCGACGATAAAGCAAATAAACGCGAAAAGTTCTCCAGCATAGGCAAAATAAAAGGCAGAAACCATCGAATAAAATGCAAATTCCAGTTAACAAAGTATTGATATTAAAGTTTCATTTACCAACAAAATCCAAAGGAAAATGAAGCTGCACTTAAATATTGCTTTCGCGTTCAGAAAATTAAAAAGAAAATCGACTCACCGCCAATTTAAACCGGTCGCAATCGATCATGAATTCAATAGTAACTGGCACTTACCTGTAACAGAAAAAAATATTAATCAACAAAAAGCAATTAATTAAAAATAAAATTAATCAAATAATGATGACCTTAAAATAAAGAATGAAAATAGCAAGAAACGAGCGAACGTGCGGGGGAACGAGCGAGCAACAGAAGATGTTAATGTTGATGACGATGATGACTGAATTAAAATTCTGAACCGCTTTCAGAGCGAAACCCGTCAGTCGGGCTGTCACTTAGTCGGTGTAGTAGAGAGATAGTTTTTAGGACGAGACATTGATGGATCTGGATGCGGATGGATGTATACATGAGGACGTCATTTTCGCAAAAAAAAACTGATTTCATAAGATTTTCCATTTTAAAAGAGCCACAATTTTAATTGCAATCAAACTCCTCGTCGTTCCTTTCTACTTCGCACGAGATAAGGAAAGTTGATGAATGAATTTATTAAATCGAAGGCGTGTCGACCCTTTTCTTTTCGATCTTTTATTTCATCGATTTTTAATCTGTCAAATGTTCATCACCCACTCATTATTCCCTAACAGGAATCTAAAGAAAATAATAAATTGAAAGCAGGCAATTTAAGGAAAAAAATTAAACGAAAGCTCAATTGAATTGAAATTCAAATGTAACAAACGTATGATTCTTTTTCATTTTCTGCCCTCATATAATTTTTTTTTTTTCGCGTCGTTTGTTCGAATCCTTTCGCCGCTCTCCAGTCACTCGAACGCTTATTTACTCGAATGCCTACCGAACTAATGATAATGTTCAACAAGTGGGCATATCGTTCATCCGCGTTTGTGGATTCAATTAAAATTTTCACTTGCGAGAAGGTTAAATGGATTTTAAAGGCAAAATTTCGTTCGATCGTTACCTGCAATTATCCACTTATTTAACTGTCTCGAAAATGTTAAGAGCGGGAATATCGAACGGGGGGGTAATAAGTCGAATTAATTACTATCACTTTGCCATCACGATAATCGCTTTCATGATTATTCTTTTCGTTATTTATGATACGTTCTGCAATAATTCATAATGTTAATAATGATGATAATAAAAAAAGAGTGCGTGTTGATGATGGATAGCACAAGGTTATATTTAACTTCTGTGTGTGTACGTGTGTTACAATAATACACTTGATATGTGAATGACAAACTAGACAAAATCAATAAATAGCTTGCTTGTCGCATTCATTCCTCCTGCCCTCCGCGCCATTTTATGTCCCGTTGTGTAAAATAAATATATTCGAATACTTTATATCGGTAACAATAATGATAACAGTTCAACTGGGAATTCTTGCACGAGAATCTAAATAATTGGAGGGCAAAATTGAGTAAAAGAAATTTATTGCTTTACAAAAGAGTTGGATGACTCCCCCATAACCGGAAGACAATGCAGACTGCATCCAATGTTTGGGGGCCAAACAGAAAAACCAATTAGAATTTTAACATTCTTATTGATTATTTATTTCCCTTTTAGTTTTCGGTTTAGCCTCTTTAAAATCAGAAACAATAAAGGGCGGAAATGAGGGTGAAAAAGTGATAAAACAAACGAAAAATTAAATTAACCTCCGTTTCTCTCTTACCCTCCGGCTTCTTTTCCTATTTCTCTTTCTTCCATTCTACCTGCCCTTTTTTTGGTATAATCGTAGGTTGCTTAAGCTTCGATCCTACCGGTTTCTTTTCTTTGTTGTTGGTGTCGTGTAAGTGGCATTCGAGTGGATTGTATTAAAGTTAAAAAAGGGGGGAGAAAGAAAGAGGGCACGTTCAAGGGAAAGGGACGTCGATTGCATGATATGAAAATGAAATTAATCATAAAGGAAACAGAATCAAAAGGATTCTAATTATTTTTTTCGCTTGTATTAGCTTGAAGGTAGTCAATCAAATGAAGGAACTTTGATCTTTGCGAAATTGTCATGAATGATTCAGGAAATTTAACTAATTATTGGCGTGAATCATCGTCTTTGTTGCAAATGACGATGATTAAACCGTCGATAATTTATTGATTTTGTTTGGAAAGCTTTTATTCGTGGCCGTAGGATTTCGTCCAATTTGTGTGGGGCGCTGACAAAAATGTGAACCCCGGTATATTCTCGTAGAAATTTTCACGTGTTTAACATAAATCAATCAAACGTATCCGAAAAAGTTTTGCTTTTAACTTAAACTTTATTTAGCTTCGCTTTCTCTCTCCGTCTCTCTCTTTCTGTTGGATCAAAGCGACGTTTTTAGGATTGACTACCATTATAATATACAACAGTAGTCGTCGTCGTCGTTGGTAGTAGTAAGAAGGTAGTATATTATAAGCGGATGGTTAACATTTTCTTTTGATAGATGCGCATTACTTTTTGCTGTCAACCGTTTTTACAATATTTATTGCTTTCCTTAAACTTATACGTTTCTCAACGTACCAAGCCAACCCAACGAAGCCATTCGACCATACATCTCACCGTACTTTTCACTCGTACACATTAAAAAGCATTTGAACTGTTGTTGTTCCTTTGAAGGTGCAAACGGTTAATTATGTGTAATTTGAATTTCTTTCCTCGACGTCTCTCCATACGTACTTATGACAAGATATTTCGTTATAATAAAATCTCGTCTATGCACAACTGCTTTTGTATATTAAGTGAATGTGTGTGTGTGTGTGTGTGTGCGAGGTGGGAAACTATTTTCAGAAAATAGACTGTCATAATTCTTTAAACTGTCTTACTTAAATATATTAAAATTGTACACAAAACGCCTGATGTTAGGACAATAAATCCAAGAGTGAGCGAGCGAGACAAAATGGATTTTTCTTTCCATCTTTTTTCTGCTCTCACATTTCCTTCAGTCTCTCTTTCTCCCGCGCTCGTCTTATTTATTCCTCTTTCATTTCAAACTTTTTGATGTAGCCTTCTATATAATCTTTCAGCGACGTAATAAAATCTTTAAAAATAGATCCAAACAAAAAATGTATAAGTATATTGTGTCGGTTTTCTTATTGGATCTTATAATAATTTCTGCGTTTATATTTAATTAAAGTGTCTTTAAACTTAATTCGGGCGAAAGAGGGAAAAAGAGCGAGCGACTGAAATGAGATGGCAAATTAAGCGGAATCCGTTCGCGTTATATTTAATTGATGATAATATATCAATCGCCGATGCGATGATCGTTAAACGGTGAGATGCTTTAATGAGATGAACTCTATTTTTTTTTAAATAATTCGATTGCTAAAAATAATAATCGAATCAAAACCAGAAGACGAGTTACACAATGAACCAAATAAATTTTAAACCAGCGATCAACCCGCTGATATTTACAACTTGTGCTAACTATGTTTACGCCAAAGACGAAACCGTTTGTACTTTTTTCTTTTATAAATCGAAATCTCGTTTAAATTGTTGCTTTTAATGCATTTTTCCCTTCAGAGGCAACTCTAAACGCTTTCCTCGACTCTCGATGCATTTCGATTGCAAACGGCATGAAGCCGGTTAAATCAAAATAGCAAAAAAAAAATCAAATAAAATGCGAACGTCGAAACGAAAGAGCAACGCCCCAAGGCCGATAAAGCGCACTCATGCAGTCGTCAGTCACTCCGCTCAGTCGGCGTACGTACACAACACACTCGTATATCTTTTCTCAACGGCTACTCCCATCCTCCCATAGACCCGGGTATCCATCCACTATTAGGCATCTCTCTTTGCGCCCATTCCGAACAACCGGCGGTGGTAGAGCAAAAAGCGCGCGACACGTCGCTCTAATTCCGACTCGCTCGCTCTCTCGCCAGTTCTTGTTCCGCTCGCCTTCTTAACAGCCTTCACTCTAAAAGCATGCACGCGAAATATATATCTATGTATAGAGTAGGGACATTATGTCAAGGGGAACAGATGTATAAAATAAATATCAGCGAGCTGTATGCGCCAGCGAAAGGAGCGAGAGCACCATGATTCCCGGAATCGCATAAATCAGGACACCGGGGGTCGCGTGTTGTCGCACGACGACGACGACGGAATCGAGCAGAAGAAAGAAGGAGGCCGTTACGAAGCGAGAACGGCACGAGGAGGCGAAGAGGCGAAGGAATGGAGAAAAGAACGAAACAAATTTCCCAACTGTTCGTCGACGATTTGAAAAATCTCTCGCAACCGGCCCGGTCTCCATTTACACAATCACCATCTCCATCAACAACAACAACAACGACGTCCACCTGGCCCTTTCGAGATAGATAACGACACTTTGCCATCGTCCACGGATCTATGTACATCAAACCGTTCGACCTCTTTATTTCCCGTCGTCGTTCTATCCATCAGAGTGAGAGTGAGAGAGAGAGAGTGAGGGCAAAATTGTTAAAAGTCTTTCGCAATATTTCGATTCAACAATGAGTACGAGCCGCCACGTTTTGACTGACGAATCGCGACAACAATTGAAACCCTCGCCGAAAACTGTGTAGCAAGGAGAGTGTGAGAGTAAGAGAGAGGGAGAGAAACGGCGTTTGAGTGATTTATGTCGTCCAAAGTAAATTGTGTGTGAACTGACTGCAATGCATGCGTTCCCGTCGACCACCATAACTCTTAAGCTTCATGCATGTATAACTGTTGTAGAACCATATGCCCCATAGATCACCGCCGGACTTTATGTACAAGGCGTTATTCTTCTGCTCTTGCACGGATAAATAAACGCGAAACTTTATAAGGTGAGAACGAAATAGTGTGGAATGAGAAGATGAAAATCAACCGGAATGGAAAAGCGCCTCATTTAAGTCTACGTATTCATATCCTTCCAATTATAAAATGTGTACATCGATTAGAAGCGAAATTTCTACTATTATTTTACATAATATTAATACAGTAAAGCTTCGATAGGCCGAACATCCCTAAATCCGAGTGCAAAAATTAATCACAGTAGTCCGGATGATTCTAAAATCCGGAGTTTTATTGTATTGCAAAAGCTTTCCAAAACACGAATTAGATATTCTACAAGACTATTGATTTGTAGCTTAATATCTAATTAACACCCTCAATTAGAGGCCATACAGCGATTGATTGTCTTATATCACAATCATTTCAAGATTTTCTTTACAGAAAAGCAAAAGCTTTAAATGATTTTCAGGCAAAGCATATAATAAAAGTGGAATCGAATGCATTTATGCAATGCTAGCTAGACGTATTATACCAGTCTATATTGCTTTGAAACGTACCCATAAAAAGAAGAAAAAATCAATGGCAGGAAGGGAGCAAAAGAACGAGAGAGAATGTTGAAAGTGCACGTAATTTATATATACAGTATAGATAGAAACGAATTTTATGGGTTTAATGTTTAGTGAAAAGAAGGGAGGAATCAGAAGAGCGAAGCGAGGAGAAATAATTGCCAGAAAGAGAGAAATTTGATGATGGAAGGTTATAATGGTAGTAAAGGAGCACAGAATCGGTTGGAGCGAGAGAAGTGAAGGACCTATTGCAGGTTTCAATCAACTACATCACGGGGTACACCGAAATTTACGAGCGCTTTTTTTCCCTTTTCGTTCGTCGAGTTGTGCGCGACGACGAAGAAGTGGAAGAGGAGGGACGTTTCGGCGATGGAAAAGTATAGAATGACGACGACGTCGACCAGTATAAAGTTGATAACCGTGCGGCGATTGTAAATCAAACTAATGTGCCATTATTGCACGAAAGCCATAATAATAACACGCCGGGGATACCGGGGAATGGGCGAGCGTCCCCCTCGAAACGATCGACCGAAAAATAATGCTGATCCGTAATAAATATTCCAAGGAGCAGTGGGAACGGAATTATTTTAAAACATTCCCTTTTAGCGCCCATTCATTTAATATTCAAATTCGAAAAATGTTGTGGCCCAAAGATTTCTGATTTAAAGGTTTTGTTTGAGAATCGGTAAACTTTTTTGTTTCTTTTTGGACAATGACAGATAAAGACGAGGAATTATTCACAAGAGTATCGCCGCTGTTGTTCTTGTTATTGTTGGTGGTTGAACGATATTGAGTAAAGGACGAAAGTAATGATGATGGGTAACAATGAGCGACGTAGGGAAAAAATTGTCGAGGGACACTGAGTGAGCGAGCGAGATGGTTAATTGCATGCAACAGACGTGTCTCGTCTAAAACTTGATTCGAGCACAACAGTTGTTTACGGCCGAACTGTCGTGGCAATTAATTAAATACTATAAATAATACTGCATACAAGGTGGGCAATAAATAATTGTATACGACGTATGACGTGGACATGCCTGCTACGGACAGATTATTTAAATGGGAATGATGGACAGCCGTGTTGTGATATGATTATGTTTTAACCTATCCAAAAATCTCATCCCACAGAAGCAACCCCCCTTATTATTATCATCATCATCGTCATGATCATTACGAATTCTCCCGTTTTGGATCTCCAACTCGTGCATCGCCCACCCCCGCTCGCCCTTTCGCCCGCATTTTAGCATAATGTGTCCTACTGGTCCATATCGCCTTCTCTATCGTATTGTCACGCCATCATCAATCCATCTTCCTCATTCACTCGCACACATACTTTTATCCGACAAAATTCCCTTGTATATTAATGTTAATTGCATTTTACTATTTGCATTTGAATGACAACTGACCATAATTTCAGTACAACAACAACTACTGAAAATTATTATTATTACTATTAACGAACACACAATAATAGTAATGATGATTATAATAATAATAATAACGAGGTGGAACAATAATAATTATGAAAGTTTATTTTCGGTTACCGGTCTGTTAAAGCCTCCGGTGGCCGTCGAAGAATTAATTATGTCGGGCGTTCACTTTTAAAGAGCGAGCACTTAATTTGTGAGGATCAGAAACGGCGGAGAGATGCAAAGTTTGCCGCGCCGAGTTTCATGCCAAATGCAATTTGTATCGAGAAAAGCAATTTTTTTCGCTCGTTTAATTTGATGGAACTTTGGACAATCGAATTGTTTAACTAAGTGCTATGGAAGCAATTGGTGCAAAAGTGGGAGATTGCAATAAGTGAGAGTGCTAAAAGCTCTAAAGGTATCTTTTGAGTGGTCCACAAAAAGAAGCGGTTAGAGTTTAATAGAGCCTAAAAAAGTGTCGTTACCATTTTATTAACTTGTAATAACAGATGAATGTCAATGGGGGAAAAAGGGATTGCTACCAGGTAAATCCTTCCTTTTCCCGATTAATTTTTTTCATTGCATTGTTTCTCCAGCATCGATTGGGAATTATCGGAGATTATTGCCGAATAGATCCTTCTTTTTTCATATATACGTAAAAAGTAAAAAATAAAGGGCAAATGAAATATATTTTACAATTTTCAATTTATACATTGCGTCCATTATTCACACTGTGTAACCATGTGCGAAGATTCGGGGCAACGCATTTCTATTTTTGCGCTTCCTTTTTATTGAAATTATCAGGTTATTTACAGGCACGTTCCGGTGGGATATACTGGTTGAAATGTTTGTGATTTAATACCTGTCCGTTGATGTAAAACACAACAACGAGGAATAAATAACAGAAAACAATAATAATAATAGCAACAAAATGCAACCTCTTCCACATCCAACCAATAAAGGGCGCCAGTGAGAGAGATGCTCGATGCAAAAAAGAATTTGTTATAAAAATCTAAACATAAATTACATGCAAATGCAGCCATTACAAAAAAAACTATTTTATTGACACAACAACAAGCATAAACTACGTTTAAAACGATTTAAAAAAAATTGAAAATAAAAGAGACAACCGGTTTTTTTTTCGTGTGTCCCCTGAAAAAAAATTGGCAAAAACTTGCACATTCATTACAATCATTCCAATTGTTGTAATATTAATTTAATTTAACACAACAATAACGTTCAGGTATGGAACGCGCTAAAATAACGGCAGCAAAAATTCCGAAAAAAAAAATTGTAATGCTAAACCTGAAAAGGCACCCTCAAAAAATATCCGAAACAAAATACTAATGGACTCACCACCGCATATTTCGCAAAGTCATACAGCAATTCTTACGTTTTAATAATAACAATAATAATAGACTACAAATATCTCTTCTATTGTTAACAGCTAATTTTTCAAATTGATCTCTATTCTCTCTTGCCATCTCATTTCACAGAAAGGTAAATGGGACAAAAAGAAATGAACGAAAAGAGAGGAAGAAAGAGATAAAATATAAATTTATTCCAATATAAACTGCTCGCAAATGTCAGGAGACAAACATAACAGACGCAGAGTGACTAGAGTTACTTCGTTTGATTGATTGATTGTCCATCATAATGGACAAACTAAATAATCCATCTCACAAAATGTAGGCCCTGTCATTCGACCGACCAGCCGACACAACAACGAGAAAAATAAAAGCAGATGAAATGAACCAGGTATATAAAAACCTGGCAATCGATAGTTAATGTTAATTTAGAGTTTTTTTCGCTCTTCTTTCAAGAAGAAGAATGATGATGATCATAGAGAAAGAAGAAAGGAAGTAAACACAAAGTATCTATTTTAATTCGAAAATTGCTAAATTCATTTCTAATTTTGATTTGTCATCTTACTCACATTTAAGAATTGTTAATGGGTGCACAACGCTGAAGAAACGAATGAAACTTTTGCGGATGGGCGTACATGTTAATTTCTCTCTCTTTTTCCTCATCAATTCTCCTGCATTTTTTTTTCTTCGTCCGTTTTATTATTATCATTACTTTTTATTTCGGGATTGTAAATTGGAATGTAGTTGTGATTGATTTAGTGGCCTGTATAATAAAACATGTAAGCCTCATTAAAAATAACAATGTAACGTTGAATAATTACAAAAATCATTCGGACACAATCTGTCCGCTCGACCGAAATAATTTTTTTTGTATATTTATATAGTTTTATTTGTCCCTCCTCGAAACGAAAAAAAAAATCTTTTTTTATTGGATTTATTCAATAATAGTTCCATTCATCCAGATTATTAAAACTTTTTTTATTTAAAGATAATAATTCATGACGTAAGTACACGTTAATTACATTTTAATTAAGAGGCGTCCGCGATCGTTAAAAAATCCGATTGACCCGAAAAAAAATTCGCTTTCTGCCGCCACTTTCTCAATTATGGACGTTAGTACGCCAAAAATTCCATCCCTCAAAATATAATTCAACTTAGATAGAGTTAAAATACGACGGTAATAAGGAGCGGTGCGCAAAAAAGGGAACGGTAATAATAAAAATAAAATGCGGGGGAAAGCGATGGATGCTCGAAATGCTAAATTGAACAAGGACCAACAATTTGTAAGAGACGATGGCGTAAAAAGGAACAAAACCGAAACATTCTTCCTTGTTTCGTAAATGGGGGAAGAGGTTCAATATAAAAGGGGGAAGCCGGTCGGCCATTTGACTGGTAATTGCATCATTTGGATGCTGATGGTTTGCAATACAAGAACAAGTTTACCTTTACGTATATGCATTGGAACAAGCACACGCAAACGTTTTCGTTCTGTAGGTGAACGTACGTGTACGGTTCACATATTTATTGTTATGGAAAGAACGAAGGTACCAGCGCCACAATCAAAATAAGTTGGGAAAAGAGGCGGAAAGAGGCGAGAGCGAGAGAATCGTGAAACGTGGAAATTTTGCGTTCTTTCCATTGGAGTTTTATATACAAATATATTTGTGCGAGTACGTACGGCGAAGAAAAAGGCCGTTTCGAGTGGGCTTATATTTGTTTAGGATTACCATAGTGTTTATTTTGCCCTTGCGCCGCCACTTTATACGTTCGACGACAAGGTGGAAGGCCACTTATGAATCCCACAATAACTAACAACACACGCAGGTATATCAGAAAGCAAAATAATAATAATAATATGGGAGAGCGAAATGGAAAAACTACTCAAACTCACTCACGGCGAGTCCGAATGCAGGAAGAACCAAAAATTGGAGGATTGGTTTGATGAAATGAGAAAAAAGGGAGGCCGCACAAAAGCAATCGCTTCGTCCATATTATTGTACCTTTTTCCATCGTACATATCTCAACCAAAACTCCTACTTTACTTTTTTCTGTAGTGGCACTAGCGGTGGTTTACCTGTTATTGAAATTTTCTTGGATTTTTATTGAATTCCTTTATTTTCCCTCATACTTTTTTTTCGCTCTTCCTGTTCGAGTTAAGGAAAAATATTTCTGGTCGTCTGCAAGTTTATTAGATCTCATTTGAATAATAATATCGAATAGTGCAGTCAATATTGTACTATACTGTTACTCATAAATAAACGGCAAAAGTATTTATGGAAAGCTCATACCAACGCTTGAAAAAGAAACAACGAAACAAAAAATTCTGTCTGACTTGCTGTCGTAGATATTTGTCTTCAGTAGCATACTCGAAGATCAAATTTAATAATTACATGCTTTTCTAATTGTGGTAGCACTGTAGCATGGCAAACAAATGGTTATTCAGTAAAGTGACAATCTGACTATCACTTTAGAAATTATAAAATTGACTGTCTGTTTAATTTTTTTATGCAGTGTTACAAATTGTATGACACATAATACGGCTTTACTAATCATGGATTTATTTGAAATCTGTATAATAATAGTTGAAGAAAAACGTATTATATAAAAGAATTATTTGACAATTAAATCGAAACCGGAGTTTTGCTAAATAACTTAATGGAGCAAAACGAAATAATAACGTTTAATTGCCACCATAAATATTGCAAGTGGTAATATTGTACGAAAAAAAATTAGCTTAATAATAATGATATAAACGTAAGTATAAGAAGAAGAAAAGTAGAAATTAAATCAAATTGGATTTCATGTACGTTTGGCATTTTCTTCGTGTGCTAAAAATATGATTTAATTCTCTCCTTTTCTCTTTCCATCTTTCTCGGTTTTATTATTATTATCGTTGCGTTTTTTTCGTTGCTCTTATTTCTGTTTGTTGCAGAGAGCCGTTTTGGTTTTAAATGTTGTTATGGAAAAACGATCGGCTTCGTTACGGTTATTTTCATGAAGAATTATTATTATTCGCGTTATTGCTTTTGTGGTAATAGTAGTAGTAGTAGTCGGCCTATATCGTAAGTTTGTGTGTATTATTAACACAGTGTAACGAATAATAATAAAGCGAAACAAGTCGAAGAAAAGTAAAAGGGCACGAAAAGGAATTGAAAGCAAATCGAGAAGAAGGAAAAGAATGTTGTTTCTTTTTCTTAATTCCCCGAGATTCATGTTACCTATTTTAATTAACGCAGAAAGTAATGCCTGAAAGTCGATAATAATAATAATATCATATGTATATTTATACGCAATAAAATTTCAGATTTATTGTTGCCTGTTATTCTTTATTTTATCATTCTTTTTTTATTCGCTGTTTTAAGTATTTTATGCCATTTTCCCTCTACGCACAGTACCTTTCCAATTCTTTTATTTCAATGTTTCTTTCTTTCGTCTTCGAAAACCTTTATTTTTAAACACTGGGACAAGTATAAATATATATATAACAAGATTTTGTCGAGGAGAAAGAACGGTCGATACGTGAGGTTTAACATCTTAATTAATTGCACAAGACCAAACAACAAGAAGAAGGAGGAGGAGGAGATGATGAAGACAGAGAAAATTGAATGACGACGAGTAAATAAGAGAAGTTGATGTTGTCGATTCGTCAAGTCGTTGAATTTGATGTTGTTGATGAAGAGGTGACCCAGTTTTATATAAAGTTGGAAATTATTTCTTTTATAAACTTCCTTGAATTAAGTGGCTTCAACAATAGCAAAAATTATTGGGATTTTCCAAATAAACTCTGGGGAAAAAATTCCTATACTCTTGAATAAATTAATTATTTTTTGTGTGGCACGTACGATGCGTGTTCTTCATTAATTTACGTGGCTGTTGGTGTCCCGTTCGGAAAGTTGTAAAATACAAGTTGCAATTAATTTAAATAGAAGACGTTACATTTTTTTCCGCGCGAGCAAACAAAAGGCGTTTCGCGTTCCAAGTCGCGAGAGACGTGGAAAAGGAGTTAATTTTCGTTTTCTTGCGAAATCAATAATACTGCGTGTTCGTTTCGCATTCGATTATTACTCAACGTAGGAATGACACGAGCGAAATTGATTGAGCTAAATCAATTGATACAACGATAACAATATCGGCGAACCGGGTGGGCAAGATTGAGAACGGGGCACGACAAAACGGTTAACACATGTAAACGGCAAAACGCCGGCACACGTATTGTCAAGCACGGCGAGATCGGTAACGGTTTAGTGCCTAAATATGTGTATACATAACGGTCTCGTGTTAGTAGACGGATATACTGTTAGGCTCTCGAAAACGATACCGACCACCAACTACCGTCGTCATCATCAACCAGCAGCAACTATTACTACTGTATACTTGCTATTGTTGTGGAATAATTAACAGTAAGCGATAACAAACAAGGACAAATAGAAATCGATCGGATTTTAAACGCATGTACCGGGTATATATATATATATATATATATATACATATCCGGAAAACGGTTTTAGGTATCGCATCGCAATTACAAACGCACAATCCGTCGACGGTTGATTTTCTAATAATAAGCCTATAAATCATTTACTCCGTTGGACCGGACAAAAGGGCAAGAGTGGCGGAGGCGGCCGGTAAACTAATCGAAACTAGAGATAATAATGTTTCGAGGAGATTCGTATAGTGAATCAAAAGAGCAAAGAGACGGGCCGTTATTATTGGAGCTCGGATGAGATAGATGGATGGATTGACAGGACCAAAGAAGACTGGCACGAAGAAGGGCGCGCAGAGAGAGCGAGCGAGCGAGCGAAAGACTTGAGAACAATCAGGTACAGATGTTTCGGAGACGTGCAAGTCACGGACCGCTGAAAACGAATTTATGACAAGCAAAAGGCAATCGAAATCATACGGCAATCACAAATCACGAACATTTCATGCACATAAAACGGTATAGATGTAATAATAATAATAAGGTGAAGAAGAAGGAGGGAATTGTGAAGCGAGAGATTGTGCAGAAGAGAGAGAAGGAGCAGATAATAAACGAGCGAGATGTGACGATCATCATCATCGTCATGATCGTCATCAGTTTGTGCTTATTAACATCTGAAGAGCCGACAAATGCATACGTATCATCGATTCGACGCATTCCGTCCCCTCTTTCTGCCCAACTTCTTTTTCGTACCATCCTCATTCTAATTTCATTATGCCGCGCAACGATCATTATCGCAAATTACGCTCCTTTCAATTACTAATAATAATGAATAAAGTGCATCTGTTTATTATAAATACTTTCACAACAAAATTAGCAACAATTAAAAATTGTTTCTCGTCTCACTTTTCGCTTAGCTAAAATGATAGTTTCGCAAACACAAAAACGTAAGGAATGACAAAGGAAATTAATTATAAATCCGAAATTCCAGTACCATAGAAAAAGAATGTTTAGCGTTTCTCTTCTTCCGGGGGGCTTCGACACAACGGTTAATTCATACAAATAAAAAGGAAGAGAGAAGATAGAAATGCTATTCTTCTGCCTCCGCCTCTTTCGTTTCCACTTATTCTCTCTTTGCAAGAAGGTCGCGCGTTCGTCAAATAAATCAATCGTCAAGCAGTCACGAAAATTCATTTTATTTATGGCCGCTTTATCGGATTTCTACTAATTTATCTTTGGGGCCTACACACGTTTTTCACGTGCCGCATAAATCAAAAATTCATGACGAAAGTGTATAAGTAGTTGTTTGGCAAAGCGAAAAAGAAAACTGTACACAACAAACTCTTCCATCTTTCCACGTACCTCTTTGTACATGAAACCACGAAATTGGTTACGTTTGTGGAAAACGATTTCTTCGATCGACTAATTTCCATTAGATTATAGGTGAAAAGAATGGATGGACTTTTTTCGCTTTTAAATTCGAATTTTCATTCTCGCCCTCTATTTGATTCCCTTCTTTCGTTTTGTTATTATTGTATAGCGAATCGGTTTCATCTTGCCGATCGAACCGTTCTCCATTATTACCCGGTCATAGGAATCGTACGGTTGGGATAGAAGAAGACTGCTGTTGTCATAGACGTTATGGGCGAACGATTTCATCAATTATTACCGTCCATCCGGTAAACAAAGAAAAATCTAGAAGAGCATCGAATAGAGGAGAGAGTACATAGGGACAGATGGCTTCTTATTATAATGTTACGGGACGCGGTGTTGTTGTGCCATTGTTTCGAAATTTATTATCCACTTTTCGTAATTAGAAGTTAATTTACCGACTATAACCGATAAATTAAAGCGGTTTGTTCGAGGATGTTTGCGATGTTGGAAAAGTGGCGGAATAAAACGACAACAAGTGTCGTACTAAAACGTATTATTATTATAGTGGCAGACGAGACTGTAAACGCAGTCACAGTATCAGCAGCAAGAGTATTTTACCTACCGGCTACAGTAGCCCTTTGTCCCGCTCATAAATACGTAGCAAACGAGAGTAAGAGGATGAGATACATTTAAAACGACAGTTTAGTTTCAAAAGTTTCTTCCTACCATTCATTTAATGCTTACGTAACGATAGTTTATTATGTTATTTAATTAAATATGACACCTTTAATTAACGTTAAAAGAAAGAGACGTCCACAAGAAAATGGAAGCAAATGGAAGGTGAGAAGATAGATGGAGAAGAATCAATTAAAAAGTGAATGTGTTTATATACAATCATTTTCTTTTGGTTCGCCTTCGGTATCAAATTCATTCAAACTCTTATCGCCAGAAAAATGTCGAGTACATTTTCATTATTAACCGAACAAAAAATCACGTCGCTTATTGTTTATTATCAAACTTGATGCACGATAAGGAATGTTAAAAACAATACGAAACTTTTTCGCAAACGACACCTTTCCGCCATCAAATGTAAAAGCTTCCACCTACAATAAGAAATTACCGATCGCGCCAATGTACTGTTGAATATGATGTTGAAAAACGCAAAATCGAATAATAATATAAATTTGTTACTTTTCGACCGATTCCTGATGGTGGTGGCGGTTCGAAAGTTTAGATTGAGAGATATGGAACTGTCAGTCGTTTCATTGTTTTCCAGCAGAAGAAGAAAATGAAGACATAAAACGACGATGATATTCCCGAGTAGATGTCATACGCGTGAAGGGTTGAAAACTGGGCGAGACCCATCGCCACAAGAAGAACAAGAACAAGATTTTCGTTGAATGAACATGGAGAGTACACAAAGTCTCTTCTATCTCATTCTTTGTACACGTTAAAACAAAACTTTTCTCTATTATGAGAGAAGTTGGAACGAATGACAACTGTCAACGAACGTTATTATTTTATACGTAACGACATCTCGCTCGCCCATTCTTTCTCTTCACTTCTTCGGCCTCCCCGTTTTTCTACACAACGTCCCAATGATGATGATGATGATGGTTGTTGTTTTATCTTTATATTGTGTACATAACTCAAAATATTGTTTATGGCAAGATGTAGAAAAGCGAAGGAGAGAAAGAGTGGATGTCGACGTCGAAAAACTGGGAAGATGATGGTGACAAAGATGATGATGATGATGAAGGTGGCGATAAAAGTAACAGCCGCCGAAATAATAAAACAACAACATTCGGAGGGCAAAATGGAAATTTTCTTCTTTGATACATTGAACGAGTTAATTTCTTCTGTATGAAAAGACAAGCGGGAGGAAGAGGTGAAAATTTGAAAAGGACAATGACGGCGATGAGGTGTAAGAATAATACGACTGTCATTTAATGTCTCGCTGAATCGTAAAAAACTTATGAACGTATTTCAATAAAATTAAAAGCATTTTCCATCGGAAGTCCCTTAAGACGTATTCGGTTGTTGTTGTTATTAATTATTAACGTCACCTTAATTAACAAGTAATATTTAATTGGAATGATTTACAACAACAAAAAACGTATATATAAATAAATACGTTTCAGGTGGAAGATATTGCCCGGAGGTGAACGTCCTCGGTGGTACGATAATAACAAACGGCGTTTTAAATTTAATACACAAGAAATACGTTCATGATTATTATTGGCATTATTTTGACGAATAACACAAAGAACAATAACTGTTAAATGAAATATTATGCGTAAACGTAATTACAATTGTTTGTCGAACATATAAAAGTGTGCAGTGACTTTTGCCTCGTCTCACTCACGAACGCCAAACTATTAATAATAATTTTAATAACAATCATAAATTTGCTTCCGATAAAAAAATTGTATCGGTGCTATTTGGCTGCACTGTGAAATTACGCATTGTTCTATTAATTACTTTAGCGAAAATCGCTTTTTAAAAGTGTAAATGCTAGTTTTTAACGTCTGCACAATTAATTTTCGCCTGAAAATCAATGGACTCCTAATAAATTTACAACCAAAGATTATATTCGTGTAATGCAAAACAAGCTAAATTAGTAGACGGATGATGATGATGCGGAAATAAAGAGGACTCGCACATATACGTACATCTCTTTTGCTCGAATTTCACAGTGACTAGTTTACAACAACAGGTGGTATCTATCAAGAGGAGCCGCACAAACCGAACCGATGTTGATTTATTTTACATTACACGTACACTTACGTAACAAACCCTTTCGCATTGCTAAATCATCTATTCGCCAATTGCACGGTTATACTTCTTTGCCGAAATTAAAATCGAAATTACACCTTTTTCTTCACAACAATAAAGCGCTCACATTAATTGAGTTTACGCTCTTCAGCCCAGTTTTATTCAAAATAAAAATTAAAACAAAGGGCATCGCACAAAGAATACCAAAAATAAAAAGATGATACAAAGGGAACGATAATTAATTATTTTAAATTAATTAATAAATTAAATCGAAATGACAAAATACATTTTAAAAAATATAATAGCACCTGAGTACTGGTCAAAAGATTTTTTAAAATTAGTATTCCTAACCCGTATTAATTTAATTTATTTTTGTAACAAAGCGCCCTTCTACTTTCTCTCGTTAACCTGCAGGAAGTCGAATCGTTCGCTACAAACAATTATTGAAACTGCAGATGTACACAAAAGAACGGTTCATATGATCAGAGGATCCATCCGGAACAGATGAATGCCTTTCAGGTATGAAACTACAGTGCATCAACGAAATCATCATCATCCTCGTCATGATGATCATCATTGTCAACAACAGCAGTCATCATCGTGTTGCTGTTATTGTTGATGTCGTTACAGCAAATAACCGATTGCCAAGCTCCAGCTTCTCTGATACCGTTATTATTAATTCGTTTCAATTCATTAAACGACGGCTTCAAAAATAAATAAAAGCCTCCGGCAGAGTCTTTGTAACAATCAAGTGATGATGGGTTGTTGTTGTTGTTGTTCGGTTTTTTATTTTATTTCGGGTGTTCATCATTTGATCGGTTCAATAAGGGCAGGTCTTTGAACAAAATTTAATACAGTTTGATATCGAAGGGGGGAATTGGAGCGATTATCGTACACACATTTACGTGTACGTTTGTGTGGTTATGTATTTGATATCTTTGAAATTCGATGTGTCAGAAACAAGGGCGCGCGCGTTTTAGTTTTAACCGGCACGGATCATCGCCGGTTTCGGTAGCGTGGAAATTTCGCGGATCGCGAAAAAAGTAAGCGAGAGAACGCCCCGTTACGATTCCCTTTGATGAAGAAGACGCACTTTAACTCGAACAAACGGATCGTATATCGTACGTATACGCCCCTGTTAATTATTATTAACTGGATTTTCGCCTTCGTAAACCGTCATCGATCGACCTCACATGTTGACGATGGGTGAAAAACTCTCTCTTGCCTCAACCGTCCCGCACGTATCTCTTTATCGCACCTATAAGTAAACGGCTATCAACCAAAAGATAGACGAAGAGGTGAAGTTGAAGAAGAAGCACGTCAAGTTATTTGTTATTAACGTTTAATCAGCGAAAAGAAAAATGTGAGAGGGAGGCTTAACGATAATTGATCGTGAAATTAATAAGAATAATAATTATTATTATGTAGGCTTTATAATAACGAAGTTATTATAATCGCTGTCAATAATATTATTAGACTGTATTATAATGTAAATGACTTAAACGAAGGAACCAATAGAGATGATGATAAAGCGTAGAGACAGGTCAACTTTGGTTTGAAAAAAAGATGAAAACAAAAACGACGAAGAGGAAGAAGTAAAAGTTTGTGAAGTGCAACAGTAGTAAGTAGACAGATAAATAGAATATTCTATAGGTATAAATAGCATACGGACGTAACATCTGAAAACCGTATTGCTCTTTGACAAGATGGATCACTTTCTGATCGCCATCGATCATTCACGGAAACTTTAAAATAAAAGTAACAAATAAATGCTTTTAATATACACGATCTACATACAACCATTTTTAAGTTAATAATTTTGTCATTGATTAAAGGGTCACATTTCTAAACTAGACATAATTAATAATCGTTACGTTTTTTTTTCTTCTAATTGCAACGAAACACGTTCGAAAATTAATTTCAAATGAAAAAAGTGACTCCTTAATATAACCGGCAATAATAAATTCAAATCGATTTTTAATTAGGAACGTTTAACGTTGTCAAAATGACGAATTCACGGCTATTAATCAGTCGAAATAAAAGGAGGACAAGCTTTTATTTTCGAAAGATAATGAATAAAATTATTTTCCTTAAAAAAGAAAAGTACAAATTCAACTTTGAAAAACTAAAACACAAAAAAAAATACAGAAAAAAAAATTATTGCCAATCTAACGACTTATTTTTATTGCTTTTCAATTGCGGTCCCTTGTACATGCACTCTTGCTAAACTCTCCTGAAGGCTTTACAACCGTTTACCGTCAAAGGACTAGCAAAAAAAATTACTCATTTTTTGTATTCTTTATTGGTCGAAGACTCTCTTCACTTGATATCACTACTGTTACGGATTCAGTTTTATTTATCGGACAACATCGATTCCGAATGGCAACTGTCAAGAAGATGCACGAATGTATGTGATGCCTGAAGATGACTGAATGCAATAGGTCGGTTGCGGTTCTCTTTTTATCCCGAACGTAACACAGGACATTGAACACAAATATAATAATGATAGCAATAGGAAAAATATTATTACTGCCACTACAACTGGAACTATCCAGTTCTGCTGAGGACATCGAATTATATTAAATTAAATAGATTTTTCCCCTTTTTTCTCGTTGTCGTATTGTCGAAGGTCTTTTGATACGCCGACGTAAATTATCAAAAAATGTCTCGCAAATTTCTTTTTACAACTAGCATTTTTATCAAGCAGAAGAAATATGTGAAGAGTACACCTGTAAGCCATAAAATAAAATTTGAAAAACTGAAAGAGGGGAAGAGCATCTAGGGTATGAATAATTACATTAATAGGCAGTCGTTAAGGGGTGAGAAGCAGACTGTGGCCATAAAAGGGATAAAATATTCGCCCTACGACGAAAAAAAAAAAAGAAACGAGCATTCCGTTTTTCTTTTTTTCGCTCGCTCTTCTTATCAAAACACTACGTGTCGGTCGTTAGTCGGTGAGTCACATGTATGTACGTTTGTTCTTATGTTAGACGATGGTGATGGTGATTGAATGAGGTGATGGATAGCTGCCATTTTCATTGTGACAGTTTTAAGACCTCTAGTATACTTTTCCCTTCGACTTAACATTGCACTCTCTCACACACACACACGTCCGTTTTATAACTCTTGCGAATGGGCGAATGTGGAGTGAAAGACTGTAATAGGTGAAATGGAAAACGAAGAGCAGGAGAACGAGTGGCGAACCATTTGTCTTTTTAATGTATTTTTTTTATTACGAGGCACATAGGGAAATAAATGCGTTGGTGGCGCGAAAGAGGACAACAAATTCTTATTGGATTTCCCAAAAAATTTAATAAGAATGTGATATGGAAATGCAAAGGGAATTTTCGAAAAAGTTCAATACAAATCGTTTCTGAAATTTTAAATACAAACTGTTAAACTAATATAATTTAATTGTTAGGGGGACCTACTAATGCAGTTGTAGGGCGGTATGAATGAAAGCAATGAATAAATTAAATGGATTGTTATACAAAGGGTTCGATTTTTTGCTTTGCTTTTTGATAGAATCATGGATCGTGCGGTGGAAATATTTTAGCCGAAAAAGTACGTTCGAACTGGCCAATTCGTTGCGTTCTATCAAACCAAAATAATTCAATTACGCTTCATAATTTAATAATAATTTTGCACGTGCATATTGCAAAGAGAAAGGGAGAGAATGAAGGAGAGGGAAGTTAATGTTACCGTAATTTGGGTTTTAATTAACTAAAACAACAAACAGTGGCTAACTAACGCTTTTTGATCGGTCACACAGAAAATTGTATTGTTCGAATGGGCTTATTGACGGCTGACATATTCCAGTATTTATTATTAATGTTCAACGTTTTATAATAACAATAATACCGTCTCCATCCCTTGTTTGTTTATTATTAATAATAACTTTTTTTTGGTTAAATACTTCGACGTACAAAATGCCCCTATGCACTTACTAACAGATGATTTTGTTGCCGTTAGATTAGTTCCGAAACAATTACCGATCCATTTAATTTAATCCGAATGAAATGATCGTTTGTCCGGAAGCTTTATTAATTCTCCAACCAAAAAAAACCGTTCGATTTTTGATTAATCCCTAACAATTAATAATGCGATCGATGCGTCATTTATTGGCCATTCGAGAGCGTAGAGACGACAAAGTCGTCGTCTGAGATGATGACTTAATTGGAAAATGAAAAGAATCGTTATTCATCGTCATCTTCGATGGAATCAATCGTAAAAATCCCACGTGCGGTTAATTAAAATTCGAGATACTGTGATTCTGTAAAGGCGGATTTAAAAAGTGTTAAAAGAGAAAGAGAGAGCAAAAGAAACCAATTAATATATCCGATACAAGAATTTCATTTCTTTAAATGTTACAAACATCCGCCGTACTAAACCGTGAACAACGATCCCTCTGTGAAATTGTTATTACCTTTAAGGAAGAACGAGCCACGAGGGCGCGAGGGAGAATGCGAATGAGGAAGGGGAGGCTAAGAAAATGGGGTGAGAGCGAGTGAGACAAAGAGAAACGTTCAATTACTTTTCTTTGAATGCGTATACGTATTACATGTATTTATGATCAGAAAATGCCCCGGCGTTGCCGTCGTTGTTTCCGTTTGTTGTTCTTCCCGTTGTTGTTCTTGTTGGCGTTTTCTTTGAATATATCGGTCCACCCGGGGCAAATAACGTTTCTACAAAATGTAACGTAATTTTAATGGGTGCCCGCTTTCCATTTATTAATATCCAACTCGTTCCACTATCACAACACACGTATACGATAAATAAATATTACATCCCTTATTAGTATCATCATCCACCTTCCTTTCCCTACCCCACATACACATATACGACTACTACGAAGCCACGCTAAGAAACCAAGACATTTCCGTTGAATTAATTGAAATTTTCGAATCTTTATTTTATTATTGCTCGCCTTTGTGCACTTGACATTACGATGAACGTGGAACATTTTAATAATACATTTGCGGTTTGTTACTTTTAAGAAAGAATTTTATTATTATCAAACCTCGTAATCGATTCTACCGCAATTCTTTTTCCTGCCTCCCTTACCATTTTAATCATTTCCATTTGTTTTTCAATAATTACCTTTTTTCAAATAACAAGTAAATTAAACGTATACCACATGTTGGTGGATGCCCCGACCTTCCGAACGAAGAATAGCAACGATAAAACAAAGAACAATTCTGATGCCCTTTGAAGTACAAGTTTACTAATTTAATTTAAAGAAAAATGACAACGACTGCTAAAGGAGCATATTTTCCTTCGGTTCCTTTTCTCGCTTTGATGTTGCTGATGTTTCATTTTTAACGTTCCTTAAGAGTAAATTGTGAGAATTGACGATTATGAAGTGCATAGTGTGAAAATAGGAAGGAAATATGAAACTAAAACAAATGGAAGGACGATCGGATGAAGGATGTATGTGTGTGTGTGTGTGGATGAAGAAGGTTTGTGTAAAGATTTGACTGATGGGTTACGTCGAAAACGGACACTTTCGATCACTGACAGCCCCGTCGAACATAACATATTATCCGTTATCTCGCTGCAAAGTTTTTTCCCTTTTCCGCTCGCCCTTCAAGCTGTTAGACGAAGAAACCCATAAGTTATAAGTAGTATCATGAAAAGAAGTGCGAAAGGAAAGAAAACGGACCCCGTGATGATACGCAAATGGCGAATATTTGTCTTCTACCGTTACCGTCATTACTCCGCACATCAAACTTTCGAAAAATTGTCATCTCTCTTAACGTCCACTATCGATCAATCAAACGAAATCAAGGATTTTTCAATCGAATGACCTCTTCCGTCAAGAGAGAGAGACAGAAAGAAGAAGCGGAAGCGGCACTAAAAAGGTTTTCTGCATAAAAATTGACGTCGTTGCTGCAGTAAAAGATTTCTCCTTCGGTTAAGTCGACGCGAGGAAAATAGTGGACCGTTAAATTGCGAGAGGGAAAAATTTCCCTCGCTCTCGATTGCAAATACTAAAAGGCGGTAGAAAATGGAAACAATTACAATTGCGTCTATATTAATACCGACGCCAATAAAATAAAAACCAGTACCACGAGCAATTAATTATCGTATCCCGATTAAGACACTTAATAATAACAACAACAACGTATTAATTTATTGCTTTGTTATTTTAAAGTCGTGCTCGTTAAAAGGGAACGCACGACGTTTTTAGGTTAAATCGTAAACCCATTTTCAAAAAAAGCTCGCGTTTTATTAACATCAATACTTCCATCACTCTTATTACCTTCACGAAGCGAATTGATTCATCTCGTTTCCAGAATTTGATAAATACCGTTTCCCGTCCGCCCGACAACATCCGTTTTGTTCGGTAAAAGTTGAAGTTCGCTCTTTGTCTACAAACTCGCCTCTTCTCCATGAACTGGTCTCTTCTATAAACTAGCCCATTACTTCGTAGTATGATGGCGGGTGCACTACGACGACGACGGCGACGAGGTCTCTCCATGCATCACTCAGTTGACACTTGGTGCCCCATATATCACCGACCAGAGTCCTATCCGTAGTTGAGTAGCATGGACGCAAAGTTAGAACGAGACAACAACAATGTCGTCGTCGACAACGATTCGGTAGAAGAGAAAGAGCGAGAGAGAGAGAGAGAGAGAGAGCGGGAATGGTGGCAGCAGTACCCGACTTATTTGCATACAACAACGTACCCGGACGTTTTTCACCCGGAGATTTATTACGGGACTAATGCACGACGAACAACTACTATTCCTCGCCCGACAACAGAAGTGGATGAAGAGGAGGAGGAGGACGGCGATGAAGAAGAAAAACAACAACAGCAAGAAGAACCAATGAGAAAGTGCGAAAGACGTATTCGAATCGAATCGAAATTTCTGCCAGCAGAGGCAAAAGAAATCAATTTCTCTTCACTCACGTCCTCTTGATGTTCTTCGCCCTGCTGTTAATTAGCTTAATGCGAGAGTTAAGAGTGTCGAGGATCCTTTGAAAGCAGTTCTCAAAAGTTACACGATTTCCTTTTGGCTTTATTTTGGTTTTCTTTTTTATTGGCGGCAAAGAACGTTTGTCACCGAATAAATTGGAATGGAGTCGAATTTTTCATTTAATTAGCGACTTGTCGTGACGGTGGGTTTGGTTTCTTTTAGCGACGTTAGACGGACATTTGTCAAAAACGAATATGTCTCTTATTTGAAAAGAGAGAAAAATTTGCTTTTATTTGTTGCCGGTCTGTTAAAATATCTAATAATCGTTGAATAGATGCCAAGACGAATAAATTTTTTTATTAAATACACAAGTTTGTTGTTGTCGAGAATTTTAATTCGATCAGACAGAAAATATTGTCTTATTAAATCATTGTCTACGAAACGAAAGGAGCAAAAAATAAAAAAAAGGGCGACGAGAAAAGACCGGCGAAAGAATTGGGGATTTTTGGTTGATGATGATTAAAGCGGTATCGAAACGGTTTTCCTTTTTTCCCTGCTGATGGGCGATTATGCGACGATACGACCTCCAAAAAAAAAAGAAAGAACCAAAAAGATTCCAATTTTTCTTCTCCTTTTTGGCCTCCTTGTTGTTGCTATTAAGTGCTGTCGTTGTCCTTCCTATCATCTTCCTCCATTTTCACCTCTCTTTCCTTCTTGTTGTTGTCGTTATTATCATCATCAACTCGATTATTATTACTACTATTATATTATAGTTTTGGTTTCAGATATGAAATTCAAGTCCGTGACTAATGGAGTGTCAGAATGAGTACAGCATTTTTCAATCAATGTCGTAAATAAAATATGTCAACGATCAAACCAGATATCGCGTCAACATTCATCAAGTGTCGTAATTGCAGGAATACGTCGAGACGCTCTCCGCCTCCCGCCCGCCGTACACCTCCGCTTCTTCTTCTTCTTTCGCTTCCTCCACCTAGAAGTTTCATGCTGATCCATAAGCGACAAAGGAAAAAAATCATCTTTCATCCGCAATTTCTATCATTTCAACTATGATATTAAAAACGTATCACACATAGGATATTACCCGGAAAATAGAATTTTGAATTGCAAATAAATCAATCAACAGTTACAAAAATGAAACGCAAAACGATTCTCGCCCATATTCGAATAATATACAGTGAAACATCTTTCGCTCTGCTTAAGCTTACGACAGCAACGACAAAGGAAGTTTTTCTCTTTGCCTACGCAAGATGAGAACACCGTCTATCTGGTCTTACGATCTTCCACTTCGATAATATCCCCGACCATTATTATAACATTCGAACCGGTATCGTTCAGTTTCTTCTTTCACAATCATCATCATCGTGATTTTATTCCTTTCTTCTTTCGCCGGCACAAAATACTAAGTACCATTTAAATAGCGCCTTCTTACTTCGTCTCCTTTCTTTTTTTAACAATTCCGGTTCATTATTCTCTTTCTTCTTCTTTATATACAAGTGCTCTATAAGAATCTAATCTAACTAATCTGTATTATTATTATTATTGAGAAAGCGATAAGTGATCGCTCTGCATTATAAGTTGTACCTGGGGTATGGAAAGAAAGAAGAAACCGTTACGACGCTGATCGTCAAACTTTGGCCAGCTGATGATTATTATTGGATCACCTTGCAAAAAAAAATGAATTGTTCCAGATTTCGGAATACCGAAGATTTGAATTTTTGTGCGTTTGCGTTTAAAGGCGACCGTACAATAGTAATAAATTATTAAAGCGACACAAAAGTGATATTTTTAAACGTTATGGTGTACGGATTTTTTTTTCTGTTGTTGTAAATAATAATAATACGAGGAAGGTCATCCCGTATTATTGCGTACACTTATTATTATTATTATTGCCGCTGTTGCTGCTACTTGCACGTTAAAATTCTGTTATATGTTTGGAAAACGAAATAATAATGGGCGTTAATTTATTATACACAATTTATTATTTATTTGATGACTAAAAATAATAGTATATTATTTAACATCTCGGTCTCACTCGTTCCTTTTTCCCCATCTATTTCAAACAAAAATTATCTGCATCCATCTCTCATTGCCTCAATCTGTTTCTCTCCTGCCATCTCTATCAGTCTTTCACAGTCACTCTGTCTATCTACGTGAAAATATTTATTTCAACGTCCATCCGTATGCTGCGAAAAGATCTTTACTACAGAAATAACGTCCACAGAAAAAAAGGGAACCAAGCAAAGAGAGAGATATGAAAACAGTGAGAGAGAAAGAGAGGCGTATATGTAGAGAGGACGACATATTAAGCCGGAAACAACGTTGCCAAATCCGGTAATTTATTGCACAAAACCGGGCCCACATAAAGCAAATATAATGCGTTTCTTATAATGTTCGACGCTATCGTTTTAAGTTATACCAAGCAAACAAACAAAAAGTACGTGAAAAACCAACGGTTAATAATCAAACGTCTGGTTGATGCAGATGATTTGGTTGGAGCCTTAATGCTAATTTTAAAATAAAGAAATCAACGTTTCGGAGATAACTTTAATCTGACAATTAGTTTTTCGTTGTCCTAGATCAACATCCGCGTGTAAAATTGCGAACAATTTTTAATCACATCACCAAACAAAATTGCATTATCGCTTTTTGTTATTTTTCCAACGATATTTGCGCAATGACATTGTCAACGACAATGAAACTAAACGTCTTTAACGTATTTACTCGCAGAAAACAAGTTTTATTGCAATTCGGTCCTCTTGCAATCCGTTGGATTTATGTGCAAAAAGATGGCAAACAAATGAGCATATGGCATTAATGATGTATCGGAGGGGATCGAGAGAAAATGTGTTCGGCCAAAAGTTTTTCGAGTTTCGCACGTAAAAACGGTTTTAGACACACTAAATTTATACGTCTACTACTAAAGTCGCCTATTTGTTCGTTTCCATTTTGATTCATTTTTGATTTATAGCCGAACGTATAATAATAATTGTGAAATGAAACTGGAGCGTTTATAGGACAAATATGCCGTGTAGGAAAAGGAGGAATTGATAGGACGAAAATAAATAAAGAACTAAAAAAAGGGTAAGAGTTTGCTAGCTCTAGCTACCAATATAACTTCTCTTTCTGATTACAATAGGTATAACATTCATCATTTCGTTGGAACTATCCAAATGGGAGAGAGACAATGCATGCTCAAAAAAAGTGCCAACGCAGTAACTAGAAAAAAGCGCTTTTTTTTAAGGGAAAATATATAAAAGTTAGAAGTGTATATTGAGCTTTTGGTTCTTTTTTTGGATGGCAGTTGTCACTCTGATACTTTATTATACATCGGTGCCAGTTGTCGAACATAAATATGTCACGAACGAGAGGAGAGGAGAGCCGTATAACAAAAATAACTATTTTAAACTCGATTGGTAATTTTCTTGATATAAATAATAACTCTCTTGCGATCATCCACCAACTTTGGCTTTAAATTATTTTACGAACCAACTTTAAACTTGCCACTCTATGCAAAAATAAACGCGAAAATAATAATAATAATAGTGATACATGTACGTGTATTGGGGAAGGAAACCTTTTGAAATTTTTCATGTCGCACACTTTTTAAAATTCGCCTTCGAAAATAGAATTATTATTCGAAATACGAAATAAGAGGGAAACGACAAATAAAATTAGCAAAACGAATCGGTTTCCATTCCGGTTTTTATTTTCACCTCCTACTTTTATGTTACGTGCGTTCGTTTTATTTTATTTTCTCTTTTATCTTTGCCCCCTTCGGGTTGTTCCTCGCCCTTCTCTTGTAAAAATGAATTATTAGCAAAAGTAAACTAGCAATAAATCTCGATACCCTGTCATTCATTTTACTGTTCATTGTGATGCGGTGTGAAGAAGTATTAGTCTTCTACAACTACCATGGAAAATAAACGAATGAGTCAGAAGCAAATAAAACGGTTGCACAAGAACAGGGAAAAAACGAAGAGGAAGAGAGAGAAATTGTAATGAAAAATAGAGTAGAACGAAAATTTCTATTGATTACTGTAGGAAAGAGATTTTCTAAACTGAAACTTTTGACAATGATTTACCTAACGCTCTTTTTCTGCAAACAATATGCAGAAATTAGATGGAACCGTAACATATTCTTTTCGGTTTTTTTGAGCGATATTTCCACGTCATCGAGATCAATTGAATGGATTATATATTTTCGAGCAATAAAAACATTAAAATTGCTCATAAATAATTGAGTTGTCAATCGATTGCCAACGTGCTAAATTACATTTAAAAAATCGCTATTTCTCGAAACGTTAATAATTTGCAACCTATTTCTCTCTGCTCTTAAACATTTTCTAAACAATAAATTAAGCGTTTACCGTGACCGGCTGAAGTACAATCCTTTAGGTTACGATAACTTTATCGAAACTTACCTGAAACAAAAAGAAATTAATCATTAGCAATTTGTGCAATTACTTGAAACAAATGTACAAATTCCATGGAGTATTAATTACATATCACGCCACATTTCAATAATTATACTTTTCGCTTTGCAAAAAACGTTTAAAAAATCCTCTTTGAATTGAATCGAAGCATTTTTTTGCGTTGCCTTTCAAAGGAACGATTTCTCATCCGTCTCTCTTGTTACCTATAGTTTAAAGGGTTTATAAATGGAAGGAAGAGAATTAAAAGCGAAGAAAAAAGGAAACATTTACACGACCAACACACAAACGTACACAATGATATAATTGCGGCAATTTATTAATTTACACTTGCTGGATACTGAAGGTATAATAAATATCTTAATCAAGGTTACTTTTTTTGTAATTCGCATTTTTTTTCTTCGCAGTCTTTCCATTGATTTATTGCTCATTAATTGTAGGCATTTAAAGCGATATTTCATCATCATCATATTGTAGATACGTGTACGACGTTTTCTTTTCCTTTTTACTTCATCCTCATATTTATATCAATCCTCAGAAGTTTACATTCAGATAAACAGGGAAACCGCTATCAGGGAAATTTAATTGAAGAAATAATTAGCAGCCTAGATAATTTAATTTATTATAATGGGAGCTTTGTATGTGTCGCTCAAAGTAAATCATTTCCCAACTTATTTCTTTTTTTGTTAGATTTTGATCCGCTTTCAACCGCAGTGAATCATATAACAAATCGAGTTGGATTTCGTACGGTAAACTGGCTTAAAATAATGATATTGGATGAGGCCAAAGTTTTCGTGAAATTTCGCACTTTTAATACTAATTACTGTGGCGAAATGTTTGTGCAGCAAGCAGCAGCAGTGGCGGCGATTGCGAAACGGCAGCGAATAATAATGACAGGAGACGAAATGCATTAAAAACGACTGATTTACGGTCGCGCTAGTCTTCATGTGTAATTACGAGTACGCATAAAATCCCGGTTTAAGAAGCCTAAAGGTGTGCGTGTGTGTATATGCACATGCTTGAGAGATGATGATTCACGAATTTCTTGGCACTCGATCTGACAACAACGTTTTTATCCATTCGTCAAAATAATCTCGTTTAAAGCATTCCTTTGAATAAGACACCCATTATACGGTCTAAATAACTCGAATCATAATAAAATTTTAATGGTAACAATTAAAAAAGAAAATGAGGAAAAGTGAAAGGAACGTTCAAAAAAAGTAAGCGTTAATTAAATTAACGAATTGATTGATGCATTTTTAATTTCGTACCCTTCAGGGCAACCACTTACTGTACAATTATTATTTATTATTATTATTGCACTTATTGATTGAATTAGCACGTCAATTAAAAAAATGGAAACGCTAAATCCACTTCTTAAGCGCATTTTATCGGTCAAAAGTGGCAGTTGACGTGTTTGTTATTATTATTTTTCTCGAAAAGAAAACGACAGTACGACGATCTCTTAACGTAACCGTTTAGAATAATTTTATTATTAGCCAAGGTTAGTGTTATAACACACACACGTTTAATAAATAATACGTTTGTTATTAAACATTCCACTTCTTTTTCACTTTTTCATTTGCAAATAGTTGAAATAGTCCCGGAGAAAGTGGTCGAGATAAAACCAGATCCGTGCAATTTCTAACTGCAAATTATCGCCCATAGAATATCGTATTAATATTAGCTCGACGCATGTAAAAAAGTTGAAATTGGAGCATGAAATTCGAGATTAATAATAAAGTCATTAAGATAATTTGCGTTGATGGTTACGAAAAAAAAAAGACTGCATCCGATTCGTTCTATTAGTTGGTTTTTCTTTTGGGGTCTCGTTCATGCATATTTTGCTGTTCGTCCTAAAATAAAGGCCCACTTTACAGCAAAGAGACAAACCAGAAACGATCCGTGGCGCTTCATTAATATTCTCCAAGTCTAGCCTCTAGCAAGCAACGTACAATGTTAAAGTTACTACATAATATTCACTCCCACTTTTTCCTTATTTTTTCTTTTTAATATATTGGTATTATATATTGGAACAAGAAGGAAAAATAGAGAAATTTGCACAAAACTAAAGGATATTTACATAAAAATAAAAGATATTAACACAAAAATAAAAGATATTGACGTAAAAATAAAAGAAATTTGTGCAGAAAACGAATGAAGGCAACAAGAACCGGTCCCATCGATTTGAACGTTTTACCTTTCGGCACTTGCTCGCTTCATTCTTTATGCATTATTAAAATTGGCAATTTGATGCTATTATTATTAAATTCTTTTTTGCCAACTTTTAAATTCCAATTAATCCGATCGCACTCGTCGATAAATAATCGAATTTATTAAACCGTTCAGGGAAACCTCTCATTCAATTTCATTTACTTTTTTTTTCTTTTAAACAAATTCTTTCGAAATTTATGGTTTCGCCGTATGAGAATATTCACATGTTCAAATGATATCTGTAATAATATGATATGAACAATTAGCTGGTATTTGTCAGAAAACTAATTGGTTTTGGACCGTGGCCAAATCAAATATTCTCCTTGCCTTTTGCACCGTAATCTTGGATAACCGACATTCTTCGTTCGATTTCACGCGGCATTCCGAACAGTTTCATTTGAAATAATTTTCGAATAGATTTCGCGGTAAAAGGAGGAATTAATTGCCAATAAATTTGCCCACGTTAAGTGTCAATTAAGTTAAATACCAAGCGAAATTCGCAAAATGTAAAAAATTCAAACAGCGTACGGCCATAGAGCGATTTGAATCGATAGATTTTGAGTGGCGAATAATATTATTGGCAACAGAAAGAAGGCAAAAGAAGAGGAGATAACGTTTTTAACTTTTTTGTTTTTAATTTAAACAGTATAAAAGCAAGTAATTGCATGTGAAACCAAATCTGATTAAAACGAGAACCTGTTGGCCACCGACAGAATTCATTTATCAAACATGCTCGATTTCTCTCTCGCTTATTCTTTTGCGCAATTCTCTCTCTCTCTCTCTCTTTCGCTATTTTCAACTCTCTCTTCGCATTTTTTTCTCTGTATAAGCTTCCATCACATAATATCCATCTTTGTTTATACCACTTTCATTGTTGTTGTTAGCTTAAACAATAAACACAAAAGAAAAATGAAGGTGAATGAGCGAGAGAATAAAATGGTCACAACGTGGAATTTGCGATAGCTGTCGATACAGTTTACTCTTTTTCTTCATCAGCTTGTTTAATCGTGGCGAAAAGAAGGAGTAAGAGATGATGATGATGAGTCTTTTAGTTGGTGAAAGAAGAATTTTAATTTTTTTGTTCTGTTCTCTTGGCCTTATTTATTATTCCTTCTGAATGCCATATGTGGAATCCGAACAGGTATACACACGGCGTTTATTTTATTTTTCATCTCCGTTTGGAAGTCACTCATTGGTAGATCTTGTACAATTTGATGAATCAAACGAACCATTGGTTTAAGATCACACGCTGACTCTTGGGTGGAGTCCCAAATAATTCAATGTGTAATATTATGTATTAATAAAAAAAATATCGATTTATTTTATTTTTGCAAACGTATTCCTTAAAGCAAAGCCACGATATAAGGAGTTGTTTAGGAATTTTCCATGCAAAATTCTTTTTCGTTTTTCTTTCTTTTTTGGTTATAAAGGAATAGCTAAAAGAAAGAGTCGGATTCATCTGGATCGCTATGCGAAAGAGATGGAATGAAAAAAAGGCGACGTTATGGATTTAGGGCGACGGTCATAAATTTTAAAAAAGAGTGGCATAACTTGTGGAACATCTCTTGGATGCAGTATTCGACGGACTTTTCTGTCCGTCCATGTCCGTTCGCATTGGGACGAGGAGGCATGAGAGACGAGGAAGAAGAAGCAAAAGACACACAGCGGTTATACATGGACGTTCCCATTTTCTACATAAATCACAAGACTGACATTTTGTCTCTTTCTCCTTTTCCTCTACATTACTGTACACTAAAGTGTGCTGACTGTTAAAGATTTGCGACTAAGCAAATTTATTTGGTCAGCTACAAGCGGACAATACAACCGAAATGGGAGTAAAAGAAATCGGTGAGATGTTAAGCAGAAAAATAAAAACGGTAACAATTTCAACTTTCCCATTCATTATTATTAAAGTTCCTGCAATAAAAAGATTAATATCGCATACAAATCTGAAAACTTCCTTTCGAAAATCATTAAAGTTAGGGCATAATTCTCAGGATCTGTTAGATTGCAACAGTGTCGGTTGGTATTGAATCTTGCTACAATCGCTTAATTCTTAATCTAACCACTCTCGTTTATTTTTTTCTCGTCTATAACATTTTTTCGATGAAGAAAAGTAATTGGCCCGAGAGTGGACATAAATTGCAGGAAATTACTATAATTAATATTGAAATCCATTACATAAATTTTTCAGAAAAAGAGAAAAGCATCGAAGACACGAAAGTGGAAAATAATGGGACAACGATGATGATAATAAAATTAATAGATTCCTTCAAAAAGATAGGATATTATTAAATAAATTGAATCTCGGCAGCATCTTGACTCTGCCACTCGAATCATCTATTTTTAGGCTTATTATTATTTATTATTATTAGCTTAATAATGCCAATTTCTTTTTAAGCAAGAGTGAGCAATTTTACCTAAAATAAAAGAGAGCGAAACGATTTTTTAAAATAAATTTCAACAATCGGTTTCGTAGGATGTCCTCGAATTATTTAATTGCAAATTAATTACCTTTACAAATGTTCATTATTAAATGTGGTCGAGTCCTTAATAAAGAGTGAAATAAATCCACGTGAACAACATGTAAGAAGACTTCCTTATTCAAATTTCACAAAAAAACAAAAATCACTAACTTATTATCCTTTCTCATTCAATTTATCGGCATTGTTATTGACTTCACCCAATATGTTATGATGAATAATTAAGTAATTAAAGGCCATATTTATAAATACATCATTGGCTTGTTAAAGTGGAGACGTATCATTATGATGTTGTGAAATAAAAAGAAAGTCGTAACTTTGTTGTTGTTGCTGGTAATGTCGTATAGAATGGCTCATAATAACGATTTAATTATAAGACGTTCATTAATATTTTGTATTGTTTTTTTGTATAATCGCCGTTTTATAAATATTTTATGACAAACGTAGCCAAAGTGTATTAACCTTTATTTCCAATAGCTTTATAATAACGATGTTACCATATCGATAAGTTGTAGGATATAAGCCTATCTATATTAATAAATATGAGCCATTTGAATTATATAGGCGCAAAATGGAAAAAGAAAAAACAAGGAACAACGGCAACAACAACATAATTTTAAATCATCTTTAACGCATACAAAGGAAAACTTATGGACAGTGTACGAAGCATGAAATACGATTAAAACTATGGTAAAATATTTTGCCAAACAACAACAACAACAACGAATAGCAAGAAGATGAAATGGATATAAAAAGATTGAACGTACCAGCAGCATTCGATACGATTTTCTGCTGTAATGGTGAAGAGAATGATGGAAGAATAAGAGGAGTACCAACATAAATAAGCAAAGAAATTGTTTATAACTTTAATTAAAGTTAACGTAACGTAACGTCTTTTTCATTAAGATTTACTTCATCATTCTGCACACACATCGATGGTGGACAAGCTAGCGGAAAATGCACGATCTATAATTTTCAACCAATTCTTTGCCATTTCTTTTTAATTTCCAGCCCATATTTCAAATTAATTAAGCCTTTAATTAATAATTTACTACTCGTAAGTGCAATAGAGCCGTGGAAAATAACTCAAAGTAACGCAATAAACTTGTCATTGGCGAGTGTAAATAGGAAATTCCAAATTGTTCTCGTTCTCGAATTTCTAATCCGGAAAAATTATGGTTTTCTTTTCGCTACCGGAGCGAAAAGAAAAATACGAACACAACATAAAATGTGGCCGTAGTTTACTTTTTTAGCTTGATTCCAATTCTCTTTTTTCTTCGTTCTATCGTTGCTTACGGAATGACGGTACGTCAGTCTCATCAACTATTAATCTGCGATGGGGCTTTCGAATGTGTAATAAGATATGCCGTTGGTGGCAATAACTTGCCCGTTACCAGATCGTAACTCCGGGGTTACGATCCGGAATTACACATGTACACAACAAATTCGTTACCACTCAGTTTACCTCTCTCTCTCTCTCTCGCTTGCTCTTTCTTTCTCAGCCAATGGTTACTCTTTGGATGGTTCCTCTGTGGATGGTTTCAATATGGATGGTTTGTATCTCACTCTTTCTCACCGTAAGACTTATCATTCACTCTGCGCTATATCTTCTTCTTAGGTAAGATACGTGCATAAAACACATACTTGTCTAACTGTTTCTATTACATCACCAAATAAAAATGTTGGTGTGATACTTAAAAGCACGTGCCTTCCTCGCGGAGCAGAGTGGAAGTAAAATAAGAGGCGAAAAAATGACGAAGTTTTCCATCAATCACCCGAAAATTTCGCCGTATGACGTTTATTCGCAGATCATAAAAATGGTGATAATGAGGATTTTTTCCCGCACGTTTTCAGCTTATAAAATCGTACGTTCAGTTCGACGATGATGATGGTGATAATGTTAATTTTGAAATCTGTTTTGTAAAATGAAGAAAATGACGTTTGCCACTACCATCAGCTATATTTACAACGCCAAAGATAGATATGCCATTAAAATCCACGTACATTCAAAAGGATCTTTTTCTATTCGCATCTATTGCAAAATGTTTATTTTAAATGTGTTAGCAGTAGTTGCGAATTGATGGCTCAACAATTGTTAACAGTTTTTTTCTTTTACCATTCTCTCTCTGTCTCTCTCTCTCTCTCTCTATCGCTCTCTATTATCATTATTATGATTTTATTTTATTTTTCACATTTTACTGAAAACAATAGCAGCCATTGAAATGAAATATTCAAAAAGGACGTTCTCTCTATGTGTTTATGCGTTTGCGATTATTGTCACCTATTTTTATTCATTTCATAATCTTTTTGTTGCATTCTGCTATTTTTTACCCTGCTGTTTCTCTCTCACTCTGCCTGTTTCTTTCTCGATCCATTTCAAATGCATAAATTTCGAAAAAAATCCAACAAATAATTCCTCTAGTATTTTTGTATCGTCAAAATTCTATCTTTTTGAAATTGCCAACATGTTGTTGTTATAACAGGAGGCGAGAAGGAAAAGCGCGTCTACTTCCTAATCAGACTATTCCTGTTCTATTAGTTCCTTCTTTTTCATCATTTATTTTAAATTTTCAATAGTGCAGATAGCTGAACGGGAAAGAAAAAATGTATAAAAGTGGTATAGACAATAAAGGATGTTTATGCAAAAGTATTGGAAAGTAATTTAAGAATTAATAAAAGTGAATGTAATAAAAGAGGGAGAGAAAGAGGCGAATCGAAATGGTTTCTTTCCTTCGGAAAAAAGGGAGCAAAAACGGACGAAAACAATAGAATTTAAGTGAACAGACTGCAGGAGAATGAGGTGGAAGGAGAAGGAACGTACAAACGAAAACAAAAAAAGTATAAAAAGCAGGAGGCAAAAGGATAGCAAAAAGTGGGTGTAGTGCAAATGAAGAGCTTTCTATGCAACGCTCGTCTGTTTTCCTTTCTTTCTTTATTCCCATCTTTTTTCTTCAACTTGCTTCTTCACGGGATGCTGGTTGGTGTTGCTGCTGCTGTTGTTGTTAACATTCCACATACTAAAGAGTAACATTCAATTCTCTATCTTCCTTCTCGACGCCCTTCCTCTGACATCCTCAAAAATTTACAGTAATGTACCGTCTTTTCTGCTCTGTTTCTCTTTTTTTTACTTTACTATTATTACAACCAACCAACAAAATACCGTATGTAGACTTTTTGTTCTCCCTTATTTTATCCGCACGAAGGAGCAAAAAAGGAAAAACGTATGGGCAGACGTAAAAGTAATTGCGAGGGACGATTTACCACACAGACGTTATAACGACACCTATACAGAAAGGGATAGAAGGTACCGATTTATATTTTGCGAAACTTCAAATTTTCTACGTGGCAAACAAATTTCGACGTTAATTGTTAAATGAAAGTTTTACTTTTTCCACTGCTTTTTTTTCGTATTATTAATAAGAACCAGCAAAAAAAAATTTTAAAGGCCGTTTATTTGAAAATGAAATTAGACCCAAAGTATTTGAGTAAATTTTGTTTTTTTAACTCGTTGGATTAAAGTTGCTGAAAACTTGATGGCGTTCGATAAACGTTGTTAATATCGCAATATGCAGTATATTCGGTATAAGAACGATGATGGCGTTGATAGCTTTGACGGTTGATTAGGATTGTGAAAATCGAAAAAGAGAGAGAGAGAGAGAAAGAGAGAGAAAGGTGGTGTCGTTGGTGGCACAGAAAATGTGGGAAAACTCCGTTTTTCCTCGTATCAGTTTTTAAGTTTGTCTTTCCATTCGCATACAGCCTATTTGTCTCTGTGATACACATATATTCCTATAGGTTATCGTCGAGCAAGTAGTTTTGATGACTTGGCATTAGTTATAATGGCCCGAAAAGGTGTATTAAAGTGTTGATTGCTTCCCATCTTTTCCTATCTCTCATTAAACAGTTTCGCCTTTAATTTCTCTTCTGCCACGTTTACAAAATTGGCTGCAACTTTGTATTTCGGCCAAATATCATCGTCAACGGAGTCACGTCTATTTATTTTTCTTGTCCTCTTTTTTTCCCTAAACTATAATTTCCTTCGCTCTCTTATACGTTCTCATCAATGGATTTTCATTACCGAAACTTTTTTCGCAGGTCGGGCAAAAATTGCCCAAATTTAATCAAGATTAACAATGAACCACCACTAATTACTAGATTAATTAAGTTTGATTTTCAAAATGGTGCTCCACATGATTCGAAATTAATTTGTTAACCTAGTTTAATTGGCACCTCAAGATGATTCTTTGCTTTTTGTTGAGTGCATTTAGTCACATTTTATTTTCATGTTACTTACCAACTCGTAAATAATGAGAATACATTTTCTTCATCACATTACTCAGATTTCTTTATTACAATCTGTTGATGGTGTGGCAAGAGCCTGAAAGATAAGTAACAATTTTTGGTTTTTATTGATCCTTCGTTTTATTGCAATCGATTTAATTTAAATAAATTACGATCGGACGTTTTTCTTTCGTTTTTTTGAGAAATAAATAACGTAAACTTCTTAAGCAGGATCTCTTTTACGGTTCTTATTTCTGCTTGGTTAATCACTCTTTTGAGGTTGTGGTGACACATAAAGGAATGCGTGACAATCAAAACTCAACGTTTCGAAATTGCTTTTCTTTTATTATTATCGATTTCATTTTTATATGGATCCTTGCAAATGATGTATATGGTAATCGTAAAAAAATCAATTAAGAATCGCCATTTCAATCACACGAATAACCCACATAATTAATAATAAACTGGTAACTTTCTTGCTGACTTAATGATTAAGCTGAAAATTATTATTCCCCGATGTTTATTACGTAATATTAGAAAAATACTTTTAAATCCTCGATATTATTGACCGTATTGTACCAAAATTTAACATTAAACCGGTTATTTCACTTGGAGCATGTACGTAATTTCGTAAGAGATAGAGGATGAAGATGAACCTAAAAGAACTGTAAATAGGCAGATAAATAAAACCGAGGAGTCGTTGTTGTTCGATCTTTTTTTTACACTCGTGATGTGTTGGATGATGATGGTTCTTGTTGTTGTGGTGGTGGAGAAAACCTGATCAACTCATTATGTCAAGATTTTTTATTATAATGTATATTAAAAAAAAAAAAAACAATAAGAGGAAAAAGGAAAGAAGAAACGGTAGAAGAAGAAGTAGTAAATTGTTTCGTCGTACCTTCGAGCCACGTTTTGTTTATACAAAGAAAATGTTATGACAATAATGTTACCTTCTTATTATTTTCTTTCAAATAGTAAGTGCCACTATTACCACCGTACATTTCGACATTTTCTCGATCTCCATTTACCTTTATACGCTTATCTAAATGTGTTTGAAATAAATATCAAGTGGATCTTATTAAAAGTGGTAGAAAGAAAATACGAGCAGAAGTGAATGGGTAATTAATGATAAGGTGACGATCGAGAAAAAGATACTTTTTTCTTCCTCTTCTTTATCATTCTACCGATTTCTTTCAACATTCCTTTTTCTTGAATTCAATTAGTATTAATTTATTTACCGAACGAAAAATAAAAGGAAAGTAATAATCATAAAAAATTATTAATTTTTTTTTCGGTTGTTTTTCATTTACATTAATGAATTTTCCCCGATGATTGATGTTAATGACAATCAAAAAGTTATTACCGTTTCCAACTTTATTATTATTAATATTATTGCTAATTAGTTACGTGACTTTATACAGTCGGTGTTTTATCGATAGGAATTTTTATTATTTTACGTAATTAAACATAGATTTTCGTTTTTGGGGAAATTTCACATTTAAAAACAATTCCATTCGAACATAAATCAATCACAATCGTCCTAAAACATTATGGATGGATAATGATGATGATGTGTATAAAAGTGGAACGTATTGTTTGATAGAAACGAATAGGAAAGTTAAAGAAAGAATTTGATGGAAACCTGACTCATCCATAACATTTATTATTAATAAAAAGTTGCTTTCTGTCTTTTACAATCCACTTAATTATTGTTATCACTATAATAATCAACTGCGCTTACTTGCTTATACGTAATTATCCAGTCGTTTATGTAACAATTAATTGGTCATCGTTTATAACTAATTAAATATTCTTAATTTTCCATCATTTTTCTTCACATCGTCCTCCGCATTATCTACATGTAATAATAATTAGTTTTTGTTTTCTTACTCCCCGATAAGAACCGATAAATTAATGAATTATGCAGGAGAGTTCATGAACGAATGCATTAATCGACGACGACGATAAAAAAAGTGAGAAGTTGAAAATTGTCCTTGTATTAATATAACAATAAGTCTCAGGTGTGACTGACTGATTTATTGTTATTGCCCACCAATTGATTGGCATTGGAAATGAATGAGTTTTCCATGACGTAATAACGTGCACGTATAATTTTCATTTATATTATTTTTCGGACGCATAACTTTTATTGTTTAAAATGTAATAATAGACTTTCTTGGTGCCTCTCGGAGAAAGAAATAATAAAATAATTGCTTGTGCATTGAATATTAAAATCGCCAAGAACGCAGCACACATGTATATAAATACAATTATCGCCGACCAAATTAATCCCTATTCTTCACGTTAATAGCGATACGTTTTCGAAATAACAAGTGGATTAGATCGAATCGAACACACAGAGAGAAAGAGAACTCAAAGGACGAGACAAAATGATTTTGTATAAATAAATAATTTACATTAATTTGATTATTATCGAGTCGCATCGACTAGACGCACGGTTTCCTTAAACAGTCTTAAACAATAGATCAATCGATCCAGCGTTTTATAATAATCGTCACATTATTCGAACATAATGATGAGGAAAACAGTTTTTGTTCGACTCATATTCCATTCCCGAGGCGTGATTTGATTTATTAATCGCAGCAAACAAAATACATGCCACCAATTTTAAGGAAACTACTCGTTTCGAAAATCGATTCGATTAGGAGACAAAATTGATTATTAAGCAATCAGATTGATTATGAAGTGGAATCAAAAGAACATGAACAATCGATAAATCGACGTAAATTTAAGTTTTCAAGAAGTTCTTTCCTCGTGGTTCGTATAAAAAGTCGGAAGTCTTGAAGTTCCAATAAATTCTTCCTTGAAATGCTTATAACCATCCGACCGTTAATTATTGTACATAAAAATAATAATTAATTAGCAATGAAACTGCATTAAAAAGTGATTAATGGCCGTTATTATTTTACAATTGCTGAATAATTAGAAACCTAACCAACAGTAAAATGTTGCTATTAATATGTACGAGTCTATTTTCCGTTTCCGGCTGGAATGTACGTTTTGCCTCATTCTTCTTCTTTTCTTTTATTTGTACCCTTCAAAACTAATGACCATCCGTTTAATCAACCATTTTAATTGTTTGAAACCAAATTAAATTGTTATTTTTTTTTCAGAAACAACGATAGAGAAATAGTCAATTGGATAATTTTAAATGGTCGAAAAGTACCACGAAGTAATCTTCCTCCTCTTCCACCTCAATCGTCGTCGATCCACCGTCTATAATAGACTTTCACGACAATTAAATTGAACTTGATGTGAGTGTACACAATGACAACAACGACTACAATAATGATGATGATGATGATAATAATACGTCCAGAAACGTTACGTACGTTATACCCATTAAACATCATTAGTCTGACAGTATTAGGGCAATAAAAATATAAATAAATAAATTATGGGTATACTATAACATATATATACGGAACGTATTATTATTAACATTTATAATCCAAATAATTTTCTTTATTCTCTTTGTTTTTTTTTCTGAGGCAGGAATTAAAATTTTTTTTGGACGAACATATAGTAATGATGATGATGGGCTATAGGTTTATGGGGTAATAAATTTGTTTCCCCTTCATCTCTCTTCCATCGTATAACCATCGGAACAACTGTTTCTTTATTATTGTTAAATATCGTTGTGTGTGTAGTTTTTATTGCATCCGAAAAATTACATGAATCACACTATTAACATGTGTGCGTTAAAAAGAGGTGAACGAAATATGTGGGTGTGACAAAGCGAGATGATGAATTTGTTGTAAATGATAAAATTTCGCACAAAGCTATTCTGCATATGCATGTAATATAGCAGTACTATCATTATTCAAGAGCTGGAATATATAATAAAGATGATCGTAGTAATAATTCTAATACGGTTTGCGTGCATCAATGTCGTCAATCAGTCGTCACAGTTGGATCAATTTCGTTTCGGGTTTTTACTAATGCTATACGAGCTTTGTTCATTGTCTATGTTCACTATGCCCATCTCTCTTTTCCAATATATTGTGTATAATATTAAATTGCACTCGAAACGTGAAATTAGAAGGATAGAAAAAGACGGAGGATGAAGGAGGAAGAATCGCCATCGATTTGCCATAAAGCACTGATAGTAATGATATGGCAGCGATACGTTTGGAAAATAAATGGGAACGCATCATTAATACGAAACTTCCTTTTTTACGTTTCAGTCTGCCTTCAAGTTTGTGATTCTTAAGTATCGTTTAAAAAAATGTGAGTTTGTGCGCCCTTGCTCGCTAATAAACGAACGAATTTTTACGAATTATAATGTAATTCTGTTACAAAATCATAAATCATTGTTATTTATTGCGGGCATAAAAATGAAAAAAAAAGAAAATATAAGAATCGTAATAAATTTACGTTCTTCTACTAGGTGTAGTGTTTTTTTTTTACCAAGTGCGTTTGAATGCGGCTTGATGGTGGTGTAGCAATATGAAGGGGGTTGCTCCTAAGTCTAAAACGTTTGTTGTACGATCGCGAGGATTTTAATAGTGTTTCTGTCGCAAATTAATACGAAATATTCTTTAGAAAGTCTACACGAAGAATCGATTCGCGAAAATTCGCGAACAATATAAATTACCATTACATGCATATAATCGTAACCGACTGCATCAATAATTTACCTTTACTATTTTATAAATAAAGAGCAAGATTTGTAATAAATTGCAATAAATTTCTGAACCGTTCCTTGTATAACGTATAAAGTAAAGCTAAAAAGAAAAACGTCGAAACCCTTCCCAGAGACTCTTTCATTACGTTAAGCCAGACGGCAATCGTTTACTTCATTTTATGACTGAATTAACTTTCTACCTTTGTTCTTTTGCAAAAAACAAAGACTCCATTCGCCAAACGCAACTTTCTGCAACAAATGGCCTCATAGTCGTCGCCGAGCGATGGAGGAGCATTTGAAGAGGAAACATTTTGTATCTTTCAATATGGATGGCTGTCATTTCTTGTTCTTTTTTTTTCAATTTAAAGGCGTATAATATTAAGAGAGAAATGAGCCTTTACAAAAAAAAATATTTTCATCTTCCTCACATTGGCCTTCTCTTCATAAACTCTTCCATTCCACGGTTCATGCTGCGACGGTGATGTATCAGTCGTCGTCGTCGTCGGGATTCGAGAGACCGGGACCAATAATTTAAACAGTATAATGCGACCGGGGCATTAAATTATTGCCTCTCGACCGGTACGATACCACTCAAATAATAATAATAAAGTGGAGAAGATGGAGACTTGTACGTTCCTTTCTTTCCTTTATTTGTGTTATATATGTATTAAAAGCAGATAAAGATGCGGTGAGAGTGAAGAGGTAAAGAATAAAATAACAAGCCTACATATAGCGGTACGGCTACGTCTATTTTTCTTATATATGTATGTGTGTGTGAGTGTGAAGTCTTTTTCCAAGTTAATGTGACAGTTGGAGACACACGTAGGACAACGCCCGTCAGTTGTTGGATGTTCTTCACGGAGGAACAAAAATGTTGGCCTTTAAGTTTACCACCTTCCTTCCTACACGTAACATTATTTGTATTTTCACATGCATCAGAAAACCGGCGCAGCAAACAACAACGGCAACGGCAAGACGAAGAAGTACGACAACAACTACAACAACACCAACCAACATGGCGAGATGTTCCTCTGGTTATAATACCGGTACGTAGAGCGTTTACAGCATGCGAAAGACGTACGTTATTGATAATGCAATCTTCTTCAACACGCTTTAACTCCACACTATTTCATTTAACTTGTCAACGTCGCCGTTATATTTCATCAGCAGCGAATACCATCATTGTCTTTTTTTCTTCATGATGCTCACCACAAACCAGCAATCCTTCCCTCACATTTCATCTCGTTTCTCTTTTTTTTCTTATTAACTGTCATTTATATTATCCGCTGATTTATTTCCAATTTGCAAACAAAAACAAGCCGATTATTATAAAGAAGAAGGGCAAAAAAGAGATAAAATGCAGAGGAACAAAGAGGAATCTTAATCATCGATTCGGATCTGAGAGGATGAACGGTCTAGACTGTGAAATGATTCTATACGTTCGAGAGAGAGAGAGAGCGAGATAGATAGATGGAAAAGTCGATGAGTTGGAGGTCTTTGAGGTTGGCGTAAATCAATGACGTGCCATCGAAAATGTCCCAATCGTGAATTATGTGCATGTGCGTGTCGCTTGCTTCGGTTTTAGATAGGACCGGAATTGAAACAACGTTGACGTTGGTGCCGTTTTCTCTTTTCCTTCTTTTTCGATACAGACAACCATAAACGTTAGTCGACCGTAATAATTCTTCGGATTCCCTTCCTCCGTCATCTTCTTCCTCTTTAATTCCTTCAGCTTCTTTGAATCAAAATGTTAAGCGAAACAAACAAGATGACACGATTTGTTTCCAAGATTTTCGAAAAAATTATCCTTCGACGGCATAGTGAAAGTGGCAAATAATCAAGATTGTTTTTCGGTTAAACTTTCGTCCTTGTATTTATTAATGAAATTTAGTACCGCTTGTCAAAGAGACAAAATAATTTCCATCGAGTCGTGCAAAAGAAGTGCCACTTTACGCTCCATTGATATGGTGATGTGCGCCCCTTCTTTTATCTCTTTTTCTTCCTCGACGATTTTCCCCTTGGACGCACTTCCTGTTTACAAGATCTTTTAACGCGTCATTTTTCACACTGTTTCACAATTGTTGCTAATCATAAATAGCAAATTGTTTATTAAATTCGTACATTGTGTTACACCCCAATATCTGTTCACCTCCTGGAATCGCATATAAAATACTTTTTTTAATATAACATAAAATTTAATGGATTACAAGAACCGAAAAGGTTGCCTTTAATTTGGGGAGGAAAATTGCTTTAAAATCATTTTATCAGCCTCTTTCTTTTATTATTATCGTTTCTTGAAGGATCTAATTAGGCATCAGCAAACTTTATAGTCTCGAAGATCAAAACAAGAAAAAAAGCGTTGCGAATAATTTCGCATATCCATCACACACATAAAAAAACTCGTATAAACGCATGAAAAGAAGAAAAAGAAGATAGATAATCATGTCGAATTAAAGAGAAAAATGATGTGATGAAGATTGGTGATTGCTTACAGGTATCTTGACGAATGCGAGGGAAAGAGACGGATGGGTCATCATCATCATATTTGATGGTTGCGATCCGACGATCGGATCCCTAATAACATACACACGTATAAATAGGGAGTAGAAATAAAAAAAGGAAAAAAAAGAAAGTGGAAGGAATAGCGGTGGTAAGTAAATGAAGGAAGCAAGAAAGAGGGAAAAAAATTGGTATATTGCGACCCCGTCATTTGGTGCCTGCCGTTTTTATATGTCGGCTAAGTGTATGGCTGAAAGGAATGGAAAAGGGCGAAAGAGAGATCGAGAGAGGGAGAGAGAGAGGAGGCTATTATTGAGTAATAAAATGTTTTTATGATACCGCGGACACTTGAGACTTTAGTGGTTACGAAACTGTACAACGGTTTCGCCTCAAAGCTTTTTAGTGTCGACGATTACAACGATTCCATTCCCCGCTTTCTCGCTCCTTTCCACTCACTCCCCCTGATTTTTTCTCGCCGTCCTCCTTCATCGATGACACGAAACAAACGTCCGTTTCCTTTCTTAGTTTTTGCATTTCGCGTTCAATCAATGCGAATCCGATGCCGCATTTTGAAGTTCGTGACCTTTAAACTGTTATATTGCATATTATCGATTCGCTCGCGGACGTTAGAAGAAGACTCCTTCGTCGTAAATAAGAAAAAAATCGCCCGCGTTCTCGTCGTTGTTAGTCGCAGATTTCCAACGGTACGCCGACTTGTTGAATTTATTACGTACGCTCGCTCACACCTACACAAGAACTATTTATGCATTTCAGTTCCGGTGAAACGGTACAATTTTCCGTCGTTATCGAGCGCACAAAAACGCATTAATATTTTTCTGTTCCCACTGCATATCGTCAATCAATTAACGCGTATATATCGTTGGTAATTTATGTAACCGTGCCACCGTAACGAGTTCAACGTAATTAACACGTTCCTTTATGGCGCGAACCTGCTACTTGCGATTTAAAAAATCATGCGATTTCCAGCGATTCGTTTTTTGTTCGCAATTACCGAACGATCCGTTGATTATCAATCGAAACAGAAAGCGCGTCGAGAGGAAATCAAAACGGGCTTATCGAATGTAGGCGGGAGGATTATTAAGAGCGGCAGCGAGAGCGGTAAAAAAAAAAGAAAGACCGCAGCCTGCAATTGTCCCATTGTAATGAAGCGATGTAGCGGAAGAATAACAATAAACGGGGAGAGCACGGAGGGACCGAATAACCGTCTTGCGGAATGCGTGCAAGGTGAAAAAGCATGGAAAAGCCCCTCGACGTCGGTGTCATTTTTACCGGCGTCCGTCTTCTCCTCCTCCCTCTCCGTCGACCCGTTAACGTCGTAGTCGTCGTTGTTACACACCCCCTCTTTCGCCGCCGCCTCCTCCGTCGTTGCTGCCGCCGCCGCCGTCGCCGCCGCCGCCAAACCCCCCTCGAAACGTCGTTCGGTTAGTATCCTACTTCTCTCCCAGCTGTCCGTCTCCCGTCAGCGTCAGTTCTACCGATCGATCAGTCTGTGGCTCAAAGCAATGCACACGCCAGGTCAAAAGACGTCTGCCCGGGCAGCGACAACACCCTACTACTACTACCACTACTTTTGCCCCGATCTCTGTCTTTCGCGTTTTCTCGCTCTTATTACCAACAACAACCCAAATACCACGTCGTGCCCATCCATTGAAACGGGGAATTGTGCCCGTTCCAATGGATCCCATCCACAGCGAGTCGCCTCTAGGTAATGGGACGTCGTCCAACCACCCATTTTCCCCATCCGCCACCCGCGCGAAGCTGACGGACGCCGTCCGTCACCGGGGTTTGACATTTAATTCCCGCACCCTCGCTTTAAAACGTACCTTCCATCTCCTCCCCCCGTATTATCGACTGCTATTGTTTCGGTACAAAATAAAAATTGCAAACGGATTGCTTCAACCAAAAAAGAAGAAGGAAAATCACTGGATGACACTCGCTCGATGTTTTAATTAAGCCGTTTACCCCCATCGAACAACAACAAACAACCCTTATTATTTTGGTTACTTGTTTACCCTTGGCGGAGTTAAGATTCTCTAACAGGCATTTAGGTGATTGACATCCCTAACGTTTTATACGGCGAACGTCTCTATTTAAAAAAAGGAGGAACTAAAAAGTGGGTCGTCGCACGAACACTTGTAACGGTAGGGATTGATCGGTCTCATCATCTTCGCAGACACACGTATTAATTGACGGCGAGAGGGAAAATGATGGTCGACGTCGAGGAACGAAGTACGTGCATAAAGTAGGTAAAAGGGGAAATGGTAGGGGACGGGGCAAGTTGAAATATTAACATATTTTATGCTTTATCGCTTCAACGTCCAACTTATCCTGATTCCAGGAGGAATGAGAGCAAAATGAAAAGGAGGAGAATATAATATAATATAATACAGCGCGAGTGTTATTATAACGAAAACAAAAGGATACAAGAAGAAAGGGGGTGGCGATGCGAAGAGGTCGTGCAATAAATTTTAACAAAGATCCAGATATCGGTCTCAATGGATAGTTACGTACAGGACCATCGCACTCTTTGTCTCCTCTTCTATCTCTTTATTCCTTTTCTCCTATCTTTCCACGTCTCTTTTTCCTTTGCCTTCGTTTTGCCTTCTATTACATACACCGATAAACTGGAGCCTTGATTGACGGCCGTTGGCGACACAACTTACGGCGCACAAGTTCGCAGATAAAGCTAACGATAAAACGGAATAAACAAAAGGAAAAGGGGATAGAGCAAAAAAAATGGGACATTTGCATCAAAAAGCTCTCCTTTTTCGCATCCAAATTGAACGAGCTGATGATGATGAGTGGGCGAGTAAGTGAACGAATGATTTTCTTTTAAAGTAAATGGAATTTTTTTAATGATCATAACGGGCAATTGAACGGAAACTTTTTTTGTTGTAAATGGGGCCGGAAGTCACACCTAAAGATCTAAAAGAAAACGGCGACGACGTGGTGGTAACAATTAACTTTTCCTCCTTTTTAGTTTCATTTTCGAGGGAGATGGAACGAAAGAAATTAATAAGTTGAGTAACCCTCCTTCACCCTCTCGATCTGCGTTTCTCTCTCTCTCTCTCTCTCGCTTTCACATACATACGCACATACACGTAGACAAGTTGAAAGAGTATTAAAAATACTTCAAAGAGTAAAAATTAAAAGGGCCTTCATTAATGAGAATTTATGATGTAATAATAACGCTTCCACTCCGGTCGCTTTTGCCCTTCCTCTCGCTCCCCAACTTTCTTTCAATATTTTTATTTTATTATTATTACTACAACCACTATTACTACAACGTACACACACATACACTTTTTTTGTAATTTCTATATAAAGTACATGTAGGTTTTACTCGATATAATTTATTACAATATCGTTGATGAGCAGAGGTAATAAAGTGTCTGGGCATCTCGTCGTGTTCCCATCTTCCTTTTCTGGCCATCTATCTATCATCTCATATTACTCTCTTTCGCTCGCTCTTTCACACTCGTATTCCTTTCTTTTCGTCAGTTAATTTAATCTTAAATTAAACACTTGAAAAGGAAACGTTCGCTTCGAAACTTATTGCTTAAGAAGAAGAACAAGAAATTCGCTAGCAATCGTGGTTATTGATTAATCGAAATCGTTAGAGATGCTGGTAATTATACCGAAATACATATTTCCAACACAAAGAAATAATCGATTAATTCAGACGTGTAGAAAATGTGGAGTTGGTTTTTAATGAAACGGATAAATTGTCAATTTGCACAAGACAAAAATTATCGAAATACTTTAATTCATTAATTTGCAAATTGTTTAATTGCCATTTATACGTAACGTATGTACTATCCATTATAATTTGCCAACCCCTTCTTTGTAAACGTCATCGTCATCATCGTTATTACCCTTATCATTATTATTACCATTACGGATGAAAAGGTAGGATTAATAGCGTAGAAAAGGAACGAAAGAAATGAAAAAGTTTGAATGTGATGGACCGAGGACACGAAAGGACGACGAATGATTGTCCAACACGAATTTATTTTACTTTTTCTTTTGTTCGGGCACATATCAATCATTCCCCCGTTTTGGTACACGATTCATCTCGTCTCCTTTTCGCTCGCCGAACTTCTACTCGAATTAAATAACCGTTCGACTCTACCAAACTTTATCCAACAACTCTTCATTATTTCTCCCTTTTATCAGTTTTTATTTTAACGTTTGGCCCAACACAAATATATATCCGACCGTACCCTACCAATTTCTAATGCGGACTTGATGTAATTCGGAGTTGATTGCTCAATATATCAGGTGTCATCGTGACAATGGTCATCATTCTAAGTTGCGTGACATTTTCGAACAACAACATGATGGCAAAAATACAAAAAAAAGTAAACGAAAACGAAGAAAATGGAGAAAACGAACTGGGAGAAAGAGAGAAATTTGCTGCCCCCGTCATCATTCATTTTTATTAACAAGCTGGAAAAGGGGGTCGCTTTTCTAAATAATTGTAACACCTTGATAATGAATCCGTTAAAATTCAATTCGTTCGGTTGGTAACATACAATAGTAAAGAGCGAAGAAGAAAAATAGTGCAGTTGGATGGTTGTAATAATGATGATAATGCGAAAATTCAATTTAAATAATTCGCCAATTGCATGACTGCAGCGCGTTACGATCCTCTTCTATTTCTCTATGCCTTACTGATATAATCCTATAAACAACGATTATTTCGAGTATTTATTTTGCTTCAAATGAAAAAAAAAACAACTTGCAAAATAAACGCCCTCGACAACAAACTCACTTTGCAGTTTATAGGAATATGTGCATACACGAATGTAAGTTGGCAAACGTGTTTGTGCGTTTTTATAGATAGATTTCTATTATACGCCTGTATATACGTGTGTGTGCTCACCTTTTGATTTACAGCTAACACTGATTTCACGTTTTATTTATTCATCTCTGTCACTTCGAATGAAATGATTACATTAAACGCGGTCTATTTATTAAATTGCAAACGGGGAAGCGAAATACAGGGAAAGAGCAGCAAAATGAGAAACTGGATGATAGAGAAAGAGAGTTGAAAAACGCGGTGGAAAATAATAACAAACACAATCAGAAAAAAAAATTACAAACTAATGGAGAAAGTAAATACTAGTTGATCGAAGCAAAAAAGAAACTGTTGAAAATTGATTTACTTCGTTTCGCGGGTGGCAAAATGGGAGAATTGCAAAAAAATAATAATAAAGGCCCGTGATTTGCACTTTAATTCACTCTACGTTCGAGGGGGTTGTTGTCTGGTAATAATTTAACGTTGGACGGTGAACGAGTGAAGGAGACAGAGGTGGAACGTCTATTAAAAAGGAAACCGTGAGAAAATAAAACGGCACATTAACGTCGTAAAGTGATACTTCCGGTTAAGTCATTTCCAAAGTTGTCTTGTGAGACGTTGGAACGTTAGAAAATCGTATTAAGAGCGTACCTACAGACGGTTCAATAATAACAACGATTACAATAATGATTATCATAAATAACTGATTTTCGTTATTTATTCATTTACAGTTAAACGATGTCTATCTCAATTCTCGGTCATTATAATAACTGAATGCTCTCTCAACGAATCGTACCTATTTACTCACTTCTTGAATCGCTATCCGTAACAATGCGCAAGAAAGAAGAAATATACAGCAAAAAGCAGCGGACGTTCTTTATTGCTTCTTTTAATATGATGTGGACCAAATTTTTTTAGCATAATCTAAGACGTTAGCGAACACATTACAAATTAAGTTAATATCTTCAAGTACGTAAAAGAAGTTACGAGTTATTTAATTGGAATGTTAAACCAAATTGGCGCGTTTGTGAAATCCGAACGAAACATTCTATGCCCACGTGGCATATCTTATCAATTACTCATCAAATTTCTGCGTATATTAATTAAGCTCTAAATCAACATTTTCTCCCAATAACGACTTTCTATCGAAACCAATACCTCATGCATATTAAATTTAATATCGACCGCAATAAACCATAATAAATAAAATAAAATCGAATAAATCCTCGTTACTTTTAAGTTATTTGTTTATTTATTTTTTCGCCTGTAATAATAACCACTTATACTCACACATATTCGATGGAAAAGGTAGGAAAGAATGTTATTACAATTACATTGAAATTGGACGTATCGATTTACTTGGCCGTTAATAAGCGAATGTATCGTTTCGAACTTATCGAAATATTACACTTTAAATCCACTGCGAATAATGATTGCAGCTACAAACTCGAATCAAAAATTAATATCGCTCGATTTTTTTTCCTTAACAATAATCCGAATTAAATAATACTTAATCCAAGCACGAAAGAAAAATATTTTATTTTCGCTCAAAAAATATGTTAAATCACCCAACAGTTATTATAAAAAAAAGTGGCTTCCAAAAATAAATCGTGTTGTATACAGAAAACGTTTTATAAGCAGGACGAATTCCAAAAGAATCGAAACTGCTGCTGTTGCTGCAGCAGTAGTAGGTAGATGGGTATAAATAAGCATAATAAATTTCCGAGTTCATCCACACTTAACCACAATAAAATTAAAAAAAAGACAGAAATTCGTCGATCTTTCTCCAGACATGTTGATGTTTATCGTACGATTTTCTCTTTTCAAAAATCGTATAGGGCCAAACGATAATTAATTATATTCATTAATTTCTTACCGGCAATGATGCTTAAGTTTGGTGCTTAATAAGACTGAGAACCAGTTAATTATTGTCCCTTTCGCTTATTCAAACTAATGTCAAGTAAGTAGTAACTTTTCAAGTTGTTTGAAAAAAGAAATGAAAAATGTAAATTCCTTAACAAATCTTCACGCTTCGTTTCCTTTTTTTTACAATCGGAGGTAATAATAAATGAGGTAATTGGGAGTAACGTTACAATTTCTCTTACATTAATTTTTTGAGCGAATATGAGATTAATGTAATTTAAAATGAGAAAGATGCATATGATTCTTATTTTTAAGAACTGTGTCGTGGGATAAAATGAAAATGTCACGATTTTATGCGATCAAAAAAGAATGTCACTTTTTTATTATTCATTCGATTAATGGTAATAATTTATTGTTTTTACGAATTTTATACTTCAGTTATAAATGGAAGGAAAGTGACGAATTATTGCCCAATCTGGCTAATATTAATAAAATATTAATGGTTACGTTTACTTTTAATTGGTAAAATTGTCGCTCCTTTTCGTTTTGCTTTTGGATCCGATCGTTAATCGCTTTTCGAACATTTCTGGAAAGTAACAAGACACACAATTTGCATATGATTAATATTCCCAGAATGCTCTATTAATAGTATGAAATTTAAAAAAAGTTAAATAAATAATGCATTATTAGTTTAGATTATTGTTTGTTAGTGTGTTGTTGTTGTTGTTGTACACGTTTTAAAATAACTCGACATTTAAATCTATTTATTTATGTAATTAATAGATTTAAGTATCGAAGTAAAAGAGTAAAGTACTTTCATATTATTACTTATTTATTCCCATTGCTTTATTGCTATTAGTGGTACGCCTGCAATTGGAAAGCGTTTGATTTGTCTACCTTTAAATGCATTTAAAAAGAGGCATAGCTGAAAAGAGATTTCAACTTACGTCTTTCATTCTGTTTGCTTTCGTTTAAAGCTTCGCTCTCATAAGAAGGAAACTAGTAGCAAGCAACTTGACTATAAAACTCTCTCATATAAAGAATGAGTCATGCCAATGTAATTTCGCAAGAATAAAACGTATTATTACATAAAATAGCGTACACACACTTAGAAAACAAAATAGACGTAAATAACGTTATTCGAACCGAAAAATAAACTAGCAACAATTCATAATGATATCGAGTAAAACGATATCTTCACTTGGTTGTTGGGAAAGAGTTTAGTTCGAAAGCAAGAAAAAGAAAACTATAAAGGAGTTTAGATTCGTACGATTTTCTCTCATTATTTTTATTAGTTGTTTGGTCCTTATCAAACGGCAAATGGTAATCTAAACGTGGAGTAGCATCTAGTACAATTTATCAAATAAGAAACGAAAGAAAACATCCAAAATAATCCCAAAATAAAAAGCTGTGGGACGTTGACGACTACTATAAGTTGTCGACGATGATGATGATGATGATGAGAACGATGATGATATCACTTGACGTTGCTCGTAATTTATTAATGGTTTATTTGTAGTTTTCTTCATCATATTTTTTCCTTCTCTGTTCTTCGACCATTATTAATAATAATAAGTAATATTAAATTTATGTAAATAAACGTGTCAGCTGATTGATAAATTAAATAGCATTAAGCAGTTGAAGTTGTACGCTTTAAGTTGAAATTAAAGAGAAAAAAACTTCATACCAAGTATAACCATTAGAATTATTATTTAACTACCAAACCGAATGATTGGAATATTAATTTATAAATTGGAAAATCTTCGTCTTCGTCGTATTTCCTATTCGATCATATTTCAAGTAAAGTGGTACGAGTAACTGCTTAAATTAAATTGAAGATTAATTTATTTCACCTTAAATGCTAAACAATCACACATGGCAAACGTAAACTTGAAATAATCTATACGTTAATAACACGTATAAATTAACTGAAAACGCGTTTTGTAGCAAGAAAGTGAGAGATTAGAGGATTTTAATTGTTTGTCATTAAGTACGTATTCATAATCCATTCTTTACGAGTATTCGATTATAATTCGAATAGATTTCAACAAATTATTGGGTCCGTACGAGAGACGAATAAATAAGCGAACGATTAACCGTTAATTGTATTATTAAAATGACGAAAGGATACTTTATTTATGAAATTTGGTGGCCCAACACGAAATGTATGAATTAAGAAAACGTACGAAGATATCTTTATAAATAAAACATAAAATGAGAATCAAATAAACGTATAGGCTATAAATTATTCGAATTATTTTGCAGCAGCAGCAAGCAAAAAATAAAATAAATGACAATAAAAAAATCAACTTTTTATTCAGTTGCAGTAAAATTTTTATAGATTATACATATTTATGTAATTCCTTTTATACGTTTTATTTATTTATAAAAATAGTAGCACAATAAACCTTTGGCTTTCGAGCAACGACAAAAAGAAATAAGCAACTTGCAAAGTACGAGACTAAAGTAAGAAGTTAAATCCAGGTGAAAGAACTTTAAGAACAACAAAAGAAAAAATGGAAAGAAGCACGGATTTAAATCCAAATCCGTGCAGATCCATCATCATCATCGTCGTCGTCGTCATCATCGATTTAGATGCAAGAGATAAGTTTAGTAATAATTATTTATATACATAAAAATATGAAAATTGCAATTTTATCATCCGTCGTTCTAATATAAATAATTGCAATTTCATGTCGTGTAATTGTATTTTATTATCACCACTTCTACATTTAGCTTTTTTCAAATTCCTCGTAATTACTAATTTATTTCTTTTATAATCATAATGATTGTTGTATGAATTGCAAATTTGTTCGCCTTTCGAATAATCCTTAACTTTTAATTCGCACAATAACAATATAACTCGTAACGACACATAAATAAATAAAAAATTGAATTTTCACTTCTCAAATTCCAATTCAATATTCATTATTGCACTTATTATAAATCTCCGTCTTCGCAATATAAATAATCCCTCTCCTACGCCGACTCGGAAAGCAATTTGTGACAAACGTTAATTTGCAAACTCTCGCGATGTTTATTTAAACAATTTTCACGCTTATAAATCATACAACGTGCCGCTTTATTCAAATCGTTGCAAAACGCCTTTTTATCATAATAACAAACAGCAAAATGTTTCATATACTTAACAATAATAATAATAACACATCAAATTACACGGTCTACTTGCTCGTTACCAACACTAATTTCATTATCTTAAACGCGTAGCAAATTACACAAATTGTATCGCATTAATTAATATTTCTTTGCGAAAAAAATTATTAATTAACTAATCGCAATTAATTTTCACATCCTATTCAAGCCGATTACAGACGTAGCCGATTTATGCAAGAATCGCCCTTCAAAATCGTAATATACAGTTCAGCACGTTAGTTTGACGGTGCTACAAGAAGGACCGAAGGGTTCGTATAATAACAACAAACAAACAACAACGCAAACCACCACCGCCGTCATCATCATCATCCCTGAATTTCAACTGCGTGTAGTAAACATCGGTAGTAGTAATAGTATCAGACAGAAGATGAGGAGGAACAAGAGGAAGAGAAGGAGTTTCCACTTATACTTCCTCGATGAATGGCCCTGGCTCAATGAATGAATGGATCTCTCTCTTTCTCTCTCTCTCACACACACACACACACACTCTATTTATACGAGTGTATCACTCTATACGTATACATCCGTAGCGTGTACGTGTGTGTGTATGCGTACTATGTGGTACTCCACACACGGGTCTCGCTCTTTCGCTTTGGCTTCGCGATCAATCGCTCTCGCTTGTGCTCACACTTTTCCGAAAACGTTACACGCGTTTATACATATCGACCCAGTTTTCCACATCCACGCGGTCGTTTTCCACATGTTTTCCTTCGATCCAACGCGCTTTTTCCCTCGACTTCTTCGCTATCGAACCAAAAAAAAAACGTTGTTTTGGTTTTCCGCATGTACTCGATGGAGAGACATGGAACCGACGACAAAGAGATTAGAAATCAACATTTTCTTCCCTCGCTCTCGTTTTGCTTTCGTGTTATCCTCCGCGTATTGGCAAGTTGTTGTCGTTGGTGATGAGGAAAATCGTGTTATTATTGTTGTTTCTTCCTTTCGGTCCTTTTTATGTCTCCGCAGACTGCTAAGATGCGTTTTATTTTTATAGGGCGCAATAACTTCGAGTTTATGGGCGCTTTAAGCGTTACCGTTATAAATAATTCAAAAAGCACGCGAGTAGAAATGAAGCTGGCGTGAGAGAGTAAAAGTTGAGAACTGAATGAAAAAATGAAACGTGTCAATTTGTTTATGATTTTTTTTGTTTGCTCAATGTTTGGTCCAATAGTTTGCAAAGCGGGAAAAAGTTGAAGATTCTGATCAACTGGATATTATTATTGTTTTAATAAACTAATTCGCAAAATGATTAGACGACTTTCTTTTCTGTCCTCTTGTCGTCCATCTTCAAGGACTATATAGATTTTAATTTTGATTAATTGACAGGAGCAAGGCCGTGTTTTAATTAAATTAAATTCCAATTGCATTGCACTGAATCATCATTACGAGTTTATAGTTTTTTATCAATTCTCTGTTTTTGTATTACGCATTGGAATAATGTTGATTAAAGCCGATCTGCACAAATTTTGATTAGTGATCTACAAAATAAATTTGAAAAATGTGATTCGTATAAACCTGTTTAATTTTTTTTTTCAATGATGTTAGTGATGAAGAAGTGGCAAATTAATTTTTTTTTTGGAAAGATTTATTAGATATTTTGTAAAAATTAAACGTAAACGAATCAAAGATGGTAAATAAAACCGACACAATTTCTTGATTTATCTCGCGTTCTTTTTCGTTTTCGAAAGAGGAAAACACAAATTGGACTTTATTCCAATAAGTTTTGTCGGAATGATGTAAACATGTCGATAAATAAACGGTGTCCTGTTCACGAATGGCAGAATGTCGTTAATTCATCAATAAAATCTAATCGTTACGAAGACTCGAAACAAAAAATTCCATTTTCCAAAGTCGAAAATTAAATCTAATATAGACATACCAATCATCGATAGGATGATGATAATCCTCTATATATAATTAATAACAAAATTTCTATTTTTAATCGTAAATGTTTATTAATATTTGGAAGGAAAATATGTTTAGTGCGGACGCCGATGCGAAGCCTCCTACATAATTTATTTAAATACAATCGAATTAATGAATGGAAGAGAAAAGAAAAAAAAAGGTTAATTATTTAAATGAAATTATCCATAAAGAATTTTTGGAATACAATCCCTTCTATCTTTCCATCGATAATAAGAATGTTTGATTGATTCGAGTAGGTTAAACGTATGCAAATAATGCTCGTTTCTCGCATTTTTTTAAATTCATTTGGTCGATTAAGTATGAAATAAAACGGGTTTCTTTTTGTTTCTTTAATTAATTAAATTGAATTAGTTAGGCATTTAAAATTATTAATTAAAAGGTAAATGGGCATAGAATAAAAAGAACGTTGTAATAGTAATAATATGAACAATTACAATTAATTAGTGAAAAATTATAAATCGGTTCTTGTGATATTTTCAATAATAATAATTATTTAACCATTAAATTCAATAACATTTATCTCTTGCGAGTAGGTTTTCCTTTTTCACAGTCGGCACGAAAAAAATTACCAACCAATTTATTTTATTATAGGTAATATTATTATAATAATAATTTTGCATATAACTTTTCAATTGTTGCTCAATTAACGTTTTCGCTGGAATTAAATGCTGGCATTCGACCCTCGAGATTTATTAAAATGTCATAGATATTCCTCGACAACAGACAGAATCCATCATCATCAGCAACAACATCTTTCCTCTGTGCCAATTAAATTTTATTTCTCGTTCTTTTTTTGGAATCCATCACTTATTTACCAATTAGATTTTACCCACGATCGCTAATTATCAATCGTAACGTGGGTAAATTTCATTTTGCTTATTGCTGCCGCAGTTAATTTATTGTCTCGCAACACCTACACGATTTTTTGATTCAGATTTTAAACAAATTTTATTGCTTCAAATGTTTACTTTTCAACTTTTGAATCGTCAAATGGTACAAATTAGAAAAATCTAATAAAATATACGTCTTACGTACCGGGCTTTATTGTAGGCAGTGAGAAATCGGTTCAATTCATAGAGAAATTTATCAGTTGCTTCTTATCATTTAACTGCAAAACACTGAGGCTGAATGAAACTGATCCAAATGAAAACACGTGTAAAAATCAAACGGTTGTTAGTCAGTGCGTGGGTTCACTCGTTGATAAATTACAACCGAAAAAAATATGTATCCGAAAAATCAAGTTTTACCTTCTATTAGAATTATCTGCTTTCATATTATGTATTTAAAAAAAAAAGTTTTCAACAGGAATAACGTTAATTAATTACTGTAAGACTTAAAGTAACTGATTGATTTTTTTCTTTCTTCCTCGGGCGTCGACTAATTTGTCCGATTTGTAACCGATTTCGTTCGTTATTTGGTTGTGATCTCCTTCGTCACTTAATGGAAATTTATTCCATCCATTGTTATCGTTGTTGTTGCCGTATTAAAATAGTTTAATTTTATTTCTCTATTCTATAGAACAATAAAATACCGATTAAATTTAATCATTTATAATCGTTTATTATAACGTAAAATTGAGTGGAGAATTTTTCAAATAAATTATTATTTCTTTTCACTTATACGGTACTAGTAACAGAATTACGTCAATCGCTGTCTGAACGTTATTAATTATTCCCTTCATGTTTAAATAGAAAAATGAAGATTGAGCGATGAAGAAACTACAATAAAAAAAAATCCCACGCATATAAAACGAAACTATCAGATAGCGTCTATAATACGGTTGATCTTTAAATTTCGCGAGGGACTTTTCGAAGATGTTATTTTCGAAAAATCGCGTGAAATTCTCTCCGATTTTTATTTCCTCACTTTTTGCGAGGTTACATAAACGTTTACGTGCGAAGTGGAAGTGGTTGGTTGATGGTGGTGGTGGTGGCGGTGGTAACGGCGGAGGAGAAAGAGGAAAAGCGTCGAGACTAACCACCACGTGCTTTTCGCAAATTTAATACAGCAAAACACGACGATGCTCATTATTTGTTAGAAATCTCGTGCGAATAATCGAATCGTTTTGATTTGTACACTTTTTCTTCGTATCGCAAAAAAATGCTCTCGAAAATTAGATGCTCTATCATTTGCGAAACGAAAATAACTTTACTAGTTATGAATCGGTATAGAAACGTAGGCCCCTTTTGTTGGACTTTTACTAGCTTCAAGATGCGTATATATCGTTTTTATTTTCGCGATCGGCGAATAAATTGCAAACTAGTGAATAACGTGATCACTTACATTTCATTCGCTTGGGACAATCTTGTTTCCTGCGAGGCATTGTGCTGCGTCGTGCAGCGCTCAGGAAAGTAGATTGTCTTCCGGATTGCCGCAGAATGTTGACGATGTTTGTTGTTAATCGATGAGAGAACAAATTATTTTCGGCTCGCAACTTTTCTGTTCCTTTTCGACGATTATTAGTTTCGATATCAACTCTGTTCACTGGTCCATCGTCGACGTTTGCGATTTCATTGAACGAACCTCTTTCACTTTCATCGCAACCATCATCATCGTCTCTATTGCACCGATCGTCGTCATTTCTTATCTCCTTTTCTTACACATCCACGAATGGGGAAAACAAATGCCACTTTGATCGGTTGTTGGAAACGTACTGAACGATTTTAATTACTTTTGTTCGTCATTTGGTCACTATCGGCTGCTTTCGCCGAGGATCACTTTAGCACGAGTAAGATTTCCTTGTCGACGATAATCATCGACGATTCGCACTGACACTGATTCCAAATTAACAACAACTATTAAAACGGATTCGAACGGGCCGCAACGTTTCTGACTTCGACGGCACTTTCCCGCGTTCTTCGCTCGAAATCCGAAAACCAATCGGCCAACGAACACGTCCAACTGAATTATTCTTCGCCGTTTCGTCGTAAAACATTTATTTCGACAATTGCCTGCGATAGAACAACGCAACTGCTCGAAGCTGACGAGCGAGCGAGCAGTCGGTCAGTCAGCGGCAACAGCAGCAGGTGTGCGCACAAAACGGAGTGCGAATGCGAGAGAAGAGCAGCGGCGGACGTCCTCTCGGCAGTTGCGTGCTCCGATGACTGAGGCTTGACTGACAGACCAACGACGCGATTCCCCACTCCTGGGGGGTGACGACGTCGGGGCCCCGTGTAGCGACGACGACAGTGAGTCAAAGTCGTCGCTTTCGCGTTCGTACCACTACGACACGGACGGCGTATGCGGAGCGACGAAGACCGGCAGTCGGACGGGAACGCGCGCGGGGCCCAGCGCAAAACCGTTTCTCCCTTCGACAGAGAGACCGAAAACTGTACGGAGACGAAGAAGTAAAAACTCGCTCGCTCGCTCTACCTCATCCTCGTCTCTCGCTCGCTCGACGGCCGACAGCAGCGTTTTGTTTCGCGCTTATGACGCTGACGGTAATAATAATAACAGGCAGCGGCGCTTTCGGTTTTGGCGCCGGCGTCACGACGCCCGCCGCATCAAATACTACCACCAATTTTATCAATCTCTATCTGTTTATCCATCCCCACCCCCTCCGTTCGCGTTCGCCCTCCACCTCGTTCCATCCCCGTTTTTTTAATCCTTCGCACCCCATCCCCGTCCATCTATCGCTCTCCCGTGCGCCTTCGTTTGTTTCTTCTTCGGTAATTGTTTTTTTTTCTTGCGAAATTAAATTCGTCGCGCTCCCGTCATCTCGCGTCACATTTCTTCGTGCGAATGGGGTAGAATCCGGCAACGATAACAAACGCGGCCACCTCCAATACCTCTTGCACTTGCTGTTATTCGCTTCTTCGCCCTTCGCGACCTCCTCCGCCGCCGCCGCCGCCCGCCGCGATCGCCATCACCTCTTCGCTCTTCTTCACTCCTCCTCCTCCGCCGCCGCCGCCGCAACTTCCATCCATTTCACATCGTCTTTTTTCTTCGCGTCCATCCTCCCCGTCTTCGTCGTCCGCTTCTTGTTTTCGCGTCGTCATTATCCGTTCGTCCTGCAGGATACACGCGCGCAACCTCATGGTCACTTTGACAGGTGGGACGTGGCGTCAATCTAACACGCCTCCTGCGACGTGTCTCCTCTCCTTCTTCGTCGTCGTTATTAGTCTTCGACAATAATAACAACAATAATAGTAGTGATAATAAGAGGAATCGGCAACGATCGGCGACGCGTTTGTATAAATCTACGGTTGCCCGAACCCGAGTTCGTTGATATGTCAATCGTGGCGGCTTTTGCTTCTCCTCGCAAGCGTTTCGCAACGTTTATTTGCGAATCGTGAGGATTTCGACGTCAATCGCTAGACTGGGGATGACAGTAAGTAGTTGTAATTGTTTAATTAGCAAGTTTAGAAGGTGTAATCGATCGAAACGAGGCTAAGGCAGAGCGAGAATTGTTTCTAACCTAAAAGAAGTTGTACAAAGCACCGTAGATTCGTGGTTGATTCCGTAGAATTTTCGCTCAAGAAACCGTGCAGAACGGTTGGCGTTCGCCGATTTATTCTGTACGCCTAAGATTCGTATGATTTGTAAATTGCGAATATTCGCAAAATTGCAATGTAAACAATTCCCTCGGGTATGAGACTATCATAAATCGGCGCTCACGAAACGGTCGCTTGGTGGCGGTAGCTGTCAAGTGTTGTATGTGCCGGCCCACTAGGATCGGTGGGTGGAGTCTAACGGTAACAAGTTGTGCATTTAATGTTCCAATTATTATCATTATTACTACTAAAGTACATGATAATGTTATGGTGAAGAGCATGGAGACGCAAGAGACGAAAAGAACGGGCAAAAGAGATAGAGGAAAATGTCGATATTTTTTAAGGGAAATTTGCAAAAATAAATAAATTTCAATCCAGAAGGAACGACCATTTCTGTTAGGATGGGATCTTCATCGCGCATTTTTATACCTCCTCGCTCGTCCACGTTGCGTTATTATATTGGATATCTTTAAAGAATTTATTTCCACTGCTTTACATCGCTCTTTTCCAGATTAATTAAATTTGATCGTTCAATTCAATGATTTATTATGTAACAAGTGCGTTAGAGGTTGTTGGTAGAGCCCATTCCATGTAAACTCACTTGCGTTTGAATTAATGTCTTACAAAAAATGTTTAAATGTCACACATTAATATTTTGTCCTTTTCCTTCTTCGTTTTACCTCCTTGGTTCGTCTTTTTTTCTTTCTCAAAAGATTGAATTGCTGCTGCTTCTTGCTTGTTTGTTCGTTTTTTTTGCTGCTGTTTAAATGTACAAGTATGTAAGGTTTAAGGGCAATAAGCAGCAGAAGGAATGAAGAAGGAAAGATTGTATGAGTAGAAGACGAAAACTGGTTATAAAAATGAATTAAAAGTCAGAACGACGACGTGCTTTCACGTTTATTTCACTTTTTTTCTCCGTTTAATTCAATTAGTTTCTTTTCATTAAAACAAAAATTGTTTTTAATTCGTCTTCTACTTGATACGAAACAAATTTCTTATTGCCTTCTCCCTCGTCCTTGTCAGTTCTTCACCATTTTCACTACTTTTTCCGTTTCACTCCTCTCCAGAAGGACAGTTCAACCATTGACAGCTGTCGACGTTCGAATTCGTGTACATTTATTTAAACGAGACCTAATTAATTTAATTAACTAAAAAAATATTATAATTTTTTTGTTTCTGTACATGTATAATCGAATGTTAACAGAAATTGTAGCCAAAGAAGTACAACTGTTCTGGTACGCAGATGATGGATGTTTAGGTTCGTTGGTTGATAGCAAATGTTGAGGAAAAGATTTCAAAAAGTTCAAAATTGACGAAACTATTTTCTGCGTAAAACTAAACTCATTTCTTAAGAAAATCTTCCGATTATATTCTGATTGATGAATGTAGCAATTAATAACGTCGATTAATTAACGGCAGTTGAATTTATTTTATGCAAAATGCGAACAATTTTTCCTCCACCTTTTTGCACATGAAATAAATTTCACATGGTGCAGATGACGAATTAACATAATCGAATCTCGTTAACGTGGAATCACGTTAAGACAACAACTGTAACGACATGATGAATGTTTAAAAATCGGCTTTTTGCAACAACAAAAAGACGTAAACAACAAATTCTCCGCGAACTTTTTTCTTCGAATTTGTTTATTGGCTAAAAGAATACTAGTTTAACAACCTTCGTATGTGCACAAACACACTGATCATATTTATGACCTAATTAGTGACCCTCTCGTATTTCGTATTAATTAACACATTTTGCAATTTATTCATTTTCTTTTTTCGCTGCTCAAAGTCCCATGAAAAGTTTATTTATTTACGCTGAAAGGACGAAAAGAAAAATTATGCAAATCGTTATACGTACAGACATATTTTATATATTGAAATTAAGTGTTATAAACTTAGAGGAGTAGCAGAAGGTTTAAATCAATTGCTTTAAAAGAGAGAGCAAAATTGCGATTATTATTTTTTCCCTCGTCTCTGCTCTCGCATTCGTTGTTTGCAATTGTCGTCTTTATTATTGATATAACATAAATAATGGCCCATACATATTTATGCGAGATACAAATTGCAACCATTTCGCCATGATACGTTTATTAGTAATTGGCAATACGACTTGTAACCTGCCTCTATATTCGTTATTATTATTATTTGCATTAAAAAATAATATTATTATTACAATTATTTATTTATTCGCTTTTAGTTTCATTAATTTATTGATTCATCTAAATATTAAACGATACGTACGTATATGTATATCAAGTTGAATAAAATAAATTATTATGCGATCGAATTGAGTCGGTTCGCTAGTTCCATGCGGCCAGTTTGGTTGGAAATCGTTTGGTAGCGTTGATATTTTTCTTAAGCGCATAATGCTTTTAATTTCATCTCTTCTCTCTGTCACACACACGCTCTTTTCAATACCACCTTATTTATCATTATTATCCTTCAGCTTCCCATCGAAATTTATTTTCCAACGCTTATTCATCTACGGGGCTCGATCAAATCGAATTACTCTTCGAAATGATCTTATAGAGCATTTTATAGCTAATTTGATTCATTTAATTCGCTTCTGGTCAACATTTGTTCTCTCTTCGATAATCTTAGGAAATACGACGATTTTGCCAGCTTGATCGGAGGACAGTCTGTATAAATACGTCTTATTAAACAGATGCAATTTGTAATATTTTGCAGTGAGCTAATTACGTGTAAAGAGCAGTTAGATTTGCACAAATCTGTCTCTTTCCTTTTGCATTTCAGTGTATCGTTAACGAAATGGATGTGAGCGAATAAATAAGTGGAGGAATAATAAGGAAAAATTACCAAAAAAAAGTATGTTAATTAAAATTGAAGAGTACAAGTTTCCACTTCTTCTTATTCGTTTACTTCTCGATTTTAATTATAATTTTAATATGAAGTTAATTAATTGCAAGAGAAAATTATTAAAACGTTATTTTACATATCAGGGCAATGATAATAATAATAATTGCCATTTTTGGAAACGTTTGTTCTGCATTCGGAAAAAAACTGCAACGGTTTAACGGGTTTGCATTGAACCAAATTTATTTCATAATTTTGGTATTCGTAAAATGTTGGGTACAGTTGAATGATTCTTTTGATTGTGACCGCAAGATTCTTCTATAATCTGCATTAGAATTTAAACGATGATTGTATCTGATGATTTCATACTGTAAATGAATCCCATCGATTTTTAAATCGCGTTTCATTATTAGCAAATAACGCTTTTTTGCGGAACAAAAAAAAAGGAGAATCGAAGTGAAACAACCTAAATCACGATTAACTGGAAAAGTTAGTTAATTGATTAAAAGCATTTAATAAAAGCAACGGGGCAAATAATTGAACAAAATGCATTCGGTGTATTTTGTACGTACATACAGGATACATGTATCAGCGCCACTCGTTACCTTTTATCATGGGCATTGCCCATTAAAACCATTTGCGTTTTACATGAAGGGGTCCTACTGTTATTCGTGCAAAAAAATACTCGGCAAAAAACGAAACCCGATCAAATCACGGCAACATGTTCATTTCCGTCCCTCTCTCTCTCTCTCTCTCTCTCTCTCTCTCTGCCGCCCCCTTTTTTTAATTACTCAACATAATACACGATAATTATGGAATCCATATTTTAAAGTAACCAGAAGGAAAAAAGATCGGTCCATCTTCATATTATTGCAGTCTATTGAACCCTGCGATTCCTCTTCCTCCTTTTTCTCGCCATTTTTATTTTCATTTGCTGAAAAAAAGAAGCTCTTTATTTAATTAACGCCATTTACGATCGAACAATAAAATTTAATTTAATTCCCGATGCATGTCGAATTCGCCGATAAAATCGATAATAATCGCCTCTTCGCCTTGAACACGCAAAAATTCTTTCCTCCATATACCATCAACGTACGTTACAAAAATTCGATAATTTTTCCTCTCTTTTCAATTCATTCTTCAGCTGCTTATAATATTCTTGCTACGTCTTGGATGTTGCAGATGTCGTAATCGCCATCCAGAGATTGACAATAATAACGCTGAACTGTCCAAATAAATCATTTAATTCTTAAGAGCCAACGTGAAAGTGGAAAAATAAAATTAAAAAAAAAAAAGATGGGAGATTGCAGACTACGTACATTAGAGAAGGAAGAGATGTGAGCGTATGGAAATTTTAAATAACAATAACGGATGAAGAATAATGAAAAGAGTGAGAGGCAAAGGGAACCGATAAAGCTTTGCATGAGGCTCAACTATTTTATAACCATCGCCACGACGAAAAGACGGCTTTTCTTTCTCTCTCGCACACTTTCCATGTGGTTTTCTTTCTTCCTTCCATCTCTCTTATGCGTGTATCAGAGTTCTTTTACCCGGCGATAAGAAGATCCATCCAATTTTAGACAACTCGTAAATTATTGCCATTTACTTTTTTTTGTCATAGATTTACGTCTGACGTTTCCTTCATTATTGTTAAGATGAATAAGATGTTGGTGCTAGGGGGGGGGGGGGGGAAGAACGAGAGGGAGATATGTTAAATTTCGTAATTCCCATATCAAATTACAATAGCTTGTTTTTGGTGCACATGTTGGTATTTCTAATTATTACATCATCGCAATAATTAACAATTAAAAGGTCGATTTCGCTATTTTTCAAATTTGTCCCTCCAGCAAAAAAAAACAAATTATCTGCTAATTGGCATGTGCGCCGAAACGGAGGTAAATCCCATTCACTTCTATTGAAGTCTTTCGTATTATTGCTTTTTGATTGATTTATTTTACGTTGTACCTCTCAAAAATTGTCTACAAATTCTAGTTACCGCAATGTTAGTACCTTTTTGTTTCCGTCCGTTTCGACCCCTCGAACATCATCCATGCGACGAGCAGAACAAGAAGATAATCTCGAAGAATAGTAACAGTTACACACACACACATATATACACATGCGACAATGACAATAATAACAACAAGAAGAAACGACCATGAAGAAGGAGCGACAACAATCCAGTGGAGAGAGGTCGGTGAAGAAATGAGACAAGAAAGCAGATAGAGATAGTCGGGGGAAAAAATAGAATGAACCCCCTTTGAGCGCTTGACAGATTTATTGCGAGTTTTGTGTAGTCTTAATATGACTTATGGACAGGAACCAAATACATACAAATGTGTGTGTATATAATATAATCCTATGCGTAATTTAGTTTGAAAAGGAGGCAAAGACTTGTGTACGGGGCGAACAAAATAATGGCAAAAATGCCCTTCTCTTTTCGCATAAACCGTACTAACATTTTCGCAAACTAATGCAGAATGTTATAATACACGCATTTTGGTTTGGACAATTACGACGCTTGAGGAAACTTGACTGAGCTAAATAAATGGCTGTGGATCAAACGATTTCGTTTGCCCTGTACGTATATTAAATGCGCGGGAACGTTTAAACAAACGTGAATCCTTTCCTCTTTCGTGCAGAGTAAGATTAAAAGGTGGAAAAAGGAGCGAGCGAGGTTTCGCCCTTCGAAAATACAAAATAATACCTTTTTGATGAAAAGAAACGGTCGTATCTAATGAAAAAAAAAAGAAAGAAAAGATAAAAATTACTATAAATCAGTCAGGAATGAAGTGAAATAAAGGAAAGGAACCAAAAGGAAAAAATAAAAGGAATGAATAATAATAATAAATTTCAATTCTTCTTTTTCGTCTTCTTTATTCCAGATCGACTTCTTCTTTGACGAAATATCCAACGTAACGTTTTTTTTTCTGTGGCTTATCTCGTTTTATTTAACCTCCTTTTCCTCCACCTCCTTCTCATCATCATCATCATCGTATTTAACTTTTTCTGTTGGTTAATTTACTCAACGTGTGCCGTGGGCTCCAGGAAAAAGGACGATGAATTCCTGAGTGCTGCCAGGATTTAAAAATTCAATCGATTCAATCAGAAGTTGGTGCAACTAATTAATCTAATTCGAATATAAATTGTACATACCGTCTATGAACTAACAACGACAACAAAAAATACAGCATAAATTGTCCTTGTTCGTTTGTAACGACTTTTTGTTTCTCCTGTTTGCAATTTGCAGCAGCAGGAGCAAAAAAAACCCGGCGAATGCTAAATTTATTACCCAACAATTAATTATCATGTTAATTAACATTATTGTTTTATTTATAGAAAAGTTATATTAGCAATAATAATAATAATTTTGTTTATTACTAATAAATTATTGTTTAGTAAATCATTATTTACGATTCTATTAAAACATATACATATACCTCTCTAATATATTTATTTTTTTGAATTATTTTGTTTAAATCATATAAATTTGACACGGAAAATACAAACTGGATCTATTCGCAAGAGAACAAAAAAGCAATTTTGATGAAGATCAAACAACAGTTTAATAAAAAATGATCTATTTGTTAGTGCAAGAATCATGATTTCAATATTTTTCAATCATACCCAACTAAAGTCAGACAAGAAACCAACTAAGTCGCAGCAAAACGTTTGAACATGCATCAAAATATGTACAGTGTGATCCACAATAATTAAGTTTATCGCCACGTTGGTCAGACTACAAATTGAAAATGTAATTTGACGTAGTTTCAATAGGGGCAGACAAATAACGTAAAGTAGACTAAAATGTTATTAAATGATTGGCATTGTATATCTTTTTCATAAGTTGACTAACCTGCTGAAATGCTTCAGTTGAAGGTTATTACCCGCGCGTAATTCAAAATAAACAAGTACCAGTGCTATGGAAGTAACATTTGGCAAGCGTTGCCAACTTAAACGCAATTATTGGTAGGCCCACGGTATATCAATAGAGTATCGATATGGTTACATATTTCGAATAATCTTCATACAAATCTCATTAAATCGTCTGCTTCTTCATAATCAATTTCGTGATCATAAAAACTAGAATTCCTTGTTGTTGTTCTTCTTACACGAAGTCGAACATTTTTTGTTGTTGTTTCGTTTTAATTTAAAATCAAGAATTATTGTTATTAGTTTAATGTCCGGTGGATGATGATGATGTTTATTATTATTTACGACGCACATAAACTGGCGGATGAAAGGAAGAAATTTGAAAGAATAATGTTTAAATGAGGAAAATAAAGGTAAAAAAAGAAGAGAAATCGTTGTTTAGACTGTGACGGAGGATGGGCGAAGCAAGAGGTGGAAGAGAAAAAGTGAAGGTGGAGGAATCTTCTTCAGATTTTCCACCTTGGTCGTTTTTTTGAATTTAATTTTTAATAAATTCGAATCTATTAACATATTTGACAAATGCCCGATGTGAAAAGACAAACACTTATTTTCCTATTTTAATCGCCATCCTCGCCGCCATCACCAGCATCAGAAATCATCAAAAAGAAAACCTTTTCTATCGCATCGTTTAAATCATTTTCGTGTCCTGTCCGTCCGCTAAACAATTTTTTTGTCCTTTCCTTCGATTTCTTCTTTCATTCTTTCAATTCCTTCTTATTAATTCAATCTTTCTCTCTTTTTGGTTATTCGTTTACCGCGAAGTAAAGAAGAAGAAGCTGAAGAAAACGTCGGTAGACTCGAAGAATGTGGAAGTATAAATTAGCTTAATAAACATATTAATGACCCGACAGACTTCCACGATGTCATTACAAAATCGGTCGAATTAATCTTGAACGTTCTTACGGACGGCGAAACACGTTTTACAATATTTTAAATTAATCGCCTATAAATTCAAAAGTTACTTCTCGTATAAGTCACTCACTATTTTTTTTTTTTCATTCGAGATACAAACTTTACCTTAATTCTTCAAAAGTGATGGACAACAGCAACGACTTGAAATTTAATTGTACCAGATGAACCGTTAGTGTAAAACAAAAAACGAAATTATTGCTAGTTGAGGAGTTGACTCAAGACAAAATGATTCAAACTTCAAGCGATAAAGGAAAATTTATTATTGAGACTAGTAACAATCATATAGGTAAATTTAAGCGATTAAAAGCCATCATTCTTACCTGATTCATATAGCATCTAGAAGAAATAAATAAAATATATATCTGAAACGACGATGAAAAAAGGAAACGAAAGACAGAAATGTTATATACCATTGTAGGAAAACTGTCAGTCCATTTCTGGTTGGCGAGTGAGCGAGCCTTCTTTCCACTTATTTATTTATTTCTTTTCTTCAGTCTCTCTTATAACTTTTCTTTTTATTTAAACATTTTACCACAGATTGTCGTGATTTACGGGGCACAAACCTTTTGTGCCAGTCAACTACTTCTTCTTCTTCTTCTCCTCCTCTTTTACCATACGTGCACACATATATGCCACTTCTTGTGAAGTCAACAGTAACCAACTAGTCGGACAGGCCTGGATTTGGGATTTTATGTGATTTTTATGCTAATTCTTAATTTAGTTGATGTGTGATTTTTCGTATAGGTTTAAATGTATACGCTCATATATATGTGTGTGTAATTTAATGCGATGTATTTATGGACATGTGGGCTTCTTTATGACACCACCACACTATACTATTTATTATAATTTCCTTTTTGTCATTTGCCATATAGTCAAAATGATAAGACAGGGGGAGAGATGAAGGAATCGTCGTTTATTGAAGAAAAAATCATTTGGGAAATTTATTTACTATCGTTATGAAAAAGCAAATGATTGTGTCTCGTTCTTCACATATTTTAATTTCTTCACAAAATTTATTTAATCACCTTCCTATACGCTTAATATCATCATCGTCGTCGTCTTGCTCATCATCAAATATTCATTTTGGTAACAGCTGAAACTTCTTCCTCTCGGTCCCTCCAACATATAATAACAATACGTTTTCTTTCTCCTTTTCTATTGTAGTAATAATAATTGTCAGCTTATACCTTTTTCTACTTTCGAAAAGAATTAAATTTTTTTATTTAGATTTATTAAAATCGTTTCTAATTTACATAAAATGGTTTCCTTATTAACATGATCATCATCATCATCACATTTTCTTTCCCTTTAATAATGATTATGATTTATCCATTCTACTTTTCTCAAACATAATTAAATTTTGTCGTCAATTAATTAATTATTCAATCGGTTTTTGGTGCCAAATCAAAAAAAGAATATGGGTATAGTAGCTGGTTGAAATTAAATTACGATCAACGCAATTCCATTTTTTGTTCTGATATCAACATAAAATTATTAATTTATTCGATAATTTATTTCTAAATTAAATAATGCTGTAAGGCTATTGCAAAAATTAGATTAATAGCAACGTTTTATCATAACATTCTGAGTAAAACTTAAACATTTGATTTGTTGCTTATAGTTTTAAGAATCGACCGCCTTCCAAGAGACATTTACCAAGTTTTTCTTCAGAAATTAATTAATTTGTGGCGCTATCTAAATCGAGGTTTGCCTAAAAAATTTCTCACAAAATAATTTTAATACTACCAGCTTCTCGATTAATTTCAAATGTCTCCGTTTGTCTCTTAAATTGCAACAGTTTCCTTTATAAATCTTCAGTTGTTCACACAGAATTAAAAATGAAGAACGTTTACCAATTAAATTAGCATCAGACTGCGATTACAAATTGCGAAATTAATTTTAACATTAGCCAATTTGTCGTCGATTATTTCGTTTCCAATTTCAGTTATCTATCCATCTGTGAAATTAATTAAAGTTCAGCAAATCGTTTTTAATTTACCATCCACATACGGATTGAAAAAAAGCTCATAACGTTAATTGTGAAAGAAAAAGGAGCGGATTATAATTAATTAATTGAAAGCAAATTAAATTTGTACGTTTATTTTTTTACATGATTTCTTGGCAAATTAATAATAATTATTTTTCTTTGCAATGAAAATTAACGCGAAAAGGAAACAACATTTTGATAAATGTCGTCCGCGAATAGATGTTGAAATGAAAATAAATTTCTCCTCTTCGACATCGTTGCGTTTCTTTGAAATCCACTTAAATTATGCGCATATAGATTGATCGTTTTTACTAATAATAATGAAAGTATTAATAATCGTTGCAATTTTTTGTTCGCTAATTCGCATTACATTTATTGATAATTAAAGTGGAATATTTTTAATGTGGAGCGACATCTGTACATACTTTTATACGCGCTAAATGAAGCCGGAAAAGTTTTCGACGTGAGAAAATGACGATCGAAATTTATCCATCGCCATCAAAATAATAATAAAATTGAATTAATTTACTCGATTTAACGGTCATGTTTTTGATAAAATCAATTTAAATTGTCCCTAACGAACGTACAATAAAGAAGAAATATCACGAGCTGCTTACAAAGTTTATTATTAATTAACGGTAAATTAGTTATTACTTCTAATTAATTTCCATGAAATTATCATGGCGTTTACTTGTCACATCCTTTTCCCATTTCGTTTTTCTCTTGCGATTATGACAACATAATCGTAAATTCAATCATAGTTTTATTGACGTTTAAATCAATTCAATTCTTCCTGTTTAAGATCCAAAACATTTCTTCATTATTTTTAAAATTATTAAAAGCCACCGCCACTTTGCGCAAATTGTCAATCTTTCAAGATTTTAATTGTTTTATTGCAAATTCTCTATTTGTTCTTTTTTTTTAAATTTGGATAAAAGCTGAAGCATCCTTATGGTCAAAATACACACTGTAGATGACGGTATCTCTGTATAAAGTGGTTTATTTTCCTTAGTGTCCTCTGCTTTCTTGAGGAGGTGAATGTGAATACGTCCATTGGACCACCCAAGCTTTAAAATGGCCTTTTATTTATTCTACACTACTCGGCACATGTCAACCTGAAAAGTTACTGTTGTTGCTGAAACTAGTAGTAGCAGCGGTCGCAGTTGAAGTCGTAGTAGTAGCAACCTTTAATAGTAAGTATGTGGCATTATAGAGTTGTGAACTATGTACGTAAAGTACATTAAAAAGGTATACGAAGAGGAACGAATGCGAAGATGAAAATGAAAAGAATAACGAATGGAAAGAATCAAACACTTCGTTTACTGCTGCTGCTATTTCTTACCTGTTGACTAATTAACTGATTAAGATTATTCCAGCAATTCGTAAATACTTAACCTGCCTTCGGCTCCCAATTTTCGGTTTTCTTCTTTTATTTGGTAACCGAAAGGATTTAATTAATCCTCATTTTAAAGCGTTCGTTCACTTGAAGAATGTCGAAATAAACGGAACTGATTAATCTTCTATCAATTCTCCAATCATCATCATCATTTCATTGTCATCGAGTAAAACGGTCCTTTTGCTTTTTAATTGTTACAAACGATAAACCGATCGAACCACCTACGCCACTTTTTGTTTTGGTCCTTCTTTTAGAAATTAAGTTTTGGTTTTTGGTTAAAGATGAATAATAAAAATGTTGGAGTGACTTTAATAATTTGATATAAAACGCGATGAAATACGGGCAATCTCTTTGTAAGCGACTTGTTTATTGCCGTCCTTCATCTGATAAACTTTTTAACGGTTCCTTAATTTTTCTATAAAACATCAAGAAAATGAATCTTTGGTTACCAAAAGGAAAAGAGAATTTAAAAAGAAGAAAAAAGACGGGGAAAAGAATTGGTGATGATGATGGCAGTGGAACGGGGGGAAAGGATCGGAGGCTATTAAATACCGAACCCGTCATGACCATCTCTCTGCTACGACTGTTAATTTACTGGATTGATTTACATCACTTGGTCAACATTCCACATCAAAAGGGAAAATCTTGATATATTGCTCGAAAGGAGAAGAGAAGAAGAAGAAACGAGAGAAAGAGAGGAAAGGAAACGGAATAAAGCAGACCCCGGCTAAGGATTACTGACAAAAATGAAAATTTATTTAATTCCTCAACCACTTCTTCGTTTCCCCTTTAATTCATAAATAATTTAACTTCTTTGTGTTAATAAAATTAATGTTTAATACGAACCCATCTCTATAAGCAGTAAATTTTAAATTCGATATATTTTTTCCCTTCTCGTTTCAAAGAAAATCCAAAAAGGAAAACTTTAGATTCGCCTTCAACGTCAGCCAACGTTTTGAATTACACAATAATTTTCCCTTCTTTATTGGAACCTCCTTGCACTCGATAATTACAATGCAGGTAAAATAAAATTTAATATTATCAACAATTAATGCACGTAACAAATCAACAGGTGTTGAGAGGTAATATAATTTTTATATACGTGAGGAACGACCGGGAAAAATTTTATGTCCACCTTAAAAAACAACTGAAAAGATTCATTTGTAACTGTAAAGCATTTTATGTGCACTATATTTACAACATAAAGATATGCCTCGTCTTGTTTTGGCATCCTTTTACATGAACCATCGCGATTTACAGTAACGTTACGTTCGCCATTAATTAACTGCAAAAAAAAATCGGTTCGAGTTCGAATGTTTGCACGTTATAAGAGAAGACTGCTGAAAAATCTGATAAAGTCGTGGCAGAACCTAATTTGATGCAAGATGTCGGGATGGTCAATAATAAGCGAAATCTAGTAATTCAATGAAGAACTTGAATCTTCCCCGGCATCCATTATGCTTGAAACCACAATCGTCCAAGGCAGACGCAAAATTGCGACAATTAGAAGTAAGCGAGAATAGGCGAAAAGACAGAGCCTGAGATGGTAACGACCAAAATGCGAGTTGACGGTTTCTGTTCTCCTTTTTGAGGGAGCGGTAAAAAATAGAAGCTGGATAAGGTTAAAGCGCCCCTCCTGGCTAGTGCGAAACAAATCGACCGTAAGCGACCGCGGCATATACACAGACAGCTACAGAAAACCCATTAAGGTGCGTAATGGTCGGTATATGTAAGACCGAGAGCGCGCAGAGCAAGCAGGCATCGATTAGACATAACGTCGCTAGACTGTTTCCGACCCGTAACTGACATCACCTTCTCTCGCAATCTCGCCCACCATCACCAACACCAGCAGCACCAGCGGCAATTTCAACCCCCGATGTACAGGGAAAAGACGCAAACACCAACGCACCATCCATGTTTGTTTGTGTCTTTTTTCCTCTCGTTTTTTGCTTAATCGCCCCACGAATAATTGATGGGACAAAGGAGGAATGCTTAAGCAAAAGGCAATTGAAGACGAGTTGAAGAGAACGATTTTAATGGAATTTGAACGTCGGGTCTTTGTGGCAATCGAAATCACCGTCGCTCAGATAAGAAACCGTTAAACTCGCTGCTAAATCATAAATTGATGGATACTTTGAGGATTATTATTTTTCCAATTCGCAGTTACGAATTTTCGCGAAAAGTCGCTCAACTAGTGCGCGAACGTGCGCCTCTCGACATCTATCCGCTGTCGATCGAACTTGCTCCTTATGCCGCAGATTAACAATTCGCCGAAAAAAGTTGTTTCAACAAAACGCAACTAAGATGCGATTCGTGGATACTGAACGTTAATTATTATATCATATAATAAATCAATTAGCCGAAGATGGGCGTTAATTTAACGTTAAGTATATTTCGGACGTTGACTGATAACGGAATAATAACGAACAAATTGATGGTGTTTTGCCGTAGAAAACGATTCATTTATTTGCTACCGATGATGATAGTTTCGTAGCCGTTTCGGCCAATTATTATTATCGCATCTCCTCTCGAATCCCGTTTTCTGATAACGATAAGTGTGAGGCGAGAAAAAGAGATGGAAAGTTATCATTGATGTTGTTTTACTGTCCGCTGGGATGATGGATCCATTATTTTAAGCCGTCAACGAGTGGTTGCCCGGCTAATTATCTTGAAGTCGGCCGCGGCCGTAATTGAAGATGATTGAACGGATGGCTTATAGGTATCGTTGAGGAATCGGTAACGGTTTTGTGTCCGTTCGTAAAGAACAACGATTCGTTTTCTTAACACTTGGACGCTGGAAATTATGACGAGGGGATTGCTCGATTACAATTTCTCTTACATTTATTATTACTTTTTCCCCTTCAGCTTCATTTATCTTTTTCCATCTTTGCTAATTACTGATACGATTCTTCTTCTTTCTTTTCCTTCTTTGATTAGGATTATCTATCGTCGCTTCTCTAATTGATTAGCGTTAGTTAACGAGACTCGTTACGAATTGGAATTAAATTTCTTTCTATTTATGTTGGTGTTATGCTAACGAATTACTCGTGAGAAGTGATTTCCCTTTATTTTCCTCTCCTTTCGATAAGTTGTACTGTGAGAAATTGCGATTGTTGTTTACCAGGTGTCAATGGAATCTATTACTTCTCGCGGAAGTTGCTACGTTTGATTTACATCGATTTTTATTCAAATATAAATCATCATTTTATTCGCAAAACTTGTTAAATAACTGATTTTCCACGTTTATTTTTCATAAATTCCATCAATAAGTACAATTAATTAGATTCACTTGCATAACGCAGATTGTACGATTCGCAAAGGGAAAAAACTGATTAAGATGCTAATACAACTTCACTTCGATTCCATGCATCTACAATTGTATCTTATTTATTGTGTTGAACTTAAAAGTTCCTAAAGGCAGGATGCCTTTTCATTCGGATCACGCGTCATAACAACTTCAGACGGAATCCATTACACGGTCGCCGTCAACCACTTCTTGGGGCGGCCGGATTGCGAAAAACGAAAAAAAAAAAGACACGTTATGGCAAAAAAAGGAAAACAAACGACGAGAAACAAAACACTAGATTGACGTTTTATGCTAATAATATCGCGTATACGACGTAACAACTATTTCTAAACAAACATAACGTAACACCCAAACCAGAAAAGGTTTAACAAGAGAAACAGGGGAAGGGTGCAATTTTCGCAGATTTATTTCTGGATTCTAGAATGCAAAAATAAATGGTTTTTGTTCTTTTGTTGACGAACCGGTTACAAAATGCATTTTCGAAAAAGTTCCTCCGCGCTTTACTTTTCTTCTGAACTAAAAACCATGAGCTGCTCGAAAATCCATCAAGTAGATTGAATATTGGATGGCGTTTATTTCTGATTGAATTCCGTTATTAAGATGTTGTCGCCCTTATTACGGTGGCCTTATATTTCATCCAGAAAAGTGACAGAAATGCAACAACGGCAAGTGATAACCATACAGTAGTAGCGGCAGCAGCAAGAAGTGCTAATAATAGTAAAATAGATGAGATGGAGATAGATTCGCGTCCTTAGACGACGGTCGTACGAGAGAAACGAGGCGAAAAATCCAACGGAGAGAAAGAGCGAGATGGTCGCATCATAACAGGGGTATCGTCCGAATAACGGTTTTTCACATCGATCGCTTTTGGCCACCTCGTCTTCTTCTTCCTTCATCTTCTTCCACTCTATGCGGCGGCCTAAACGCTCTATTCTATTTTTTTATTAGTGTTAAAATCTACAAAATAAAATCGTACATCGTACCTTCTTTTTTTTTCCATCTCTTTTTGCGCCTGCAAACAGGGAGAAAATTGTAAAACAAATACCGTGAGTGAGGGTTTCCGCACTTTATTATTATCGTACAGTTTCCGACCCGCCGTTTATATAGGTGTATCATTCGCATAGGTGCGAGAGATACGTTATAATAATAAATATTATTATAAACACACTTTTATGAATTGTCCGGTAACGATACCGCGTCCTGTTCCTTATCTAAACGCCCCGATGGTACGCGCGTACAAATAATAATTTTCCTCGCACTAATTTCGCTACACGGTTTTCGCTACTATTGAAACGATCGCGTTTTCAGCACGAACAAGTGTTATTGTTACGGTTATACGCTGTGTGGTATAGTAGTTGTGATGATGATGATGATGATGGTAATAGTAGTAATAAGTAAAAATAGGTGTAGGGCAGAATGACAAAAATAAGGGTCGACCTTCTGCACCTTTGGTCCAGTTGAACGATAGAGAAAGATATCTTTCGACGATATCATTATCATACGTTATAGTGATAGCCTTCATTTCTTTTTTCTTTTGCTTGTCGCATCTTCGCTCCTCGCCGAATCCCTTTTGCCATCTCTTGTTTACGCCGTCCGGCGTTGGAATAGTAGAGCTGAAATTATAATTTTTACATAAACGGTCCTTTCACGTACAAGAATAATGGTTATTACGAACGCCCTTTCCAAAAGAAAAACGGAGGGACAGAAGTGAAGAGAAACAAATAAATAAAACATTAAATTAAATTAATAGAATTATTTTGCCTTTAATCAAAGTTAAATTGCGAGGAGAAACAGCAACAATAAAAGAATGCTTTGTAAGTGGTTTGCATAATTAATTACTGAATTCTGGCACCTTTACATAATGAGCAAGTTTTCTTAAGAGCATCCAAAATTGAGTAAGTTGCACTTGCATGCAGAAATGTTTTGAAGCAAATCTTTTAAAGCTCATTTTATTTCTCGTCCACCAAAAATAAATCAATTTAAATCAATTTCAGTTTTATAAAACGCAACCTTTTATTTCTACTCTTGCAGAGATGATGGAAGATTATGACGAAGACGACGAGCATTACTGCTTGAAATGTCACCAGACGATCATTGGACTGGACAATTATGTCGATCATCGGAAATCCAGTTGCCGGAAGACGTCGCAAACTCTACAAGAGAACGACACTCAACAAAGTTTGCAAAGAAACATGAGCGATAGTTTGCACGAAACCAGTTTGGAAAGCGTACGCGAGCTCCTCGACGATGCCCTACCATCGACCGCCGACGATTTCTTCCATTCACTCGAACTGCAGAGTAGCGCGAAGAAGTCGATCGCCGCCGCTGCTGTTAAATCGAATGGCGGCATTCAGACGAGAAGCAAAACTTATGCAACCCTCACGAGCAATAGAGATCAGGAAGCGACGACAAATATTAAAGAGATTTGCTACGGTAACGCAGGAACATTCAGTACCTCGAAAAAGGACGACTTGTGGACGAAGGAATACGAAACGACGTTTGATACGACGAAGAAAGACGATCTGAGATCGAGAGATTACGAAGTGCCGTTCGGTTCGACGAAGAAAGACGATTTGAGATCGAGAGATTACGAAGTGCCGTTCGGTTCGACGAAGAAAGACGATTTGAGATCGAGAGATTACGAAGTGCCGTTCGGTTCGACGAAGAAAGACGATTTGAGATCGAGAGATTACGACGAATCGGATGAATATTCGGATGATTCCGACTACGACGACGACGATGATGACGAGGACGACGAACACCCGCCGCGATTCCATACGGGCGGTAAATGGAAACCGTCTTCGTTGCCGGTGCATTGGTCGGAAAATCGCGACTGGAGTACGCCGCCGATCAATTACACCGGCGGTAAGTGGAAACCGTCGACGAGCGGTGGCAAATCGCATCCGCCGCCCGGTCATACCAAAGGTAAATGGAAACCGTCGTCGCCGCTACTGGTGAGGGACGAACATCCACCACCTTCGTTCACCGGTAGTAAATGGTCGTCGTCGAAGTCGCTCCTTAATAACGTGCCGCCGCCCGAACATACGAAAGGTAAATGGAAACCGAACGAATGCGTCGACGACGAAGACAATAATAAACCGCTCGATTCTTGCGCGAAACAAGCGAAGGAGAGAAATTTGCCGAAGATCGAATCGCAAAACACGCGCTCGCCAATTAGGAAATCGAACGGTAGGGCGCAGTTTTGGTGCGGGCCGTGCAATCGACATTTGTCCTCGAAGATTGTCTACGAACGACATCTGAAATCCGATTTGCACCATAAACGGATGTTGAAGGACCGCGGCGACGATTTCGACGACGGTCTAATCGATCAAATGGAAAGCGCAATTCCAAGAAGGAAACCGTCGACAAAAGTCGCGCACGATGGGTACGAGAATAAAGATCGTAAAGAAGCGACGAAAACGCGAATCAGGCAACCGATTTACGTGAGATGCGACGTCTGCCGTTCGAGGGTTCGCAAACTGTTGATGGGCAAACACCTGATATCGCATTATCACTGCCGCAGAAGTGATTTGACGTCGGAGGAATCGCGTAAAATGGTGTTGGAACATATCGAAAGCATCGTCCATCAATCACCGTTCAAATGTAGTCCGTGCTCGTACTATTTCAACAATCACAAAGACTTTCTCGCTCACTGGTGCTCCGACACGCATCTAATCACCACGAACAAGTACGACGGTAACTTCTTGTGCGTTTTCTGCAAACACGAATCGCCAACGAACGACGACATGTACAAACATTTGACGTCGGACGAACATCAAGAAGTGATATCGGTGATCAATCGATCTGTACCGATCGTTATCAAACGATTGGACGTGATCGTTTGCGGCACGTGCAACGTATCGTTCAATTTCAATTTCGAATTGATACGGCATTGCGAACGAACCGGACACACGCTGGCAATAACCGCGAGCGACGAGTACCAAAACAAGTTCAAGTGCGATCAGTGCGTGGACGGGAAACTGCTTCGCACGACGATCGCTCTCCACCGCCACCAGCGAATCGATCACAAGAGATCCGTGTACGTTTGCCGCATCTGCGACATCACCTTCGACAATCTGCACGAATCCAAATTGCATCGGCGCACGTGCGAACATCGATACGCGGTCATCAAGGAGAAGAAACGCGGCATCGACAACGACGAAGATGCGGAGAAATACAAGAGCTTAACGAAAAAATGCGCAACTTGTACCGAGGTCTTCGACAACATCATCATCTACAAGAAGCACGTGGTTGAGAAGCATCCGGATCAAGCGCCAACGTAACGCGCACGACCGCATGATTCGTCCAAATTTTAGCATTTTATTTTTGCTTGCAGCTGCCCAAAATGCGGTGCGATTTTCGGCATACCGCAAGATTTGACCGTACACACGCGACAAAAGAAATGCTCGACAACGAGGAACCGCGGCGGCAAGAATCGATGCGACGAGTGCGACTGCTTCAGCACCGATTCGACGTCGGATTATCTGTTCCACAAGATATTGCACGCCGGGCCGATCGAAATTCTTGCGGACGACGGGAAGCGTGCGGTTTTGCAGTACAAGTGCACGATTTGCGACAAACCGTTCGCGAAGTCGTCGTTACGCTTCCACTTGCGGATGCACACGAAGGAGCGTCCCTTCGAATGTACGCATTGCGATAAGCGGTTCGCGAGGAAGACGAATTTCGTGATGCACACGAAATTGCACGGCGACAAGAAACACGGCGAGCGGATCGACAGCGGGAGACGGAAAATCGTGCGGAATCGAATCCGCGAGACGAGCGACGGCGCGAAATCGTTCTTGTGCTCAACGTGTGGCGCCAAATTTAAACGACAGTAAGTACGATTTTCGTTTGTTTGCTTTTTTTTCAAAGCAATAAAGGTTTTTTGCGCGCTGAAAACGCAGAAATTGTGTGCTTAGAATGTGCGGGGAAAATTTATGCCGTAACTGATGGTCATTAATGCCGGTTGCACAGCGTTACGGATGTACAATAGTAACGGGGACGATGTTGAGTAAGAGACGGTAGTTTGGTAGGCGAATCGGACGCTGAATTATTTTCGGTCGAAATTTATGTTTTCATATTTCGCGTTAAACGTTACAGTAATTAGAGAGTTGCGGTCCACGTGAAATATAGGTGAGAATGAGGTCTGAAGCGTTAGTTTCGGTTTTGCACGAGAATAATGTTTTATGTTTAGACTAGTGTAATTGTCGTCCTCACTGTTCGCCGTATAATTATTGCTGCAAGAGGGAATGTGTGCTTTTCCAGCAAAAAAAAGAGTCGAAATTATTTTTATCGTCCGGTAGTTAAACGTACCCGAGAAGGAGAATTGAAAACGGAACCTTTGCCTCATTCTGCTTTTTTGTGTGTTAACTGTTTTATGAATAGCTTTACAGATATTTATCGGACAAGACACGTGACGTGGCTATTAAAAAGTTGACTCCTTCAGGATTTTTTCCTCGTGCGATAGCTTCTTCTCTCACCATTTTCCGTTAAAGACACCAATAACTCTTTTACTGCTGTTACATTGGTCATAAATGGCATCGAGATCTTTGTGCACCTATAATTTACGATCAACTTTAACGGCTGATCTTTCAATATTATGAACGCAGTCGAGAGGTAATCGAAAATAATAACAATTTAACGCCGGAAATATATTGCGAAAGTCCGCTCTTGATTTTGATTTAATACCGCTTTCTCCTTAAATCTTTACCGGAAGAAAAAGCGATTTTTTGTTTGCTAATTGAATTTAAAATTTAATCGTTTGCCACATTTACGGATTGTTAAAGGATTAAACGGTAAATTGTCGGATTATGATAATAACAAACGAAAGGTCATTACATAAGTGTGCACAGTGAAAGAGCGAGAGAGAGAGAGCGAGAGAAAGGGCGCGATAGTTGAAAGTCCCTTACAATATCCTTCGGCAAACTGTAGACCGCAAGTTAAATACATTACGGCAAAGTAAATGTTTGGCCCACTAAATATCAATCTTATAATTCTTTGTCTGTTGATGGTAGCAGTAGTTGTTAACGATGGCACCTGTGCAACCCATTTGGCACGCATTAGCGACCGCTAGGACACGGTAACATACCGAAAGTGAGTGAGCACAAGAGCGAGAGAGAGAGAGAGACGTTTGGTCATGATTTGCAGCTACCGTTCATAAACAACAACGATTCTTAAACCCGAAACGTTCGTTACCGTCGTCCACCTTTATTTAATGCCCGCTCCACGAGGTCACAGAGGATTGCTTCCGAACGACAAACAACGCCGGGAGGATCGCGTCCGTTGCGGCACGGCCTAAGTAGACGTTTGCCTAACGTATTATCTCATAATTCCCCGGTAGTTGTGTTTAAGTTGTTGTTTTAGCAGTAGTAGAATCATGGCGATATGGCGATGGCGGTTGGTGGACGACGATTCGCCAATTTGATATATGTTAAGAGGGAGCCCTCGCTAGTTTTAATGTATGCTCAAGTTATTTGGGCTTGCAGATGGGTGTGTGTGTGTGTGTAGTTTGCCGAATTTAGCGAGAATGACTCCGTGCAAGTTTACTAAAATATACTAAACTGCCAGCAGATAATCGCAGTTAGAATTCCGTAAATCATCAAGTTTTCAACCGTCCAAGGGAGATGTATTTTTGCGGTTTAACCGTTTCGCAATGTTTTAATAAGAGCAATAATAATACGTTTATGCGAAAGCGGACTGCCATATGAATCATTTTTGCGAAACGTTAATGTGTCGCAATTCATTTTTATCTCGGCGAATTTTAACGAGGTGCACTCGCAAAAATTGTTATTAATTTAATTAACCGTAAGCGTTGAATTAAAGCGATCGAATCGAAAATCATCGTCTCGCAATGAAATTTTTACGGGTTTTAATTGTACATTAAGAAAACGAAATTTATGATAATTAATTAATTTACATATTAATGCAGTGCGTTAAATTTAATTTACTGAAATGTGTCAATAATTAAGAGACGAGCAGCGAGGAAAAATTGCGTTTAAAAAAATGCAGTTGATCCAATTAAATAATAATCGTATTGCATATGAGAATGACAAAAAAAAACGTTTCTTACGTGCGAATATTTTATTATTTTCGCCTTTAATGAAAATAATAATTGTCGATTTATTTATTGCAAGAGCACGAAAAAAATTGATAATTTTGATAAGAAACATAAAACGTAACGCATACGTTTTTAATTGCGTTGCAAAAGGGGGAAAAGTGTATTTTTTTTAAGTTACTTTTCATATTTTGTCGGAAGTTTTTAATTAAAAGATAAAGAAAGATGGATAAAGATACTCTTCTTCGTAGGATGGATCGATGGGAAAGAGTTCGGTGCAATGAAATAAAGAAACGTGGGGCATGTTTTATTGCGAATGGAATTTAATGTTTTATGGGTAACCGTGTGGGCAAAAAAATGAAAAGAAATAATTTCAAGTTTTTCGTGCATAATCGTAAATTCCGTATTTAATTTGACTCGATTAAGATGCTTTATAAAAGTAACGTCATCTCCGTATATTGACGGGAATATATTAGCAATTATTTTGATACTCGGGGAGTGAAGACCATTATCATGACTCATGCAACGTAGATGAACCGAAGTAAAAGATGATGATGATGATCGTGTTGTTGTTGTTGCCGTTGTTGTTCGTTGATGAGGATGGCAAAGAAGGAGAAGATGGAAAATCAACGTAGAAATGATTTTGCCATTTATCCTTTTATTCTCAGTTTTATTTATATTTTATCCATCTCCCTTTCTTCTTCGCCTATTATTACGTTCTTCTCCTTCCATCTACCAGTTTGATATTTATTCCACTTCTTTCTTTACCACGCGTAATTTATTGCACCTCTTACCGGTTTCGCTCCGGTAATAAGATTTATCGTATTCCTACGTCTGTTTCTCGCACGGACATATTTACAAATAAGCATATCTTATGTAAGTTATATGACACAAGAAAAAATTATATTTGGACGACGAAAAAGATTGCATTATGTCGTTTGGATAACAATAATAAACGACAATCACTTGGACTAAGCAATAATTTTGATACGAAAGTTCATCTAGTGAGCTTTTGAACTCATTCTGTGGTTCACTACCAACGACGTCTCCAGAAACTCGTTGCTTTCATCCATAGAAAACGTTTCTTTTGGTTGCTAATTGAACATTTGGACACAGAAAATAATTGCACCCTATTAAGTTTAATGAATAAGAGGTATGATTGAGCATTAAAATCAGAGTTCTAGCAAAATAAGTCTCCAGGAGTCGTTGATCGATGACCGGGAGCATTATCACGTGCTAAGCGCCAATTAGCATCCGGTTTTTCGAGACCCTAAACATTGGTTAAAGTGGTGGTGAATTGAATCTTTCAATATTCCCAATTTCATGTCGACGTCTCCCAATTAAGTTTTGTTCTTATTCATGATGAATTCACGCACTTTCTCAGTGCTACTTCCGATAACTGTTGTCTTCCTAACCGATGACCGTCATCAATGTCTTCACGGCCGCTCTTGAAGCGGTTTGTATCACTCATAAGTTAGTTCGTAGTTTGAAATGTCTCAGTAATTGTTTTTCCTAGTTTAAATAGAAATTAATAATGGGCTCTTATTAATATTGTATCGTCTCCACAAAGATGATGTTACTTTTTGCGCTATAAGTTTGTCTGCATGAATCGAAATTGTACGAAATTTTGACACAACAACAGCAACGAATTTACCATCGAGTAAACAAATTGTATTAATAACGAGCACCGATGGTTTGCTAGTTATTAAGCCTGTTTGCGAAGCTTTTAGACTAAGGGTGCCGATTTGGAAAAGCCACAAAAAGACGGGGAAAATTCTCGCTTCAATCCGAATTAAAAGAGCTTTCGGTTAATATATCAACGATTAAACGAAAAGAAAAAATGATGATGATGATAATAATAATAAAAGGGAAAAGCCATTATAGTTAAAACGTTATAAAAACGTGGAATATATTAAAAGATCGAATGTCCAGTGTCTCTCTCGCTCGCTCCTTACATTTACGATTGGTTTAAAACGTCCCATCACCATCGATTGTTAAATATTCATATATACACATATATAAACCATAAAATGTAGCTATCATCAGAAGGTACCGAAAAGCGAGAAGACGAGGAATAAAAGGAACGAACGTACGTACGGTATCGAGATAATGTTTTTAAATATCGTAGTTAAACGAAAATGAAGAAAGGAATTAAAAGAATCAGAAGAAAAAATGAGGGAACGAAAGAAAGAAAGAGATAAAAGAATCTTTATCTAAAACCGACCGATACATCCTTCTCTCTCCGTCTCCATTTCATTCTCTTGCTTCTTTACTTCATCTTCTCATCTATTTTGTGGGCGTTCCAAGATTAAATTCATCCAATATATATACATATATATACATACATACCAAAAGTACACACACTCGCACGTATTATATCCAATAACTATAAAATGTTCC